>CM067370.1:176479403-176506903 GCA_034401795.1 Chaetoderma sp. LZ-2023a
CTCTGACCCAAAGTCATCGATCTTGTCTCGGATGCAGCATAGGGTAACGATGGATAGGAGTTTCCGCATGGTGTATTTATAGAATCTCGTGCTGGCATATTCCGTAATATGCTGGTGTACTTGATTAAATGTAGGGTGGGCAGGACATAATGTAGCAAGCGTTTGCTTGGCGAGCAGGAGACATGGAGATGATGAGATATTGGAGATTGGATTGTAGCCATAGCAAAGAGTGTTGCAATGCTAATTCCATTAACCCTTTAACCCTTAAATTTTTCCAAGAAAATTTCAATTTTCTCAAAGAAAATGTCCACTTGCAGACCAAGAGAAGACTATTTTTGAAAATATAACACTGGAATGAATGCTCGGTTATCGAGTCAGTCATTCCCGTGTTAAATCTTCAAAAATTGCCTTCTTTTGGTCTCCAAATAGACATTTCTCAAGACCATTGCGGAATCCATTTTTGGCTAATACTAGAGTTAATGGTGTAATACAATACATGAACATTGGAACACGTTTTAGACAGTTTGGATGTGATTAATTCCCTATTAAAATCCGAAAAGGTATAACACTATCATAGCCTGCAATAGTGTTATGTAAGATCGTTGAGTTCCTTTCTGTAAAAATGTTCTTGGCATTGACAAATATGTACGGGAATATATAACACGGATGGAAGGTGATAGAATGGACCTTTCCATTTTAGCCATGCCACGCCCATCACTAGCTAAGCTCCACCCACACCTCGCCGTGTTGCGATTGATCGATCCACGAATGCCCTAGCTATCAATTTCCTGAAAACTATACAGGGAAGCTGTTAAATATGTTGTAACTAATTTGACTGGGTGCTGTTGCTGCCCATGGCAGCAACAGCGCCCAGTCAAATTAGTTTCAAAATATTCAACAAAATATGTATTAAATAGTAAAGGCATACAATTTGTGCAACAACGCATATACTGTCTTCAAATATGCGCTCGTGACGTACTTATCGACATCATTCATGGCGTCATCCACTATGATGCCATTCTACACATCATGTAGATGATTATGACGTCATTTGATGGGTGCTACTATGGAAAGGTGAATTAGCGATTGATCATGGTAGAAAGCGTATGTTAATAGAATCTGCATTCTGCCACGGCTTCAGGGGGGCATTATAGGCCATCGTATGGCCATGTGATCAAACTCGCTATATGGATAAATTGGATTGTGCCATGTTTTAATATCCATTAAAGAAATCACGTGACCAGATGGTGTTAATTGTTAATTGGTTAATTGCGCCGTGCATGATTCTCTATAGCGCCAACGTGCTCTTCTTGACGTCCAGGCAGAACGATTTAACTCGATTACACTTGAAACCCAAGTGTCTCAATGGAGGAATACAGTTTTAGATATGCCCCACCCATCGTTATCTAAGCTCCACCCCTCAATTCGAACGTGTTTGGAGTGATCGATCCCTGATCACCCTGACAATCGGTGAGTTAGCTGGCTCACTCGTTCATTCGTTCATTAATTCATTTGTTTGTTCATTCATTCGCTCGTTCTCTCATTCTCTCATTCGTCCATTCATTCATTCATCCATTCGTTCGTTTGTTTGTTTGTTCGTGTGCTTGTGTATCCAATAATTCATTCATTCATTCGTTCATTCATCCATCCATCGATTCACTCATTGATTCATTGATTCATTCATTCATTCATTCATTCATTCATTCATTCATTCATTCATTCATTCATTCATTCATTCATTCATTCATTCATTCATTCATTTATTCATTCATTCATTCATTCATTCATTCATTCCTCCATCCATTCCTCCATGCATTCATTCATTCGCCCATCCATTCATTCATTCATTCATTCATTCATTCATTCATTCATACATTCATTCATTCATTCATTCATTCATTCATTCATTCATTCATCTATCCATCAATCCACCCACCCACACATCCATCCATCCATCCATCTACTGATTCATTCATTCATTCATTCATTCATTCATTCATTCATTCATTCATTCCTCCATCCATTCCTCCATGCATTCATTCATTCGCCCATCCATTCATTCCTCCATCCATTCCTCCATGCATTCATTCATTCGCCCATCCATTCATTCATTCATTCATTCATTCATTCATTCATTCATTCATTCATACATTCATTCATTCATTCATTCATTCATTCATTCATTCATCTATCCATCAATCCACCCACCCACACATCCATCCATCCATCCATCTACTGATTCATTCATTCATTCATTCATTCATTCATTCATTCATTCATGCATTCATTCATTCATTCATTCATTCATTCATTCATTCATTCATTCATTCATTCATTCATTCATTCATTCATTAACAGGTGTAAGATTCAAAGCCCTGAGAGGAAGCAGTACACCCTGCATGGAAATGTGGACTTAACTTATGGCGTGTATTCCCGTAGCTAAAATATACACTTCGATGATTTCCGTCCATTTCTAGCTAAGTTCTGCACACGTTGTACTAGATTTGGAGTTGAGTAATATACTTTTGAACACTACCTTACCAGAATCCCAATTTCAAGATAACTATACAGGTGGAGTGTACATTTTTCAAAGACACCTTATTTGCACAGGCGAAAGACCTGACGGACGGACTAGATAATATGTCATTATGATTGTGGCGTCGGCACGTCAGAACGTAGTTGATTATGACTTCATATGCTTGAGTAATAGATCAGAGTTCTCCATTGGAACAGTTGTTTTACTTTCTCCTTTCTATTCGAAAAGGATATGTAAGATAATTGACACAAACATCTTAAAGTGTTTGTTTTGATTAAAATATTTGACAACATATCGTACAGATATAAAAATATTATGTTATTTGTGAGTCTACGATGAAAAACTGATGATGAAATCGCGAACGCGTTGAGTCTATTTTAACCATCATTCTACCATTTCTTCTATTGAGCCCTTTAATTTACAAACAAAGCCTTCAGTTTTCCTACAAATGAATATTTCTTGTGCCCATTTTGCCGCCTTTAAATTCTAATGGTTAATGGACAAGAAAATCGAGATTTCTGCATAGTCAGAGTCCATTTGTAGTCCATGAAAATACCATTTTCAATTGCCACTGGAATAACTGTCTGGGTTAGTGGAAAGTTATCAAGAAATATTCGTCCCTTGGCCAGCAAATGGACATTCTTCAAGACGAGTGCAGACATCGCTTAGGCCGACGTAACCATTAAAATTAATGGTTAAGTTTACATAAGCTGTGTTAACGTACATGATATCTGCCATCAGTCACCTCTGCCCTATTCCCAGCTACTTCGAATGGTGTCAGTATCGATTGCGTATCACTCGACCGTCTTGGTTAAATTGCAATAATATAGACATCGCTTATGCCATAAAAGAGCTTGAGTCTATTATTAGCATATTCCTAAATAATAAATTAAACTGATGTGGAAAATAATTACGGTGTGCCCTTGTACATCGGGTGACTAGTGACCATTATACAATGGGTGTCAGCATTTTATTAGGCTATATTTAGATGATATATATATATATATATATATATATATATATATATATATATATATATATATATATATATATATATATATATATATATATATATATATATATATATATATATATATATATATATATATATATATATATATATATATATATATGGTACTTGATGAAAATATGGCATTCTTGTCAAGATAGGCAACCTTTAAGTATATATTTACACAGTTACCAGTATTGATAGAGAAAGCCGGGCCTGACTGTATGAATGGACAAAGTGTTACACGCACACATGCTGGCATGCACGCACGCAAGAGTGCAAGCATGCACGCATACACGCACGCACACACGCGCACTTCCACATGCACGCACGCATCCACACACACATGTGCATGCGTGCATGCATGCACACACGCAGGCATTCTAACATTGTAAATAAGTGTTATAGGCTATAAATCATTAATAATATTATTGGTGCTAAATTATGCGGAAACCTGATTTATTTGAGGGCAATGCTGAAGGCGAGATACATTGATGCATCAAGAGAAATGGCAATCTTCTGTACTCACTGGCTTATTGTGATACTAGTTAGCAACATCTATAGCATGGTAAATTACAGGAAAATATGCCTAAAATAGCGAAGGTAACTAAGCGACTGCCTGCCTGAGAAAATTATAACGATACTTCCCATATTCCCTGACATGAAAGAAGTAGGTCTATTGTGCCCAGTTTATATCGACTGCTTTTTCTTGTTCTGTATCAAACAGGCACATTGGCTGAGCATAATGATGAATTGATTAGTTGAACTGGTGTATCCGCATAATATATCATCCATAATGGGCTTATGCAAGGCGATGTTACAGCGTATTTCTGATCATGCATAAGGAATTATTGATTTCCGTGTAGATCTCAGCTATTTTTTCTAATTGTTACGTGTGTAGGAAATAAGAGTTGTTTGACTGAGTTAGGCCCGATTTATAAGTCGAACTTCTCTTGTGCCGTACCAGCTAAATCTGTCTGAAAATGACAGAATCCGCTACATAAATCAACCAGTCAGTCGTCATTAGCGCGGCGCGACAAAAAGTTCGACTTATAAAACGGGCCTTAGTGTTAGCGGTTTGCTGTGTAAGCATCGTGAAAACATAGACATGTCTGCACGAGTTCAGATGTAAAGGCGTTCGGAACACTCATTTATCGTGTTCATCGAGCAAAAATACATAGTGTTCTAAAATGTGTGCTCCGACGGACATGTTATGCGCATGCGTGGTACTAAGGGAGGAATCCCGTTTTAACTATGCCCCTAAGCAGTTGACTGTTTTGAAACAAATTTGACTAGGTGGGCAACTGCGCCCAGTTAAATTAGTTTGAAAATATTCAACATTATGTCTATCAAATAGTAAAGATATACAATTCGTACAACCTGGCAGACTTTTAAGCATTTAAGAAGGACTAAATCGAGTCATCCATGGCGTAGTTGAGTATGACGCCAGCCTATACATCACAGAGTTGATTTTGAGGTCTTATGATTGACTGCGAAACTGGATTCCTCAATTGCACGTGCATGCCCCTGTTCAAGTATGTCAAGCACTGTATGCTAACCTTTTTAACTCTGAATTCTCAGAATTCCATGATAACTGTACAGGTAAGTTAGTAAATAAGTTAAAACTAATTGAGGAATCCGTTTCTAGCCTTGCCAATGTCTACCTAAGCTCTGCCCACTTTTGCCAGTGCTGGCATCGATTTAAAAAACTTTGAAACCTGAATTCCTAGAAAGTAAATACCAAGGTAACTATGTACACAAGCTATTGGATATTTTGAAACTAATTTGACTGTGGGCTGTTGTCACCGGTGGCACCAACCGCTCCTAGTAAAATAAATTTCAGAACAATCAAAAACATTTCTTACATTGTAAATTTATTGTATGATGTATGATTAATGTATCGATGCGGCTGTTGTAGTAGACACTTCCTACAGCTGTAAGCAGTCCTTCTTCGCTTTTGCCCACTGTGTCTTGTCCTCAGGCAAAATCTTGAGTTTCCTTTCTTGATTTGACAGCAGCAGAGTCCTGCGTTCTTGCCGTCGCCTCGTAGCACGTGTAACAAATTTATACAATGCCGTCCTTTCCTGGCTTTGTATTTGCTGGTTCCCAGTAGGGCGAATTCTAAGGCTCTCTGTGCTGGTATGTCCCCTGCCATCCTTATCATGTGGCCAAACATTGACCATTTTTGCTGGGCAACCTTTACGGGCAGTGGCGATGTATTGCACATCTTGTATAGTGCATCATTGGAAATCATGCTGTCTGGCCATCGGTGTCCAGTGATGGTGCGTAGATGTTCGCGGTGGCAGACATCAAGTTTTCTAGAGCTGGCTTTGGATCTGCACAGCTGCTACAGTTATACAGCATTAACGATAGGCAGACTGCACTGCATACACGTAGTCTTTTTGTCAAGGACATCTTTTATCTACAAATGCAAATCTTCCAGTAGGACTGAAAAGCTATGTTCATCATGATGCAGCTTGCAGCAAAGTTAGCAGTACTACAATGCAATGAGCGGTGGATTGTCCTTTTCCTCCATGGTTCGCCGCAACATAGTGGATCGTCATATTCTTTAATTTCATACTCTCTAGATAGGTATATGTGTGTCAACTATTTTGTATTCATTTATAAGAGATTCTCAATTTTAATTTGCTTGCAGCTATTGGTAGATGTTCGTCAAGTGGTTTCCTTTCCTCGTCTATGAAGTCCGCGTCGTTGGCATATTCCATCTCTAGTGGTATACCCAGTATGGACACCGGGTGTGTGGCGCTGGGGTTGTTTGATCTACATGGTGGCATATCCCAGCATGTATTTCAATGCAGGAGCAAGGTAACAGGTGAAAAGCGCAGTGGATAGATCATCTCACTGTTGGGACTCGATTGATGTATCAAAGTCTGCAGAATTCGCTGACTTGACTTGTACTCTCAGCTTGGTGTTTGCAAGTAGTAGTCTCAGTAGTAGCAGCTAATCTTCATTGCAACTTGCCTGGCGTAGTACATCTAGGAGCTTTGCGCGTGTCATTATATTGAATACCCGTAGTATACCAATGCCTATTTTGTGGAAATCCCAATGCTAGAACATGACATCTGGCAGAAGCATGCGTTCAAAAAGTTATTCAACATAGCCTAGTACTTTACTTATTGCGACTGCGTTTTCAAACTGAGCCTTTCGTATTGTAATTCGTATTGAGACTTTGTATGGTCAATTGTGATTTGCTATCTCCAGTTAGTGATCTCTAAAACAAATATCGCGTGGCAAATCAGTGCGAGATACAGCGGAATCAGGGAACGTGTGGCCACACACACGACCACAAACTCAAGGACAGAAAATGCAGCTGTGATATATATTTAAAATCAAGTACACCGCTAGGAATAGCATGTAATTCCATAAAGAAGACGGTAAATCTTGTCACATGGTAATCATTTCGGCGAGTGGCCAAATAAATAGAACACTAGCAAACATTGCCCATTAGAGCTGGTATAATGGAGTGCAGTTTCAGCACCTGTAAAACAAACAACAATCCTGTATTTATAGGCCTCTGTGTATTATATTATGTGCAGAATGAGTATACATTTAAACGATGCTTTCATCCTATGCTAAAGGCGACTAATTATAGATCCGCTGAATATTTCGCGCTAACCACAAATGTCTGTTATTAACGATAGCATTACCGCATCAAAGCAATAGATGAATGCTAGTTCCCTTCCATTTCTATCTAAGCTTTCTGCACGTGTTGGACCTGATTCAACTTATATCTTGCAGTGCAAAAAAATCTCAATTTCAACTATATAAATGATCTGTTGAGTATGAATAATTTGAAACTAATTTAACTGGAGCTTCTTAGTGGCAATATTTTCAACAGAATGTGTATTAAATTGTAACGTCATCAAAGTACACAATTTGTACACGCCCCGTGGACTTTTTATTTTTTAGGACGGAGCCATAATTGCATGCTACGTCATTATGATTGTGACGTCTGCTAACACGTGATGTATTTGATTATGACACCAGATGCGTGTGTGGCATTTCGAATCGGTGCATTACAAGATTGTCTATGAGCCAAAGAAGAGATGACTGCTGGAAAACAGTTTTACACGAAGCTGTTGGTGTCATAGTTAGCAACAGCTTACAATGTTTACGACGGCGCTGTTTTTACCCTTAAATGGCTAAATTTGGTTATTGAAATGAAAATATCTAATATATGAATGCCTATTTCTAAGCCAAGAGAAGACGATTTTGGAAAATTTATCACCGAAATGACTGGCTCGGTCTTCTCTTGGCCTGCGAATTGTCATTCCTCAAGGCTACTGCAAAGGCCGGCTTTTGCCGTTTTTGCCATGATAGGGTAAACACTAGTTATCATGACACATGCTGATACTGATCTGAGCAGTATAACCCCCCCCCCCCACCCCCACCACCCCCACCACCCACCCCCACCCCCACCCCCACCCCCCGCCACCCCACCTTACACCAGACACCAGGAAAGTGTGTATGGAGCCATCCGATCTATCACGCAAGGACATGGTGTCATAACATCACTTGCTAGGTGACATCACAATCAAAATGGCATAACTCCATCAAGATAGTGGGAAAATCCGTCACGAAAGTGATAGTATTATATTTATTTAGTGAAGTTGAAATTTAACAAACGTTCTGTTGAATATTAAGTAATTTAACTGAGAGCTGTTGCTGCAATAGGCTTCCAAAAGCTCCCAGTCAAGTTAGTTTCAGAATATGCAACACCTTACCTGAATAATTGAACATAGCGCTTCCCCTAACACCAGGAATTCAATTTCAGGTTTTTTTTCTTTCACTCAGGCCATTACAAATAGAATGTCGCTTTTCAATAAGAATTCAATCCATTTCGTCCTCTTTATCATCAATGTCTTTATTCACTCGCTACTATATGAATGGATAAATTTCTAAATCTTAGTACCAATAGAGACATAATACGTATTGCTGTATAGCCACATTAAATATAAATGGATATAATTTTTCTAATACACATTCATGAATAGGTACATTAAATATAAACGTAATCTTTATATGAACTAACTAGCAGAAGGTTATCATGATAAGTATCTATATTTGAGTGGTTGCTTCGATTATGAAAATACATACGGCTATATCAAGCTAATGGATTTTGAAATAATATATGTCTGAAAGGGATAATTTAGACGTATGTATTTTCTTAATCAACGACCTTTCGTCGATGTAGTCCCTAGGCAGCTAAGGATATAATAAGAGCTGAATAATGCATGGAGATCTTTTAGATGTAGAATTTGTAATGCTGGCAACTTGTAGAGCGCAGTAAAATATACAAATGTGATTAAAAAGAAATATATTAAGCCGATCTATCTCTCAGGTATCTGAGGTCATAATAAAATGCGTCACATGGCAGCTGACGTCACAATAGAAATGTACAAAATCCTGTCTCGAAAATGGAAATGTGTATGACGAAAATGTATGAATGGAGCTCTCCATTGTATCCATCAATCATTTGACGTAATAATCATCTGCGTGGCGTGTGTGATGACGTCATAATCAATTATGTCATGAAAGACGTAAATAGGTTCGTCACGAACGCTTAATTGATGACGGACTAAGCGTTGATGTACGATTTGTATGTCTTTACCATTTAATAAACATCTGTTGAATATTTGAAATTAATTTGACTGGGCGATGTTGTTGACATAGGCAGCAACAGCGCCTAGTCAATTTATTTTCAAAATATTTAAAAGAATACCCATATAGTTTTCTGGAGATTGATAGTCAGGGAGTTCAGGGATCGATCGCTCCAAGCACAGGCGAAGTGTGGGTGGAGCTTAGCTGAGGTTGGCGGGGAATAGCTAAAACTGATGAATGCGTGTGGTGAATTTACAATTAATGAACATTCTGCTGCATATTCTGACCGCGAGCTGCAACAGCACCAAGTCAAATTCTTTTCAAACTATGCAACAACTTAGGCAGCAAAAGCATCAAGTCAAATTACGTTTTAAAACATGCAACAACTTATCTATCGCTACCTCAGAAACTTTGCTTCCAAAAAAAAGTGGGTGAAGTTTTGATATAAATGGGGTGGCTATATCGGTGGTATAGCTGGAAATGGATCCTTCTGTTGAAAAGAAATTGGTTCCAGAGATCAATACATGTAGAATAACGCTTCAATATAAATTTATTCTTGTCTTGCCATTTGCAGACTACCATAGCGCATAGCTCGTTCCGCGAAAAACAAATGCAATGTCCGTTGTGTATTTTGAAACAATTTGTTTCAAAGGTGTGTTCTACATAGCAGCAAGCTCCAGCCAAAAGAATTAAAATATATTGATAAGAATGTCAAAAAAGACAGTTGCGATTTACCATAGAATGCATGTGATACAAAAGGGAATTGCATGCTATAATCCTTATTTCTTCTCGTCTCCGTTTGAAAGTATAGTTCTATTCTGTCTGGGCTACAAACAGGTGTTTATGATACAGCCAGTCATTAAACAACTTCACCCAACGGCTATTAGTTCAGAAACAATAATGGATCGTTCATATATCCCATATTTTCATTTAATCCTCCCTAACTAGTAGCAAGTGTTCTGATAAAGCAGGTTGCTGAGTCGATACTGGGCCTGTATTCGCCCAGTACCAGCCCAGTAACCTGCGTTCTCAGGCCGGGCTGTTTATTTGCAATGGATTGAGTATGCCACCGCATGTATGATGTATGATTACTGTATTCTGCGGCTGTAGTAGTACATGCATCCTACAGCTGCATTCAGACCTTCTGCGCTATTGAAAACTCTGCCTTGTCCTCTGCAAAATTCTTTAGCTTGCTGGAGTCCATTCTTGATCTGAGTGTACCGAATCCTGTTTTCTTGAGGTCGTTACATGCTTACATTATGCATGCAATGACGTCCTCCTCTGGCTTTATATGAATTGACTGATAGGGCTAATATGGCGAATTCCAAGGATCTCTGTGCCGGGCGACATTTATTGATAGTGGTGATTGTTTACACATCGTGTACACATGCTGCCAGACCATTGGTGGCAGTGATGGTGCGGAGGTGTTTGCGATGACAACTTTGTCTATATAGAGCTGCGTTTGGAGTTGCCCAGCGCTTACAGCTCTACATCATCAAGGATGCGCCGGTTGTGATGTACAAACCGTCTTTTTGTCAAGGGGTTCCTTGATCCACGACTCCACAGCGTCCTGGAGTGGAAGGCTATACTTCGCACGACGCAACACACATCAATGTCAGCAGTACTGCAGAGCAGTGAGCCGACTTTTCTTCCGTGGTTCGCGGCTACGAAGTGGATCGCAATTTTCTTTAGCTTCATCCTTTGACGATAGGTATATATGGGTGGAATTTGTTTTGGATCTATTCATAAATAGGTTTTCATTTTTTAGTCTGCTTGCAGCTATTGGGAGTAGGTTGACAAGCGGTTTCATTTCCTAGTCTATGAAGGGCGCATCGTCGGCATATTCCACCTCTAGCGGCATACCCAGTCTTGGGACTTGTGGGTTTTGTCTTGTGAAAATTTCCGCTCAGATTTCAATGCGGCAGCAAGGTAGCAGGTGAAAAGCACAGCGGTTAGACCAATGCACTGTGGGGAACCGATCAATGTCTCGACATCTTCAGACTTCATTGACTTGACTCGTACTCCCAGTAGTCTGTTAGTAGTAGTCGTACTAGTCGCAGCTCTTCTTCATCGCAGCTGGCCTTGTCTAGTTCATCTAGGATCTTTGAGCGTTTACTTGTGTCGAAAGTTCGTTTTAACTGGCCACTGACACAAGCATGCATCGCGGCCATAGGGTGTCTGCGCAGCTGCGTCCACCTTTAAGGCCACTCTGATACGTGCCAGCCATGTCATCTACCGTATCAAGAACGCTATATAGGAGAACGATGGATAGTATTTTCAGTATGGTGTTAAGAAGCACAATGGGTTATATTTTCGCTGGATGGCTGAGTGGCGTCATAGACTTGCGTAGCGAGATAATGCTGCATTGACCTCCAGTATCAATGGGAAGTAGGGGGAGAAAGGTTGAATTGATTAGTTGCATGATCGATTTTGAGATAATATCACATGTATATTTGAATAGTTCATTGCTCGTACAATCATAACCGGATGCACAGCCATTTTTTATGGGTGTTCTTTGAACCATTCTCGAATTGCGACCGCTTTACACTGATCAGTCCCGATAAATGTCCTTCGGAGTTGTGTCCAGTGGCTACTGGGAATTGGGCAGTAACGGTTGTCTGCGACAGTGATTTCATCTACTGGTGTGTCTGCTTATTGAATGTCAAGATATGTTCACGGGTCTTTGCGCATTCTGGTGCGGTCTTCAATTTTGCTACTTTAATAGATGCGTAGCCATAGTGCTTTCTGCTCTGCTGATAGTTTTACTACTGCATGGTAGTCAGTATATCTAGTTCAGTTATTCTTTTTGACAACGCCTTTGATTAGGGTCTCGTTTTGATTTGAGCTGGCGCTAGTGTTAGCTATCAGCTCCCTGATGACCTTTTACTATGGCGTTTGCGTGGCAGTGTCACTGATAAGCTCGGGTAGGTCGTAGACAGCTCTAACCTCTTCCCTGGTATGCCGCTTGTACATTTGGCAGAGATGGGCAGTCTGAAAACGTGTAGCGATTGTCTTGTGGTCAGAATTAAGGTCCCCACATCCACCGAAGGGTTTTAGGAGCTTTGCCTCTGTTTTGCATAGTATGAAGTCAATTTGGTTGAAGACTGATGTTGTAGCTTTAGCATATGTTGAGGCGTCCCAGCGCGGTACCGGCCTAGTAACTAGTGTTCCCACGGGAGGCGATTTATTTGTAAAGTAGTGAGTATCCGACTAACATTGTTGATTGCATGCACTTTAGCACTTATTTAAATCTGCAGAAGTACATGGAATTACGCTTAAATGATGATGATGATGATGATGATGATGATGTTGTGTTCTGCGGCAGTAGTAGTTTGACGACACACTGCAGCTGAAATCAACCCTTTTTCTTTCGCCACGGTTTCTTTGCCTAGGCGAAAGTCCTTAGCTCATACAGGCTTTTCTTGGTCGCCAGTGTATCCTGTCCAGATTCTTTTAGATCTGGTCGTAGAACTTTTAACACATTTGTCCACGGGCGTCATCCACAAGCGGCGGGCATGTTGGCATCAAGTAGAGCAAATTGCAATGCTTTCAGTTAGGAAACATACCAAAAGCTTACTATTTCAAAATTAGAAATACGTGGGCGGAATATAGACCTGTGACGTCTGACGTGTGCTTTGCAGCCAGAAGTCTGCTTTCTGTTTTTATCCCGTAATAATCAGTTGCCTATGCCGTCATCATGTGTTGCTGACTAACAGCATTGCCCTTTCCATTTAACAATTAATGTGAACGTGGAAGTATGTCATCACATAACAGCAACATATTCACATCTGAGGACCTGGAAACTTATCAACATACTTCTCAGAGGTTTGATATACAGTGTGTAATGTGTAAACGCTTTTAAAAGTAGGTGCTAAGCAGCAAATCGCCCTTAAATGGAACAGAGATTGTTTTCCAAGTCTTAGATTAGATTCTTGACAAGAGTTAGGTCTCTAATCTGAACTCGAATGAATCAGACTGACCACTTGCGCATTCGAGTGTCAACAGGAATGATTCACAATGAACTTAATTTACTTAATTACCTACTTAGATTATCTGATCCCTTCCAGGGCAATGGCCCGTAGGAATCCCCCCATATATCCCAGTCTATCAGTTGTTTCTTGTCTCCATTCCAGATGAGATCCACTTGTTTAATATCCATTTTGTGTGTGCTTCGCCAGATCTTCTTGTGTCGCCAACGTTTTCCTTGCACACCAGTTTGCATCCATTCTATTAAGATTTTCATACGGTGAATATCTGGGCAACGCATTAGGAGAGGCCCAATTGATCACAATCCATTAGCTGAATCAAAGGCAATGTCACATAGTGAACCGTGGTTAGCTCGTAGAATGGCAGTGGTTGAGCTACTGGGAGTGGTCACCCTGATAACCTTTGTTGCTGGGGTCAATACCGTGCCAGTACCGGTCCAGTAACCTGCGTTATCAAGTTAATTTATCAGTTTATTTATGCCAGCTATGTTTGTTCAAAGGAGGATTCCAGTGTATCAATAAATTGTATGACGCTATAAGCAACTACATGACGTGTAGAATAACATCAATATCAAATATGTCATGAATGACGTGGCTAAGTTCGTCACTATCGCGTAATTGATGGCAGACTACGCGTTGCTGTACACATTGTATATCTTTACGATTCAATAAACATGCTGTTGAATATTTTGAAGTTAATTTCACTGGGCGCTGTTGCTGCCATAGGCTTACGTTTATACTTTTCTGGAAATTTGTAGTTAGTGGGATCAAAGATGGATCCCAACACGGGCGAAGTGGGTGGAGCCTGCCTAAAGATTGGCGGGGCATAGGTAAAACTGGAATCCTTAATTCCGTGAGATAGATAGTGATAAGCTTAATTTTCCTAATAAATAGTTTTCAAACTGGTCATTCTTGTTTTAGCTTATACATACATTCAACACATCGTATTCACCCTTTGAAATATGATGTTCTAGAATATTGCAAGACCAGCTTACAGGTGGGTTGTTGAATATTCGGAAGCTAATTCAACAACAACAGCTACATGTTAAAGTAAAATCAAAATATTCAACATAATATTTGCTTTTAATGTATAGGGTTTTTCGTGTATAGTCATTCAACCATGATAATGCGGTTTAATGGGCCAGCAGTGCTCCAATACGGAACAGAATTGACCCGGCAACCGGCATTATCAGTGAAATGGTCTAGATGTCACATGAATGATGATTATCGCGTTGTAGATATCGGATTGTCTGGTGGGAGTCATGACCCTATCTTATATTTATGAGTAAGACCTTAATGAAATCCATCTTTCAAAATACCAGGTGGGCTAATGAACGGTGTAGCACGATAAGCATCATCCTATAATACGCAGAAGGACCGCTGCACTGGTTGACATCGGCAAGTGCTGCTGAAACACAGTTTCATGGAAAACGATGCGAAACTGATGCGAAACTGATGCGAAACTGATAACTGTATTAAGTCAGGATTGAGTTAGAAATTGAATAGGATGGGAAAGGACCACCGGTTCTGGGTTGAAGATATCTGTCAATAGTTGAGGATGGAAGTTGGTGATGTGGGATCTGCACACACTTTCAGGATATTCAGCAGCTGTTTTGACCGGTAGTTTAGTAAATAATCAAACAATAAGAATCGATAGGTTTGGACGCGACGGAGTGAATGAGGGTTAACATTTAGGGATGACAGTCAGCATGTCGACTCCCTATAGAAAGCACAACAACACCAGCTGGTGATGAGCTCAGGTAGCTCACGTGCTATTAACCTTCCTATCCTACAGGCAGATGCCTAATAGGCAAGGGACAGGACGGAGACATTGTAGCCTCCTGTAGGAATAAGTAAAACAATCTAAATTTATCTAAATTTGTATAGCAACTATATGTCCCTCAAGAAGAGACATGCAACAACAACACATTCGGTAATGGTGTTGGTTAGCTGACAGATCGCATCAAAGCAGAACCAGCCCAAACCGGTTCGACCACGTTCAACATTCTCGTCCTAGAAGCGAAACTCGGAGTTTGATTAGTCGGGATGACGTCACAATCAATGGGCATCCGATCAAACTCTGGGGAAGAAAAGCCAAACGAACATGGGCGAAAAACTCAAAAGAGTATATAATGGGCACTTTGCTTTTCGTGGGGGTCCGTCCTTTGTATCGAATGTTCTTGCTGAATATATTGGAGTAGGCAAGAACAGTTAGGTTTTGATAGTATAGCAGACCATCCGAGCCTGGGAGTAATACTAGTCATATAGGAACATAAGATAGCGAAACTAGTAATGTAGGATAAATAGGCAAAACATATAATGTCAATTTTAACTTCTATACGTGACAGTAAAAGTCACTTCTATGTTGTAGTATTATTGTACAGTTCATGTAGGAGAATAAAATTATCACCTTGAAATTGTATCTCAAGGCAAGAGTTTGAGTTCTTAATAGTTCACTCTGGAAAATACGGAAGACCACCGTATCTTACCATCATCTTCTAGTAGAATAGTCAGATCAGGCCCGGATACAAACATAAATATCGTTAAGTTCATCTACCAACGAGGCGAGCTTGTGTCCATCTCTTTCATCATCGGTAAGACTGGTTGTCGCAGCAACCGCACATACGAGTCTTACCGAGGTCGGAAGAGATTGTAATTAACTAGAACCCGAAGACACCAATAATCTTCAGCGTGTTTCTATATAGAAATATGTTCTTAAACTGGTTGGCATATCGTATACAAGTTTAATGTATGGCGATTGGTGTTGTCATTGAATATTCAGATCAGTAGCGTAGCTAAGGGGTTGTTTTGGGTGTCAGATCACCACTCATGAGCCATGACCATGGCAAAAATAAATATGGAACTATTGAATCATAATTATAAAACGTAGCTTTTACCTGAGCATTTGAGAATCTAAGTCAGCTATTCTCACTATAAGCAACGGGCGTGATGTATGTATACGCTGTGCTGTTTAATTGTGCAATTGTTAATTACTCATGGAATTTTTGTGTATAGAAATTGCGCAGGCAAACAAAGCTCTCATAGAAATGTAGTATCTACACATGTTTAGTGAACTTAAGTTATATATGTACACAATTGATAGCTGTCATATCTGCCAGATGCAGTGGTAAGGAGAATGGGATTAAGGTACGGGTGGTGTGTATGTGGTCACTGGCCGAGGTCGGTGGTTTGTCGAGGGCCAGGGTGCAATCCTCTCTTTTCGAAATTCCACTTAATCATATTTTTAATATTGAACATAATATTTCTTACGTCATGTCTATCCTATATTTCAATACGCTATGCTTTCTATCGAATAGATTCCAAGCTATAGTCTGCATGGTAGTAGTACATGTGCGGATCCCCCATGGCGGTCGAGTGGGAGGATTAGGCTCCATAACAACTGATCATTAACGGCACTTAAAATGAGGATATGTATAATTTTAAGCAATGTAATGTTCTCTAATGTAACCTTGACTGCAGGAAAGGACTTCTCGCAGAATGTAGATTTACATTTTACCAAGGGAGAACTCCTGACTGACGCCGACCCCACCAATCCGATCGGAGGACGAATCAGCTCTCACCTATTAACTGAAGGTCCAGACAGTCGACAGATTCAGATTCAGAGCATTTATTGGCACAAAATCTACATACATATAGATATAGCCATACATAGATAATACTTACGATATATAGTTGACAATGACTAAAGTATACATGATATATACAATACACAACAATGCACGCACGCACGCACGCACGCACGCACGCACGCACGCACGCACGCACGCACGCACGCACGCACGCACGCACAAACAGACACACACGCGCGCACACGCACACACATAAGATGGCATCCACGAATTAAAGCTGATGGCTCTGTTATCAAGTTAAGTGGTTACATTAATATATGAGTAGAAACTACATATCATTCATAGTAAGTGTAAATTTGAAGTTAATATTGATGTCAATGTTCTGCTAGGTACTGTGCATTAGTTACAGTGGAAACATCACCGACTGTTGCCTGAAACCTTCGCCAGGATCACTGAATAAAGAAGCAGCATCACAACTCGCCACATCTCAATATCCCATTACAGCTTAATCACCATGTGATTTTAAGACACAGAAGCTAATGATGTCACGTCTTCACCCAGCCGTCATAGAAAAGGACGGTATGGATGTAATGTACCTACACCAAAATGTGTTGCAGATCTGATCAGCTACATTGCAATTACTAATGATGGTGGTGGGTTAGTTGCTTGTTTCTGATCCAACGCATTCCGCCTTTTCAGGAAACAATCAGTGACATATTTTAGTACTGGGTGGCGGACCTCAGTTTCACCGTTATTGTACTTTCACTTGGGTAAAATGGACATTTTAGAGTAAAATGTCTCTCATCCTCAACAGCTTGAATGTTACATAGCGAACATACCCTTTTTTACAGGAGGTTTGGGAATTGTATGTCTCTCCAATTCTATCTGGAGATCGTGCGCACCGACTTTGAGTTTAACAAACAAATTTCGCCTAGAAAATTCGCGATCAGTTAGTATATAATTCTCCATGCTAAAGTTGTTTTAAAATGCTTGGTATGGCCTAAGTTTAGAACCTTGTTGGGATGTACCAATTCGATCTGTGACATCTCTATTTACATGGTTCGGTCAGTTTGGTTGGTATCTAGACTCCAAGGCATCAGCTAGTAATTTAGCACATGGCTTTTTATTTCTGGTGGTTTGGTTGGTCCACATTTCTTCGAAGCTGACGTTAGTCCATATATTTTTAAATGGCTATCACAGTTATCTTCCTCTAATGCGAACTACGAGTGAATATAGGCTTGATGAACTATTGTCTCAGAGTCAATGTCACATACTCTCATCCAAAATTTGGCTGATTGCGTGAGGAGCGTGGTGAGTAAGGCATATTGCCCGATGATCTCCTAATTGCATGTAGTTATGTTCATTGATGCTTTTGATGTAAAAGGGTGCCCAAATTTGCCCGAGGATAAGATGGGCAAAATTAAAAAAAGGAATAGCGTGAAAGCTGTTAAAACATTATTTCTGACATTGATAAATTTAAGTTTGAATAAGCCTTCTTGGCCTACTCTGCCAGTCTTTCACAACTGGCTTTAAATTGTCCAGATGGCGTAAAGACGATACCTAAATAGGAATACTACTTTACAATCTCAATTGTGAGCCCACGTATGTAAATCAATACATAAATCGCTTTAGTAAATGCCCACTTTTATTGAATATTATTATTTTGGTCATATTTAAATTGAGAGTACGATCCCATTTGTTGCAGTAAACATGCAATTTGTTTAGCGCATTTTGCATACCACTGTGGGTTTCTGACACTACCGTAAGGTGGTCAGCAAGTATAAGACAATTAATATAAATGTTGTTATTCAAAGGTATATGATCGCAGGTTCTAACAAGGCTATCTGGCAAATCACGCAAATAAAAGTGGGCTAAGTACGCAACTTTGTTTGACACCAGCTGAGGATGAAAAGCCATTGATGTACCCTTCATTCATGCTGACTGCATAGTTCACATCAGAGTACAGAGTTTTAATGGCAGTTAGTACATTGCCATCAATACCAGCTTGTAGTAATGTATGAATAGTTTGCTTCGAGAGACTATGTCAAAGGCTAACTTGAAATCCACAAGAGGATATATTTTTCTTAGTAGCCCCATTAATATATTTGTCAATACTTGATTTCAAAGACATAATATGGTATGCTCTTCTAGCATTCTTCCTATAGCCAATTTGGCATTGCTAATCGATATTGCAGAATACAACAAAATAATTTGCATAAATGGCTACTTACGGCTATACTTCTGTAGTTTTCAGGGTTCGAAAGCTCACCTGTAGATTACAGCGCCATTCCATCGGAAATTGGCCAGCGCTCAGAAGGGCGTTAAACAATTTGCGCAGAACAGGTACAGGCGTGTGGGTCCTGCCTTCAACATTTCATTTAAGATCTCGTCGACTCCACTCGCTTTGTCGTGTTAAAGATAAGAAATAGCCAGAGTGATCTCAGAAGTTGTAATAGCAGAATTAAGTTCGTTAAAAATTATATTTCTAATGGTTTGAATAAAGTTGTCTATTGTGCTTTCAAAGTCTAAATCGATGTGTGTTGGAACATTATTAACAAGTTTGCTAAAGTGTGACACCCATTCCGCACAAGAAATTGAATTTCCTTTAAAATTACCATCTGTAGCTTTGAGTTCATCATACAGTTTCCAAAATGTCTTAGGGATTTTGGACTGTAATGATTCCATTTGATCCAAGTTTCGCTGCTTAAAGATGGATTACTTTTTGCCATTTGTCTTTTGAATCCTTTCCGCAAATATCGAAACTTATTTAATATGATGGTATCTGACGGAGCTTGGTGTATTCTACGTGCCATACCTCTGAGATCCCTAAGCATAATTTTGCAATCATGGTTCAACCATTGATTCTTCATTTTATTAACAATCTTTCTAGGTTTTACTTTCAAATGCTTTCTATGTTCTATGCCCGAAGGTGTGGCTGCACTCATCTGGATTGATTGGTTTAGTACATGGTTCGATTGTAGGCAATGCCATAATGTTGATTTTTTAGTTGATTCTAGGATCTGAGATTGCTTTAAAAAATCTGTCAGCGTCTCCCATTTCCCAACTATATTTAAAGCAAGGAGGATTAGGCGTATCAATTACTGTGTGCTCATATATACAGGTACAGAATACCATCTTCAATATACAATGGAGAGAGAAATGGTTGAGATTATTCACATGGAAACATTCTATTTACATGAAATGTTGGTAGAAGCTAACATATAGTGAATTAGACTGAGTTTGCATGTGTGGCTGGGACAAGTGCAATGACCAGAAGAATCGCCCAAGGTACGCCCATTTAGGATACGCAGATTTGACAATTTTAACATGGAGAGTAGTTGTTTACCGTGACTAGCTACATCATGTGGGTCCGTGTTGTTTCTGGGAATATCTACGTCATGTACATAGTCTGATAGTAAATCGGCTATGAGTGATCGCTCATCAATACACAAATCTGAACCATTTGCAGTTCGGGTATTGAAATCCCAACAGATTAAACAATTTCCGGATTTAGAATACAGAGCTACGTCATTTTCCAATATTTCAAAGGTGGTATCTCTCCGTCCAGAGAAAGTTGTTCCTACTGGACTTACATAAACTACACCAAGATACATATCTTTTTCAAGATTGAAAATGATTGTGAGGACTTTGATCCACATGATCTCGTTATTTGATGGGCATATACATTGCGTATCTCTTTACACATACAACAATTCCGCCATCGTCACGTTTAGAAGTGGATAATTTCGGCCTAAGATTTGTTTGTATATGGAAACCCATTATTGTAATCTGATCCTTTTTTTCCACAGTGCGTTTCGTCCAGGCAGATATTGTCAAATTGTATTATCTGGCTTTAGATTTCTGTGTCGGTAAGCTTGCATGTTCTTTGGTCACTGTTACTTGTAAAGGCCCCATCGATATTCGAGAAAGCCAAACTAAAATTGCTTATATCCGACATCGGAAAACAGATATTATAACAGCCAACGATCTTTACAAGATTAATATAAATTAAATAAACCAGCAAGTAAATTAATAGTATAGCGTATTGACAAGATAAAGTAAGTGTCTAAACAACAGCGTTCTACATCTAAAGATCAGTGAATACATGTTTAAAACTGACAGCACCTAGAGCCCGCATTACCACCAGCCACATCACGTATGCAGCAACTGCCAGTCATGCCATGCCGTCAACCCTTCTATTTTTCAATCCGGTTAAAACCAGCTTGTGTAGTCTCCTTTAGGAGTGTCCATGTGCAGACCCATGGAAGATCTTTTCTGTGAAGTTACCACTGGAATGGTGAGCTCGATAACGGAGAAAATGGGAATTTGCTTGAATAAATTTGACATTTAAAGGGCTAATCTCAGCTAAATACAACCTAACTGGTTGCCAGTCCAGTCTTCATGAATGGGCCATAGGGTCAAACAAATTATAGTGGATGTCATAAGGAGTTAATAATGGAAGGTAGCGGTTCGTGTCATTCACCAGTTTCATTGTCGCCGTCGTCGTCGACGTCATCGTCGTCATCATCGCCGTCGTCTTCGTCGTCGTCGTCGTCGTCGACGTCTTTATTATAATTCCTAGTATTATCATCACTAGTATCATCATTAATAATTCAAAAGAAGTAAATAAAGCAGTGTATTGCGCATGAACAATCTTAGGCTAAACATAATACTTTAGCCAGCACAATACATCTCCATATATTTATATTAACTCATTTACTTCTAAATTAGATACGCAGCCTGCTGAATAATTTGATGGCAATCTGGTGTATTAGACGGTTCAAGCAAATGGCTCCCAGGGATTAGGTACCAATTGTGTCTACATTCAGTGGAGACTGTCAACAAAGTAGCCAGCTGACACTCGGCAACCGGAACAAATATATTCCATCTAAATAGAATGAAATGTGTCAATAATGTAAATGACAACAGGTGTGCCTTAATAAATATGCAGTGCTAATATGATTGAGATATGTTGATTTCATAAAAGGAATACAGTCAAGATGCACTGCACTCATAATATTAACATTAATACTGCTTTACATTTTCAAAATAATTATATTCAGCGGGGGGAACAATCAGGAGTCCCCAACTCACTTTTTCAGAGTATCCATCTATCATCTTACGTTGTGCGAATTGTATGTCTGTACTGTTTAATAAACATGCTGTTGAATATTTCGAAACTAATTTGACGCCCTTTCGAATTAGCTCTAAAATATGCAATAGCTTACCTGTATAGTTTTCTGGAAACTGAGTCAGAGAGTTCAGAGATCGATCGATCCCAACACAAGCGAGGAGTGGGTGGAGCTTAGCTAGTGATAGGCGGGGCATAACTAATGGTAGAAAGGTCCACTGGCTATCAACTTCACCGGCCAGATATACGGGCAGAAAGGTGGTGAACATAAAATTTAATGTGTACTCTTTACTGTCAATTTGCATCTCGTAACGACGATAGTTTAACCCATTAGCACCCATATCAGCCAGAAACGGCTTCTGAAGTGCTCTTGAGAAATGTTCATTTGCAGACCAAGAGAAGGTTGTTTTTTAAATTTTACCACTGGAATGACTGGCTCGATAAGCGAGCCAGTCATTCCAGTGGTAAATTTAACAAAATAGTCTTCTCTTGGTCTGCAAATGGATATTTTCTATGAGAAAATTTAAATTTTCATGAACAAATTCGAAGGTTGAAAGGTTAAGAGACCTGCATAGAAAAATGTTTGAAGATGCCTATTCACGCCAGAATACCTGGGGAAAAAATTGTTAAAATTGTGTCTTTTTAAGGGATTGAATTGTGTGCCTAGATGTAATGGAACGAAATAAAGCCTAACATATAATGATTTCATTCCATATAAATTAATATAATTCTTTAGTTGTGAATTTGAATTAGGGTCTCGTATCACTAATTCAATTTCAAAACGTTAAAATATTTATATTAATTTATGGGAAGTGAAATCATCATATGCTAAGGCCATAATTTAATCCTCTAAAGGCATGCAATTTTAATAATATATAATATTTCAAAGCCATTTCGTATGAATATCTACCTTTAAATGCTAATTTAACGTCAGATATAACATAATTGTTGTCCTAGATTTATTCAAACGTCTTAGTATCTAACAATTCAAAGCCTCCATAAAATATGCATATAATTGTTTAGAGAATACAAAGATTTTTCCTCATTTAAAATGCATGAGATGCCATCTGAGATCATCTTGAGTTCAAAATCTTCCTCAGAAACCTCCTTCAAACCTCAATCAGCATTGACGGTTACAATCTGAACAACTCCACCCCTTGCAGAATGTTCTGGCTATATGCCAGAGGCAACATAGCTACTATATGAAAGATAGAGCATATGTGGTCTCTTCCTACATGTGTGTGTTTCTCCCAGTGTCCAGTCTCTGTGTGAGGGTCAGTGGGTACAATAATCGACATGTTAAAAATAGCTGTATATAATAACAACGAAAGCAGATGGTCAGGGAATAGTAGTAGTAGTAGTAGTAGTAGTAGTAGTAGTAGTAGTAGTAGTAGTAGTAGTAGTAGTAGTAGTAGTAGTAGTAGTAGTAGTAGTAGTAGTTTTAGTAATAGTAGTAGTAGTAGTAGTAGTAGTAGTAGTAGTAGTAGTAGTAGTAGTAGTAGTAGTAGTAGTAGTAGTAGTAGTAGTAGTAGTAGTAGTAGTAGTAGTAGTAGTAGTAGTAGTAGTAGTAGTAGTAGTAGTAGTAGTAGTAGTAGTAGTAGTAGTAGTAGTAGTAGTAGTAGTAGTAGTAGTAGTAGTAGTAGTAGTAGTAGTAGTAGTAGTAGTAGTAGTAGTAGTACAGAAATAAGGAGCTCAGAAAAATGTTAACATCCCAGATAAAGCAGCTTACTGGGCCGATGCCGAGCCGATACTGTGCCATCAGCCCAGTGTCCGCCTGCCATCAGCCCAGTAAGCTGAGTTATCAATGGATGTTTCATAACCAAAAATAGAGTGTTACTGCAATTTTGAACGCGATATGAGAAATATTCTGTTGACTATTTAGAACATAATTGGATTGTCAGACCGCAGCAATGTCTGTGAATCCAATTTTGTTCAAAATATTCAACAGTAGATTTTTTATCTTGTTTAGGAAATGCTGTAAGTTATTTCTGAGAACAACTGTATAACGCAGTGCTTATCAACATATAAATATATAAACATTCCTTATCTTGCCGCAAGTTTGCACACAAAATCATGTTTGTGATAAACAGCATCTGGATTCTGTTTCTCTTTCTGACCATACGTATGCCTGATTTAGTTGCTTATTCCTTTTAACCTTCGGGTATTTGACTTGCGTATATGTCTGCCTGTCCACCCGCCCACCCGCCCGCCAGCCAGCCAGCCAGCCAGCCTGCCTGCCTGCACACCCAGTCAAATTAGTTTCAAAATATTCAACAGAATGTTTATTACATATAGCAGAGAATAAAATTCATAGACCAACGATTAGCCCGTCATCAATTAAGCGTTCGTGACGAATTTATCTGCGCCATTCATGACGTAATTGATTGTGACGTCATCACATACGTCACACAGCTGATATTGACGCCATATGATTAGCGGATCAACTGGAAAGGGCAATTAATAAGGATCTATGTTTTACGCGGCGTTTCCATACCCGCAGCGACAACTGATGTCTACGACTCCAAAGGAAGAGGATGAAGACAGTGGATGGGACGAGGAGGAGAAGGAGCAGGAGGATGGGAGAGTTGGCGTGGTACACGCGATCTGCTATCTGAGATCCAATCATCAAATGCTACTTTCTGCAGGCGCTGATGATGAGACTCACGTAAGACCAATAACGCAAGCCGCGGCATCACCAGCTATATACATAGCCTACTGCGGACAGGCAACCGATCAAAACACAGATGCTCGACAGCGATCACAGACATCGGTCTGTCAATATCGGGTTCTATATGCCAGGAGGATTCCACGAGAACTCTTGAAGTACCAGGCATGATGAACACTTATCGGCGATGATACCACGTGTATGTGTGTATACCAGTGTTTAAGTATATAGTGCTATCTATTGTTTAGCCATTTAGCCACAGCAGAATTCTTTAACCTTTATTATCTAGTCACAAATTCTGTATGAAGGAAGGGATATTCTGTTGAATATTTTGAACATAATTTGACTCGGAGTCAAAATAGTTTCAAAATAATCAACATATCTCTTGTATAGCTGTCTTGAAATTGAGATACTGAAATTTTAAAACTTAAATTGTTAATCGTCGGTACAAATAGTGCTGAAGTAAGTAGGCTACACTGACTATACCTGCAACTTGTGTTTATTTTGAGAACGCCAGCGCTGCAGCAGCAACAATTTTCAGTAACTGTATTTGTTTAACGCGCCCGTCAGGATTTCGCTAGCTCGTAAAATGCTTAATTAGGTAGTAGCAATTAAACGGTCAACAACGTTTGAATAATTTAGTAAAACTGATCAACGATTGCTATACTTTGACAGCAGGCTCGCGGTGAATAAACCTGGAGTTATTATTGGATGTATTTATTAACAGCAATCTGGTGAAGAAAGGACGAGAACGTGTATTAATTATAAGAAGTACTTCATTTGAATTAGGAGGGTGTATTTCTGTGTCACCATAGCTTAGCTGGAATACGGCTGTCTGACAAGAGGGAAGCTACGCAATGGTAACATTTTGTGCCTATCAATTCTCATATTAAGCATGTTTCAAACACTCAAACTAGCCAAAAATGGATCTTCCAGTAGTCTTGAGAAACGTCCGTTTGCAGACCTAGAGAAGATTATTCTTGATTTACCACTGGAATGACTGGATCGACTACCGAGCCAGTCATTCCAGTGATACAGTAAAAAAAATAATCTTCTCCTGGTCTGCATTATGGGCATCTTGTTTGGGAACATTGCGATATTTGCGTGGGTGCGTGCGTGCGTGCGTGCGTGGGTGCGTGCGTGCGTGCGTGCGTGCGTGCGTGCGTGCGTGCGTGCGTGCGTGCATGCGTGCATGTCTCTGATTGCACTTGTTTAAGCATTAACAGAAATCTGTCAGCTACAAAATGCTGATTATTTTGCGAGAAACACGTCAACCCGTCCCTACACCCCACCACCTCCCCCTACACCACCCCAACTCCCATCCCCAACCCCCCCCCACCCCCCCCCCCCCAAAAACCCCCACCCACCCACCCCCACCTCACCCGACCCACCCCCGACAGATATTTAGACATTACTTTATCGCTGAGACACAAGTGTCTAAATTCGTCGGTCTGTTTACATCTTCTACACTAAACACCGTTTGAAAAATGATGGCTAAATATACAAATCTGATCATCCCATGATTACGAGACTTATACGTGATTAAGAGATAAACATCTTTCATTAATTTGATCCTACAAGTACTCGTGGCGTTGCGGTATTTTGGTATTGACAGGGAATCGAACCCACCACCAGTGGGAGCGCCTAGCACCATAGCTCACAAACACTTCCACCACACACACGTCTTGCGGCCAACACCAACGTCTTGCAGCGTTGGTGTAGTGGAAGCGTGTGTGGGCTATGCTGCTAGACGCTCCCGCATGTTGTGGGTTTGATTCCCTGTCAATAATTTGGTCCTATGTTTCTTCTTCTTCGCATGTGAAATTTTCAGGGAAATTACCCAGATATAAGATATGGTATCCTGAGAATTTAAGCTGCAGGAGCACCGACATTCGGAAAATCATGTTTTTACAATGTAGGCTAATTTCTTTAAGGGACTAATCTTCAAGTCGTTATTGTTCACGAGCCCTACCTATTAGAATGTGAGCTTTAATTGAACTTTCGAGTTTATCCATCCATCGTATGACGTCATAATCAACTACGTTGCGCGTAGGATGACGTAATAACCAATGTCGCCGTGAATGGCGTAGATAAGTTCATCACGAACGCTTAATTGATGACGGACTATGCGTTGTTGTATATACGAATTGTATGTCTGTCTTTACTATTTAATAAGCATGCTGTTGAATAACAGCATCCGCCCAAATTAGTTTCAACATATGCAATAGCTTACCCATATACATTTCTGGAACATGATAGTTATGGAGTTCAGGGATCGATCGATCCCAAAACTGGCGAAGTGTGGGTGGAGCTTAGCTAAAGATAGGCCGGGCATAGTTAAAACTGGATTCTTCCACGAGCCTCCGGTCATTCTCTCTTGTCGGTGTCCCTGATACAGGATTGTAGGTCTTCTCCAGTCTGGCTTTGTATATTGTTTATCCGCCATGATAGTCTGCTCATGCCTACTGGCCGTTTTCCCTCTTTTTTGCCTTGCATCAGGCAATTCTAAATATTGTTTTGTCTCATAGTGCCCAAAAATGTTATCTTTCTCGCGTTGGTGGTTTGAATGATATGTGTCCTTGTTTGCCTATGTTCTAACACCTCTTCTTATTTCCTTTTGACCATCCATGTAAGTCTAAGCATGCGACGGCATATGTCCACAATTCAAATGCGTCACGTTTTTTCTTGTTGCTCTGTTGAGTTGAGTGAGTGTCTAATTTTTGCAACATGTAATAGGTTCGACGATACATAGCATTTCAAACGTCCGTAAGCTTGTTGACAAGCTTATGTTTAGACAAGCTTATGCTTAGTGATGTTAACAGGTTATTTATTTTTTGTAAAACGTGGACCTTGCAATTTCGATCCTTCATTTTTCTGTTTCACATTCTGTATCTTGTATGCTCATTTGACCAAGATATGAATAAGAGTCACCGGCTCCAATCGTCACGTCTGTTGCTGCTA
>CM067370.1:176511903-176993474 GCA_034401795.1 Chaetoderma sp. LZ-2023a
CTCCTTGTGCTACTTTCTAGTGTACGAATCGCATTTTGCCGATAAATCTATATTGGATATAATTATGTATATAAAATCTACCGTCATAAAATATAGTATCAACTGTAATACCTCATATGCCTGAGTGTAATAATGTGAACTTGAACTTGGACATGGAAGTGAATCGAAAATCAGGTTCTCTTACGGTGTGGGTGCATATCCCTAGTATTGGTGTATGAAGTTTCAGCGAGATTGGATAAAATCTGAATGAAGAGTAGTAAAAAGAATAAGAACATGACCAACCTTTATAGATCAATTCCAATAGTTTGATTTTCCTTACAGAGATAGTAACTATAATATAATGCGAAAAGACTTCGCATTCAAGCTATGTCGACAAAAGTCAATCTTTTAGGGACGTCATTTTATAGTAGCATCAGTTGATGTTACGCCAGGTGATTGTGTCTTCAGATGCTTGATGGACAGATCTGATCCTCGAATTATGAGACTGTCATAGCATGAATTAAATAATCTTCTGGCATTGCTTTAAGTAATTAACCCTTTAAATATACAATTTTGTTTGATATTTGAAAATTGTACCAATGTAATAACTGACTCTGTTATCCATCAGTTTATGTGTACTGATTGGCTACAGCCGATAATTCAGTTGCCGACAATCGTAATTACACTCATGTCGATATTAACTGGCCTGCGATTGACGGCAACCGATCGTAGAAGTAGAACATGCTCTTCTCCAGCGATTAGAGATTTTTTGGACAGCGATTGACGGCGTTCGACATTAAAGTACGCTTAGGTCACACCCGTCGGAGACTAAATCGGTCGCCTGGAGTTGCTGATAGTTGCTCGAAAATCAAGCGGCGACTAGTTGAGTCGCAGCGCAAGCTCGACCTGACCGCAGCTGAACTTAACTCGAGTTGCACATCCGCCAAGTTATGTATGTATGGGTTTAATCGTGTTTATAGCGAGTGTTAATACTCACGCTGGTGTAATGTAATGGTGTTGTCAACGCAGTAAGATCCCGCCGTTGTTCCAAGAAACAATTTTTGTTAATCTTTAACAAGAATTTGAGTTGCGTGTTTGCTTCTTTTTATAATATATGCCGAGTGCCATGCAACGTGGATATTTCGCTTAATGCCGAGCACAAAGGACAACCAAAGAATTTAACAATTTCATGGGCTTATACCGCTATTCAAAATACGATATTACATTGTAAACGTATAGTCTTGTCCAGTCTGGAGCAGTCCATTGCCAATAAGTGATAGTCTCCCCTTCCTATCGGCCGCGCTTCTTCTAGTCTGGTGTCTTTGAGGTTGAAATGTTCACGCCTGGAAGAAATAACCAAATTTTGCACAGATGACCGTTAACACATTATGGGATTAGTTAACGCCCCCTAATTAGCATAAATCCAAAATGCCTACATCGGACATAGGCTAAAACCCAAAATGGCTATTTCTCCCATAATAATAAAACGATTCCAATGAGTTTGGAATGTATACTGACAGTTTTCCATGTGCCCAAGGTATTGTAGAGGTCTTTACCATAGTTCAATCTCAAGGTCACTAGAAAAAGGTCGAGATCCAGGGTTTCGGTCTAAAATCGTTATAAATTACCTTGTCTTTCTTCATTATATTACGCGTTCATTTGGATGATAAACATGCTTCAAGTTTCTATCGTGTTGCTCTGTTGGGAGTCCAGGCGTGTGAACTATAGAGTAGGGTTGGTCATTCATAGCATTATAAACGTGCACAATCGTATTAGTAAATTTATTTCTCGTGTTGATATCACAATCTTATTTTTTAATGGTTCTTGTATCTTCTTTTTATTTCTGTTCCACCTTTTTCAAATTGTCATACCGTTTGCCCTTCATATAAATGAGGACTCCGCGTGCTCCAATGTTTCATCACTTACTGTTATATCGGGTATTTGCATTATGTTTTCCTCCTAAATGCCGTTCTTCATGAATCCGCACCCTTCCTTTATTCTCCACATGGATTGTATTTCCAAAGTTCAATTTATTATATGGAATCAAGCTTCAAGTTATAGGAGGCTTTCCTTATTAAAATGTACATAAATCAATTCTATATTCTAATACTGCCTATATAAATGTCATGCCCTCGAGAGTACGTTAGTGGAATCACATAAATCCTTCAAAATTGATAATATGTTTAGTAAATTGCATATTTGCACAAAGCTGCTCATTCGCCTAAGTGGTATGAACCAACTAATGTGCCTTCCCACTTTATTCATCCATCATTTGACGGCATATGATGTCATAATTAACTAACTGACGTGTAGGATGATGTCTTACGCACTTACTCGTCCGACACGTTGCTCGAATTGTATCTCTTTGCCATTTAATAAACATTATGTTGAATATTTTGAAAATAATTTGGCTTTACGCTGTTGCTGCCCTAGGCAGAAACAGCGCCCAGTCAAATTAGTTTCTAAATATTCAACAGAGTACCTGTATAATTTTCTGGAAATTGATAGTCAGGGAGGCCAGAGACCGATCCATCCCAACACGAGCGAGGTGTGGGTGGAGCTTAGCTAATGGTGGGCGGGGCATAGCTAAAACTGGAAGTGTCCATTCCCAAGGTAAGCTTTTTGTCATACGAAACGAAACATAATGTCAAACATGGAATTTATACCTATTTTGACTCATCAACAACTGGCCGCTACAACAAGAAAACAAACAACATTGTTCCCAGATGCATTGTCTCACTATCGGTCCATTGTTAGCTTAGTGGTCTCCTTATGTGGGAGATTTACAGACACAGCTATGGTATTTTGAATCCTCTCTGACAATATGACTGATGATCTTGGAAAGTAAAATTAATCTTCTAACTCAGGCAATTCTAGTGGGGCGCATCACTTCAATCAGATCTCATACACATAATCTAATATTCAGTACAGCTCGGAATGCACGTTTCCAGCTTATCCATCAATCATATGACGCCATAATCAACCACATGGTGTACATGATGACGTCATAATCAATTACGTCAGGAGCGCTTAATTGAAGACGGATTAAGCGTTATTGTACGATGTGTATGTCTCTACTATTTAAGAAACAGTATGTTGAATATTTTGAAACTAATTTGACTGGGCGCTGTTGCTGCCATAAAACTGTGTTCCTCCATTAACTTAACATGTTTTTTCAAAACAAAATAAAATGTAATGTTGAATATTCAAAACATAATCGGATTTGAATACATCGATTCCTAAGGCAGAATATTCAACACTACAGAACATATCAGGGTAACAACCACGTTTTTTCTTAGGCAATATGTTAGCCTATTTATGTATTGTGCGATGCATAATTACATCATCTGCTTGGAGCAATAAAGGTGTCAAGTTATGTAATTGATGAAGCGCTGCAGGGAATTTGAATATGAAGTAAGCTTAGAACACACGCTTAGTTCTATAGCTACTTATCGGTTTTTTGTGAATGCTTTTATAATTAAGAAACGTTATCAATTTTGAATATTTCTAAGCACGAACTTCATTGATGTGTACACTATTTGCACTCAAGCCGAGCAAGAATAGCTACTGTCGTGTTCTTGAGAAATGTCCATTTGCAAACTAGGAAAAAACTAGTATTGGAATTTTACCACTGGAATGACTGGCTAGATATCCGAGACGATCATTCCAGTGATTAATTCGTAAAGACTAATCTTCATTTGTCCTGCAAATAGGCATTTTCTAGGAGAAAACTTGAAATTTATTGACCAAATTTCGTAAGTAAAGGGTTAATGCGCTTATATCACACAGGATCTAAAACTATTACTTTTTCCCATAACTCTTTGAACCCGAAAAGCACATTTCGAAAATTCATTTGCATCTCAATAACTATTCCTTTGAATATTTTAAAACTAATTTGTGTGCGTGCTGTTGCTGTTTATGATTTCTATGAATTTAGTTTTTATTTATTCAACATCGTAATATTAGTTTTAGAAATATTCAACATCCTACATATATTGTTAGCTGATGTTCAAAGCAGTAGGCGTGCATTTTAATACCATGTGTTCCTCATTAGCCTATTGGCATCTTAAGTTCACAAAGATTTTGTTCCAGGGATAATAAAATAAATACTAATTTAATGGCTAACATGAACGTATATCAACTTGCATATTGTAGGTTATGTACTTCATAGGCAGCAACCACTTTGGTAAAAAAATATACAGTAAATCTAGACTCACCCACGTGCCAAAATAAACAAGAAAAGATCTACTATAGTTCTTATGCACACATCACATAAAACTAGACATACTGGAACGCATCGTCCTTGGCAATGGATGAATCCAGGTTTAGCTTTGGCCCGCCTATCTCCAGCTAAGCAACACCCACGCTTCGCCGTGTTGGGATCGATCGATCCGTAAACTACCTGACTATCAACTTCCAGAAAGCTTTACAGGTAGGTTGTTGAATATTTTGAAACTAATATGACTGGGTGCTGTTGATGCTATAGGCAGCAACAGCGCCCAGTCAAGTAAATTTCAACATTTTCAACAGCATGTGTATTAAAGAGAAAACAGATACACTTCGTAACACAACGCTTAGTCCAGTCCGTCATCACTTATGCATTCGTGACGAACCTGTCTACGTCATTCGTGACGGCATTGATTATGATCTCATCCCATAGGTCACGTTATTGATTATGACGTCATATTATTTATGGATAAATCGGAAAGGTTCTATTCTGGCTCATCACCAATCCCTCAGATCTGATATGTTCATTTACAGTTCTATGTCTTGGATGCTGATAGTTGTTTACGTTGAAGCCAAGCACACAATAAACACACCATCAAAGCCACCAGCGGCTGCAAGCACTAGCAGAGAATGGCGGTAGTTAGTTAGTCCATGTGTACATTGTTCAGTAGTTGGCACATCTGGTAGAAATTAATGCATAAATAGGAACCGGGATGTTTCCTCAGGATAAAATGTCGGTAAATATACCACACACCCTAGAAAGTAAACTTTTTATTTATGGGTACATGTACGTTAATATATTGTTCGTGGCTATTGGCTATTAACTTGAGTCGTGCATCCGCCGGGTTATGTATGTATGGATATTAAACGTGTGTATAACGAGTGTTCTTATGTTGGTATAATATAGGTATGTTGTCAACGCAGTAAGAAGCCGCCGGTGTTCCAAGAAACACTTTGTGATCATCTTTAAATATTAGGTTTCATGTTTGTTTCTTGCTATAATATATGCCAAGTACATTGCAACCTGGATAATTAATGTCGAGCACAAAAGATCGACAAAGAATTTGCCAATTTCGTGGGCTTATATCGCGACACAAAATACGATATTACACTGACAAGACAACGTATATATTATAAACCTATAGTTTTCTCCAGTCCGGAGTGTCACATTATCAATAAATGATACTCTTCTCCTTCCTATCAGCCGCGTTCCTTCTAGTCTGGTGTCTTAATTAGACGTGGCAATGTTCATGTCTGGAAGACATGGCCAAATTTGGCACAGATTACCTTTATCAGGCGCTAATGAAATCCTGGCATAGCAGACACATAATGGGATTAATCAACGCTACCCAATTAGCATAAATCCAAAATGTCCACTGCTGATATAGGCTAAAAGGTCGAGAGCCAGGCCTTTCAGTTGAGAATGCTTATAAATTGCCAATTAAACTTACTTTCGACCATGCTATGTTGCATTGCATGTATTGTATGCTAGATCATACCATGCCACGGTCATGTCCGGAAGGTCGGGGGCATGACTATTTAAATGCCACACATATATATGTATGATTACTGTATTAGGTGGCTGTAAGTAGAAACACTCAACAGCTGCTATGAGTCCTTCTCCGCATTCGACCACTGCGTCTTGTCCTCAGCCAAAATCTGTAGCTCCCACCCACCCCACTCCCGTTCCATTCTTGATTTGAGTGTACCACATATATATTGTTGATAAACGTCAAACCAATCATGTCTGAATCGTGAATACCAAATCTATCAATATCAGCATTCCATGGCGCCCATGTTGAGATTAACCACAAATGCAACCCAAAATTATAGAAAACATTACCAGGAACTATAGCCTTTAACATAGGAAGCGTACTATTGAATTGGCCGTGGGCAAACCCGATCATTATTATATCTAGAACAATGATAGCAGGCAAGGATCAAACACTAGATAGGACATGACTAAATTAAACGTTGGTGTCGCAAGAAGGCCGGAGTACCCATAGCAGCTTCCTCGACCACGCACAAGTCCCTTCTTGTAGCGGAGGAACCTTCCTGTACAGCTTGTAGTGCATCCACAATTGGTCATCCTTTCCAGTGCGTTTACGGCGCGAGGAAGAGGGGTCCAGAAAGGCATCCAATCAGACTCAGACTTAACCTACCCAACCCATCCACCCATCACCATGAGCCTGGACTCAGCAAATCTTGTTTGACCACGATATAATCCCACCCACATATCCAGTATGATACATCGCTTTCTTTACATACACTATCATGGCTCCGTTTGTGGGGGTAGGGGGGGGGGGTGGCAGGTACTTGCACATGTGAGTTGGCTGAGTGAATATATGTAGGAGTGTTTGGTGGACTTCTTGAAGAGGGCACGACACAGATTATAGTGAGATGACAAAACTCTCAATGACATTGATATCCTGCAAAGACAGTGTGAGAGGTACTTCCAACAGGTGGCATAACACAGTTGTGAGTTCTGGTTTTGGGCTCCACTTACCATATTCTGACCTTTTTTCCACATACCGGAAAAGAAAGATCTGTTGTCAGAACCCGTCATGTCATGGAATGTGAGGAGAGCATGTGTAGCTGGCGGGGCTACGCGCTGGTCCGTCCTGCTGCTCTGCTCCCTTGCACCGCATGTACAGGATGCGTGGGAGGGCTGGTTAGCTGCGCTTCTCGGTGTTGCAGATCCCGTATCGTGAATCTCCGCAAAGTACAAAGACCGACTTCTAGAGCCGGTGGCCGTGCGACCATTAACACCGATATTGATCCTCACCTTCTCGTCCCAACTATTTGTGTCACCGGTATGACGGTCCACAAGTCAATTTAGGAGCCTAGACATAATAATTAAAAATAAACTATACAAACAATGGTACTTGTTTGGTAGGACGAGAGAGAAACTATACAGTACATAGAACTAAGTTGGTGTCTTGTTAACGTGGATTCGTCAGAGGTACCTCAACGATCCGTGTATATCCGTGAGGTATCCCTACATGGGAGCGTCGTAACGAGGCCACTTATGTAGTTTAATATAAACCATTATATTCCTGACAAAAATATTATTGTTGCGAGAGGAATGTGCCTCGCGCGGTCCTCCGTCACAGGAAAATGCCTTCAATGTCGAAGCGGAGGAAGAGAGCTGGCAAAAAGGGCCACTCTCTTGTTCAAACCTATGGTAAGTGTAGTGTGAGTCAACCTAGTGAAATTATAATTAAAGTGATGCACGATGTATTACGTGAAGCTTGGGCGGATGATTTCCGTAAAAGTCAACACCGTCATCTTATGTAAGCCTAAGATACTGTATTGGTAGTTGTCGCTTTTATTTATGCGTCCTTCTGCTAAATCCTAACCTACCAGTTAGTTGGTAGATTTATACCTAAGCGTTGGCCACAAGTGGCAGAAATTTCTACCTATCTTTGATGCATGAGCCCAACTGGCGAAGATGCTCGGTTTCCCTAAGGTCACCCTCCGGAGCTTCTCCCTCAGAAAGGCAGCGAGCGGACATGTTACGGTGTGACAGCATCAGAATCACATAACGATTTGGTTACATATCACACAGCAACCATATACAACATCACTAGGATATGGCAATATTACACACGCAATTTGAAAAGCGCATAAAAGTTTATGGCGGGGAGTGAGAGGCAGGTATCCATCTCCAGTGACCTTCCCGTAAGGGCGTTGTGGGTTCCAAGACTGCACCCAGTCACCGTACGGAGTTGGATGGAGATCTGCATCTCATCCATCACCTGCTGTGCCGGGGGCGGACCATATGAGATCCAGCTTCGGAGACTAACGTTTGCCTGCCATTATGGTTAAGTTTCAGGATGCCCAGAGATGCACTGCTGGCTAGTTAGAATAAATATATTTTCGCAGTGTTTCCTACTTTGCCGGGGTTATCTATGCAAACTGGTATCCAAAGATACAGAGGAGGTGTATGCGAAATCGACACTTTGGTCTTCACCGCTTGGAAATCCCAATAATTTCCCAAGTCGGATAATCTAAACGTGGCGATGGGAGTTCCAGACAATTAATAAGCCTCACGGCTGGAGGAGCGTAGAAAGAGACAATCACTCAATATAACAAGAGGCCCCACGGTATCTGGCCAATTTTACACAATCTAGCCGGTGTGCGGTATTACATATCTGCTACATCCGGAAAAGAGGCTTACACAAATGTCTCCTCAGGAGCCGTTGTCCCTAGCTACTTTTAACCCTATCCTATCGAGCTAGAATAGCCAACTTTAGTCGATCACATATCAGGTTCGCGCAATGAGAACATGAACAGTGACCTCAGTGTAAAATTGATGCTAGAGGAAAAGTGATGCGGATTTATTGTTGCTGTATAGTATAGCCTAGCGTACTGCGGTCCTAATATTTTATATCAAATAAACAAAACAAGTAACTAGGATGGCTACTTCCATATATATAAACTAACTGTCACAGTATTGACAATGAATTAGGTCATAGGACCTTGCGGTGCTCGTTAGTCATAAGCACAAAAATAAGCATAATATTTACATTTAAGATATAAATTATAAAATATGGTCTCAGGCGACCGGTCGGTACCTATTAGTCATCAGTACCTGTAAAGAAATGAATAAATACAATATTACAAAAATATAGCTAAGTGAATACCTATTAATCATTGGTACGGGAAAAGTTCATAAATCACTGTAGATCCCGCGTCACAGATGAGGAACGCGAGATGGCACGATTTTGGAGTTGCTGGGAAATCTCCGCAAGCGAACTGTTGATGCGGCTCACTCTCAAAAACGGTGAAGAAGAACGGTTGTAGTTGTGGATGTCCACTAGATAGTCCTAACAGCTTATACAAATAATTTAAGCAGAATGTTGGAAAGTTCTGTATCGGAAGTTTGAAAATTGACCATAACATAGAGGGCTACAGGTGAATGTTATAATTATAAAATGCATTACATACCTGGTACACCGCATAGCTCTCGTGGCATACCAGGCAGAATCCCACCAGACTGTGGCCTAAAAGTTAATTAACACATGACAGTTTGATCGCCACTTTTCAGCATGGTTCAGCAGATCTGACGAGTTGTCCACCAAGATTCACTACTCGTTCTACATACTTGAGAAGCGACATCGGGCCTGCGAGGCCCATCCACAGGAAGGTTCCTCTAAAGGTCGGATATGAGGGACGCGTCTTCTGTTCTATTAGTTGCCCTAGATGGCCGTCCGAGGGCTTACAAAAACTAAATGTGGATGCTGCGATTGCGGGTCAGAGACTAAGAACTGAAATCCGAGAGGCACCGCTGCCGTTATAGGGGAACCACAGTCAGTAAGCAGTTGCCCACGTCTTGCACTGCTCTGGCCACACAACCTGCCACTTGTTCTCTCTAGACGAAGTGTGGTCTCGATTCTTGGCTTTGCGCTCCTTTTATACTACTTGTGACGTCATAGGCAGGACGCCCAGCCAATCAGCGGGCGATCTGTAGCCAATGAGCGTGCATATAGGGAGGGCCAGGATGCTATTATGTGATAGACATCCTCCCCATTCACTTAGTACACATACGTGTTTATGACGTCCTTGTAATATTTTGAAAATAATTTCAACGAACTAAATTAGGATAACTTGGCCATTTCTGGTCCGATTTAAAAACGGTAAATAGTGTTAAAACCCTCGCCTCATTCCGGTCCTGAGAGAAATATGTCCAAAGAGAAGTACCAATCTCAGTAAAGAAAGAAGGCAGTCTCAAGAATAAGAAAATCAGTGTCGATTGCAATTATCAGTATGCGCATGTAGTCTTGTGGCAGCGCCTTGGCTGCATGCATCATAACTCTTGCATCAAATGCATGGACTAAAAAGTTACTCCATCCTAATCATTGGGTCCGCATAGCGTTCTGAATGAACACTTCCACTAAATTGGCTGAGATTGTGCTTCCAAGCGATTATCTAGTGTCTGTGGCTTTCAATGGAGTAACTGGCGGAGGGGCGTTAGTCTGGAATAGGACTGATGTTGGATCATCAATCTGAAATGGAATAGTTGGTGGAGTGTTTGAGGCAGGACTGGTGACACATCGGCAATCTCGGATGGCACATATCGTGGAGTGTTAGTGCCATAAGGTAGGACTTATTGCAGTGTGGCAACAGCTGTTAGAATGTTATGGACATGAGAGAGGACTGGTGGAAGATTAGCAATCTTAGATGGGACAGATGGTGGAGTATTAGCAGGCGTGATGGAACTACTGATAACGTGTCCGCATTCTCGCATGGGACAGATGGCGAGACGAAAGTAATGGTTTCGGTCTCCAGAGATATGTCACAGCTGGTACACAGTACATAGCTTTCCAGTACTGACCTTTATTTGCATTATATCAGTGCAAGATTGGAGTAAGTGACCCATATTAGCTCGAGCTCGAGCAGCTTCGCGATATTATTCCTCTGGCAACACAGTCCCTGCTTTGGTTAAGTTCGTAAGATGGGTGAGAACATAACCAATGCCATGTAAGCCCTCTTTGTCATCACAGTGGGGTGAGTTTCTGTCAATCGTATCTGCACTGCCTAGAGTCAGCAATCACTTTCATAGCGCAGGAAGAAGATAATTCAATTTTACATTATGCAGGCGGCCATACACATAGAAAACTGTAGGCTTCTAATTACACTCCATTTCGAGACTGCGGCTGAAAACAGCAGACATTGTCGGCAATTTAAAAAGTGTTGCAATAATAGACTTCCATTACGAAATTATAGTTATATTAGGCCAAACCCCTATAAATTTCACTTTTACATCCTGGTGAATTATAGATATTTAGACAAAAACCTTGACTTTTATTTGGTGACCTTGACCTTTCATCCCGAAAACTATTATAATTCATAGTAATGCATAACTCATCGCAATATGCTTATTACTAGTTGAGATATGGCCATATTGCGTTTAGCCTCTATCTCCGGTGGCCATTTTGGATTTTTGATAATTAGGGTGCATTACCCACTCCAAAAATGTGTGTTCCTAATTCGGATATTATTAATATTTGGCAACGGCCATCTCTGCCAAATGTGCTGGTTTCTTCCAAAAGTGAACATTGCATCATTTTTGCATCTAAGACATCTGACTATTATATTTTGCCTAGTGTCGGATCATTTAGCTATAGGTTGCAGCTGGATATGCAAAAACGTATCCCGTGCTGCTGCTTGTGAACACGTGAACGGATCCTAACGTGCCTAGAGTTCTCAGAAAGGTCATCGAATGCACAGGACAACACGTTTCACGGCACCAAATCGGGCAACAACTGAGTGAGATATTTCTGATATCCGTTTTGAGAATAATTACTGAATATTAACAATCTATTCCTGGTTATGTATATACTTTAAAGAAATATGGTGTATGCACACGTTGTAGTGTTACGTTATGTAGCTTAGCAAAAGTAGGCCAGTGTGACGTCAGCGTGCCCTAATTTTCATGGCTTAAGCCTCAGCAACCGAGATTCTATCCACCTTCTTATATTATTATGTTTCTAACTTGTCTAAAATGTTTGTCTTTCTTGTTTTGATTGCTTGAATGAGATGTGTCTTTGTTTTCATCTTCTTTATTACATCGTCATCTCTATTATGTTGACAGTCCTTGGATGTTAAGCATGTGATGGTATGTTCACATCTGGAATGCTTCAAGTTTCTTTCTTGTTGCTCTGTTGGGTTCCATTTTTCTGAATTATAGAGTAGGATTGACCATTCATTGCATTGCACACGTGCACAATCTTATTGTCAAATTTATCTCTCTTGGTGATAACACATTCTTCATTTTTCAAGTGTCTCTTGATTCCTTTTTTTATTTATGTTTCACATTTTCCATTTTATTTTATCATTTGAGCAACATATAAATGAAGACCACCCGGTCCAATGTTTCGGCACTTACATTTAAGTTGTTTGCTTGTATTGACATTTCTCTATTAAATATTCTTGTTCATGAAGCTGTCGCAACTTTCTCCCCACTTTTTGATTGCCAATGTCCAATTAATTATCTGGAATTATTCTCCAATTTGCAGGATGCTTTCCTAATTGAAATGTACATAGCTCAATTCTGTATTCATTTAATGCCTATATAGATGTCATGCTATTTCGAGGGTACATTAGTGGAAGCACATATGTCCTTCAATATGTATAATATGTTTATTCAATTGCATATTGACACAGCGATGCTCAATGTTGTTTTCCAATTACTTAAGTGGTGTGAAACAATTCCCAGGGTAAGCGTTTTGTCATACGAAATGTAATGTCAAACATTGAATTGATGGGTATTTTGACTCATCAACAATTGGGCACTACAACAAGAAAGCAAACAACAATGTTCCCAGATATATTGTCTCACTATAGGTATCGCGTTACTTTAGTGGTCTGATTATGTGGGAGATTTACAGACAATGATATGGTATTTTGAATCCTCTCCGATGGTATGACTGATGAGCTTGGAAAGTAATTCATGAAAGCCAGGAAATTCTATAGTTTTTGCACGTCGTTTCAATCAGATATCATACACACCCATCTAATAAGCAGTACAGCTTAGAATGCAGGATTCCAGTTTATCCATCAATCATATGACATCATAATCAAATACGTGACGTGTATGATGACGTCATAATTAAGTAGGCCATGAATGGCGTAGAAAAGTTCGTCACGAACGCTTAATTGAATTGTATGGTTGTACTATATTTACTAAACATGCTGTTGAATTTGTTGAAAATAATATTACTGAGATCTGTAGCACAACAGCGCCTAGTCAAATTACTTTCAAAAAATTCAACAGCTTACCAGTATAGTTTTCTAGAAATTAAGATTCAGTGAGTGCAGTGATCGATCGACCCCAGCTTGGGCGAAGTGTGGGTGAAGATCAGCTAGAGACTGGCGTGTCGCACCTAAAACTGGATTCCTCCTTTAACTTAACGGTTCCAAAACAAAATAAAATATATCGTTGAATATTCTAAGCATAATTGGCTTGGAATACATCGCTACCTATGGCAAGAAGATATCTTCCAATCTAGTAATGTTAAACATATTCAACACTACAGAGCATATCATGATAACAATCATTTTTCTTTTTTCGCTTAGGAAACATGTTAAGTTATTCATGAACTGTACTATACATTGTTCACGTTTCTAGTTTATCCATCCATCGCAGGACGTCATAATCAACTAAGTGACGTGTAGGTTGACGTCATAATCATGGCGTCATGAATGATTCAAGTAAGCCCGTCATTAACGCTTACTAGCCTGATACGGTGTACGAATTGTATGTCTTTACTATTTCATAAACACGCTGTTGAATATTTTGGAACTAATGTGACTGGGCGCTGTTGCTGCCATAGTCAAATTAGTTTCAAAATATTCAACAGCTTAACTGCAGAATTTTCAGAGATCGGTCGACCCCAACACGAGCGCGATGTGGGTGGAGCTTTGCTAGAGATGTCCGGAGCATAGCCAAAACTGCAAAGATCCATTGCATCATCTGCATGTAGCAATAAATATGTCAAGTTATATAATGGATGAAGCGTTGCTGGGAGTTTTTATATGCACTAAACATTTTTTATATAAAGGCTTTTTTATAATTAAATAACGCTATCTATTACGTATAAGCAGTTACTTCCTCGATGCTTAAGCTGTATGCACTCAAACCGAGAAAAAATGGCTACTGTCGTGCTCTTGAGAAATATCCATTATCAGACAAAGAGAAGCCTGTATTGCAAATTTTACTACTGGAATGACTGGCTAGATAGCCGAGCCAGTCATTCCAGTGATAAATTTGGAAAGAATCGTCTCCACGTGGTCTGCAAATAGACTTTTCTGTGAGAAAAGTTGGGAATTCTTTGATCAAATTTGATAATTAAAGGGTTAATGCGCTTATATCATACAGGATCTAAAGATATGCATTTATTCTTTAACTCTTTGAAACCCGAAAAGCAAATTTCGAAAATGCATTTGCAAATTAATAATTATACTTTTTAAATATTTTGACACTAATTTGACTGCGAGCTGTTGATGTCTATGGTGTCTATCAATTTAGTTTTAAATTATCCAACATCATAATTTTAGTCTTAAAATATTCTGCAGATTACTTATACTATTACCTTGAAAATGAAATCTTGAAAAATCTGACGTTCAAATGATTATGCATGCATTTCTATACGAATTCTCCACCCTAAGGTAATTTCCAGAGTATCCATTTATCTTCTGACATCATATGACGTCATACTCAGCTAAGTGGCGTGTAGGATGACGCCATAATCATTACGTCGTAAATGATTCTATTTGTTCCGTCTTGAACTGGTACTAGGCCGACACGTTGTACGAATTGTACATCTTGACTACATAATAAACATGCTGTTGAACATTTTGAAAGTAATTTGACTGGAGGCCATTGATGCCATAGGCAGCAACGGCGCCCAGTCAAATTAGTTCCAAAATATGCAATAGCTTACCCGTATAGTTTTCTGGAAATCTTTAGTCAGATCGATCGAGCATACCACGAGCGAGGTGTGGGTGGAGCTTAGATAGAGATGGGTGGGGCATAGCTAAAGCTGGACAGGTCTATTGGAACCCTGAATTCACGGAGATGCTGGTCCAGGGATAATAAGATAAATACTAATTTAGTGACTAGCCGTAAAGGATATCATTTTGCATAGGTTAGATTATGTACTTCATATGCAGCAACCACTTTCGATAAACAATATATGCCCTACAGTATATTTAGATTCAACCGCGTGCCAAAACAAAAAAGAAAATGTCTACTATAGAGCTTATACACCCATCACATAAAACTCGACATACTGGAGCGCATGGTCCTTGGCAACGGGTGAATCCAGTTTTAGCTATATCCCGCCTGTCTTTAGCTAATCCCACACACAGCTCGCTCGTTTTAGGATCGAATGACCCCTAAGCTGCCTGACTATAAATTTCCAGAAAACTATACAGGTAAGTTGTTGAATATTTTGTAACTGATTTTACTGGGTGCTGTTGCTGTCTATGGCAGCAGCAGCGCCCAGTTAAATTAGTTTCAAAATATTCAAGAGCATGTTTATTAAATAATAAAGACATACAATTCGTACAACAACGCTTAGTCCGGCATCAATTAACCGTCCCCGACGAACTTATCTACATTATTCATGACGTCATGGATAATGGCGTCAGCCTACACGTCTCGCAGTGTATTATGTCATCATATGATGGATAGATAAACTGGAATCCTTAGTCCTGTCTCATCACCAATCCATCAGATATCAGGTGTTCATTTAAAGTTACTTTTATCTCTAGGTTGGTGATAGTTGTTTACATTGACGCCAAGCGTGTAATAAACACGCCATCAAAACCACTAGCGGATGCGGGCACTACCAGCGAATGGCAGGTGATTAGTTAGTGCGTGTGTACTTTGTTCTGCATTTACGGCATCTGGTAGAAATTAATACATAAATAGAAACAGGGGTGTTTCCGCGGGATTATATCTAACGTTTTAGTTGCATGTACATGTACGTTAAAGCGACGCTAATCTCATCTCAAATGCTGTATTGCACCGATAGAATATGGTTTATAGATTACATATCATTCATATTCTGTCACATTTCCTGATCTGTATCGCAATTATCTGCTTTGTAATAGCGAGTAAATGTTGAACAGCGAACGCCACCACTTTGTCTCCTCGAGCTATAGTGTGTGATGTCATGTAAGCGCCAATGCATTACATTCTTTATTATGTAATACTCATCCCAATGAATATTTCGAAACTAATTTGACTGAAAGTTGTTGCTGCACATCAACAACTTCCAGTCAAATTAATTTCAAAATATTCAACAGATTACAAGTAGGATTGCTTTTATACCACATCACCAAACTATAGCTGGCACCTCTATGACTGAGCGTATATCCCGAGGTAAACACACAAAGATGTTTCTGATTGGTTGAAAAGTAAATCATGACAGCCATCATAGGGTTTAGAAATGGACCAACGTTTAACTACTAAACCCTGAATATCTTTCCTTAGTGCCATGAGTAAAGCCTTAAAAGTACCTGGATAGTTTACGAGCAGCGTGTTAGATCACCTGAATAGCTATCAAGAGATGGGATTAGTTATCCTTTAATATGCTGTTTATGGCTATTTGTTAACTTAACACATTGTTGCGCATCCGCCAAGTTATGTGCGTATGGATTTTAATCGTGTTTTATAGCGAGTGTTAATTGGTGTAATGTAATGGACCTGTCCAGTTTTTGTTATGCCCTCTGCAGGTAAGCTGTTGAATATTTTGTAACTAATTTAACTGAATGCTAATGTTGCCTATGGCAGCAACAGCGCCCAGTCAAATTAGTTTCAATAATTCAACGGAATTTGTACTAAATACTAGAGACATACAATTCGCACACCAACGCATAGTCCGTCTTCAAATATGCGTTCGTGACGTACTTATCTCCGCCATTCATGACGCCATTCATTATGATGTCATTCTACACGTCACGTAGTTGATTATGCCGTCATATGATGGGTGGATAATGTGGAAAGGTGCCGTGCGTTGTCAAAGCAGTAAGACGTAATCGTTGTTCCAAGAAACACGTTTTGTTAATCTTTAACAAGAATTTGAGCTTCGTGTTTGTTTCTTGTTATGATAATAGATTTCGAGTGCAATGCAACTTGGGTAATTAGGTTTATTTTAATATCAATTGTTGTTCTGGCTAATTTACAGATACCTTGGACCGTCGTATTCCAGTAAATACACTCTATTATAAACATTAGATTGTATATTGTGACAAGGCACCATTACTAGCTGATGATGTGTAAATATTAAATTTTTTAAAAGCGACAACAAATTTGACAAATTCATGGGCTTATTTCACTCGTCAAAATACGTTATTACGCTATGACATCATTTATGCACAATTGATCTTTTAATGTGTTCACTATGTCATTACGATAACACAAATATTAGTATATCACTGGGAAATAGAGAATTATTTATTTGACGCTTTGGGAATACCATTATGGGGGACTGTATCAATGCGATTACGTTATAACTATGTGTATTGTTCGCGATACATCCGCGCACACTCTCAAGTACCCGCACATGCACATGTGCATGCACACGCAACTGCGCACGCGGGGTAGAGTATATTGAAACTAATTTGACAGGAAGCTGTTGCTGCCAATGGCAGTTTAAAAAAAGTCAACAGAATAATTAATAGGGGCCTATGTTTTAGGCCTTTTAGTGCTTTGGTCTTTTGGGAAAAATGCGGATTTTTATCAGGCCTCCGGATTTCCACGGATTCTTTTTCATCAACATATTAAAAAGAATTGTGTTAAGCAAAGGTTTGAGTGGACACGGTTAAGTTGGTTACATGCACCCCGCTCAAAAGTGAAAACGTTGCAAAACGTTTTGTTAAATCTGTAAACTGTGGCAATCGTCGATTTTAATATTCATTAATTCATGCAATATGTAATTTTTCATTTTAAATAGTGTAATTTCAACCCTATTCAAGTCGCCCCAGTTAGTCTGTGTGGTCATATGATTTATTCACATACAGTTGTCTAATGTAGTGTGATGATAACAAACATAGTTAGCATTTATAAATAACTCTGTTGAATTATATTTTTGCATTTGCAAATTGTAATAGACAAGGTACAGTGTAAATTGATGATTTGCATACAGACGCTGGAAGAGACAAATCCCCTGCGATCGCCCGCGATGTCCCAAAAAGCGCAAACCGCGCGCTCTCGCGATCGTCCAAACCTATTTTCTTGACAAGCAAACCATGACAACGGCCACCATTCAATGGACCTTTCCAGTTTTAGCTATGCCCCGCACAGCTCTAGCTAAACACCACCCACACTTCGCCTGGTTGGGATTGATCAATCCCCGAATGCCATAACTATTCATTTCTTGAAAACTATACAGGCAAGCTGTTGAATATCTTGCAACTAATTTTGACTGGGTGCTGTTGCTGCCTATGGCAGTAACAGTACTCAGTCAATTTAGTTTGAAAATATACAACAGAAGAGTTATTAAATAGGCCCTAGTTAAACATACAATTCGTACAACAACGCATAGGCCGTCTTCAAATATGCGTTCGTGGCGTACTTATCTACGTCATTCATGACGTCATAATGACGTTATTCATTATGATGCCATTCTACACGTCACGTAGTTGATTATGACGTCATATTACGGATGGATATAGTGGAAAGGTCAATTACCCATGCTGTGTACCGCATGTATCGCGTTTACTGTATTCCCCATGTGGTTGTTAGAAAACCTCTACATCTTGTCCGTGTCTTTCCGCAATCATCTTTGTTTTCGAAAACACTTTTATTACCTCGTACATCTATTTTATTACTTCCATCTCGTGGAGGGAATTAGCATATTTGAACTATATACATAGTGGACGTAGAACGATAAGTCATAGTTACCCTGACATTAACGTATGGCTGTTCTTGTCGTATGGCATGTTTCGTCCATTGTGGGATCCGAGGTTCAGTTTTATGAGTTTGTTATTTGTATTTTACCGATAAATGTACGTATGTTCATTTGCCTCTGCGCCGATCTTCAATACACATTTGCCTTTGGATATTTTAGGAAAATTACCTTCCCGCGATGCAATGTGCGTGATTCTGCTGGCTGGTAAACACGCCAGGTGAAATGCAAACATGATTTTTACTTTAATATTAGACACAGATACAACGTACTTTAACGCAGTTCGAGGATATAGAGAATTAAGGTGATAATATGCTCATATATCAGAAGGAATATAAGCCAAGTTTTTTTTAGAGCTATCCAATAAGATGTGTACGACGCGCCCCATGACGGAGCTCTGACTTTCTTCCTTATCTGCCTGGCTTTTTACGGCGGTTTAAGAATCAGAGTGGTGTCACCAATGGTCCTCAAGGACCATGGGTTCGAATCCCGACTGGACCAGGTGATCAGCAAACAATTTGAAACCGGTTGGGGCGTAGATGGGTCTTATGGTGTGTGAATAATGAACGTATCCTAGTTTAGTTATCAATCACATGCCATCATAATCAACTACGTGGCATGAGGATAGCGTCATAATCCATTACGTCATGAATGGCGTAGATAAGTTTGTCACGAACGCTTAATGAACGCTTAATTAATTACGGACTAAGTGGTGTTGTACGAATTGTCTCCTCCTTACTATTTAACAAACATTCTGTTGAACATTTTGAAACTAAGTTTACTAGGCGCTGTTGCTAGATTTAGTCTGTCTTTAATTCTAAATGCTCAATATAAATTGGATGTCTCTACTATTTAATAAACATACTGCTGAATAGGCAGAGCACCCAGTCATATTAATTTCAATATATGCAACAGTTCACCCGTATTGTTTTCTGAAAATTTATTGTCAGTGAGTGCAGGGATGTATCGATCCCAAAACGGATGAAGTGTGAGTGGAGCGTAGCTAGAGATTGGCGGGGCATAGCTAAACCTGGATTCCTCCATTCACTGGTCTGTTTGTGTTCTATATCTGTATCTGTATATGTTGACTCCGCAAATTCCAATTGGATGTCCCGCGAAGTGTGTGGGAGTGGAGGCCCAGTGTTTGGTACCGAAAACGTATTAACAAATCAATATATATATATATATATATATATATATATATATATATATATATATATATATATATATATATATATATATATATATATATATATATATATATATATATATATATATATATGAGCTCGCCGGCTGCACTATCATATTGTAGATGTCGATTGATAGCGCCACTGCGGCGTCCGATGGTAGTTTATTACACAGATGTACTGTTCCTCTTCTGTTGAGTGGTATGGTCGAAATTTGAGTCTGTGAGAATGTCGGCTACAGGTGGTATGTAGACAGGTAGTACGTTTAGGGCTAGTTGTACTAGTTGATGTGTTATATTGCATAGCAGTATTAACCGTTGTTGTGATGTTGTTTGTTCTATGGGCTGCCAGTTTAGTTGTCTCGTGACATAGGCTCCGCTTGTTTGATTGGCTGGTTCAGACCCTTTGTATGGTTGTTATAGGACGAATCAAGTTGCTTTGTGTTGATCTTTTTCCAGTTTGTTGATGTTAGCTTGTGTGTGCGTGTTCCAGATTGGGGAACTATATACTAACCCTGGCCGTACACCTGTGTTCTGGGATTTTTACTTAAGTGGCCGGGTACATCTGCGCATGTTTCCTTTCCGAAAACTTAGGCCCGTGGAACATTTACAGCTGGTGTTGTTTATGTGGTGGTTCCAGTTTAGCCTACTATCTAACTCTACTCCGGGGTATTGGTGTTGGCTAACTGATGATAATTATTGCCAAACATTGAATAGCTAATCAGAAGTGAAGGAAGTGGCATTTGTTAACATTAAATTCCATTTGTCATGTGTCAGCCCAGGTGCTGAGTTTGCTTAGGCCGCATTGGAGGACTTTTTGATTGGTATTGTGCAGAAGGCAATCATCGGCAGAGATACGAATTTGTGATTGTATTCCTGATGGCATGAATATAAGGACCAGTATGGTGCCCTTGGCCGTGCCTTGAGGAACGCCAGATGTGGCAGGTTGGCATTTTAACATACAGCCATCAATCAATACTCGCTGACATCTACTGTTAAGGAAGCATCGTACCCAGTTGCTAAGGTTGTCTCGAATGCTGACGTAGTCTAGTTTGTAGAGGAACCGCTCATCTGGAACCTTACTGAAGGCTTTGGCGAAGTCTAAGACTGCTGAGTCTACTTGTTGTTTGACGTTGAATGTTTTGGCTAGGTCAAAGGCTGGCATGGCTAAGTGCGATTCACAGAAGTGTTTGCTTCTGAACCGATGTTGATATTCATAAAGAATGTTATTTTCTTCGTCGAAGTTTATCATATGACTTATTAGGACGTGTCTCTTCCATGTCCTTGGCTGGAATTGGTGTCAGAGATACTGGCAGTAATTTTGGTATCTCTGCATGCGGCTTCCTTTTTTGTAGATGTGTGAGATGTTCCGTTCGCCTTGGTTCACCCGGAGGGGACATTTCCGGTGTTTAATGCTTGCTTTAAAATGCCTGTCAGGATAGGTGCTATTTTGCTTGCATACGTCTTCAGAATTCGTGCTGCCCTGGCATCAGGGCCTAACGCTGTGGATGGGTTGATGCTTTGTAATAGCTTAAGAATACAGTCTTCGCTTATTTTACTTGGGTTCTTTAGTGGATATTGGTTGGAACCCAATTCAGGCAAGTTGCTTTTGTCCTCCTTTGTAAACACAGTTGTGAAATAGTTTCAGACTTGTGAGAGCGAGATCTTGCAGTTTTCCCCTCGAATTTAAGAGTAGAAATTCTAAGATTCTCCGCTTTCATTGACTTAAGTAGCTCTAATGTGTTCGGAATTTGTGTCCATGCTTAAGTTGAGCATTGTGTTGGAAAAATTACAATAATGTTGGTGGAGATCGTTGGATATTTGTTTTCTGATACATCTGAATTGGTCACAAAGTCGCTTACCAATGTCTCGATTGCTTGATGAACTTGTGTTACTGTAGATGCGCTGTTTTTGGCGAATTACCAGTTTTATCTGTCTACTCAGCAAATATTGTTTCCTTGGCCCACAGTGGTTTTGCTGGTTGGTCTTAGATTAACCCAACGTGTGGTTTCCTTGGCCCAACGTTGACCTTACGTGTGGAAGATTCATAAAAATTAGCTGCGTTGGACCAACGTTGTACTTACGTTGGCTGGATGGATGATAGTAAGTTAGTTACGCTGGGGCAACGTTGTATCTCCGTGTGAACAACTACGTGTTACGTTTGGGCAACATAATTCCAGCGATCAAAGCTGCCTTGGACCAATGAATAAACATACGTTGGCCCAATGTTGGCCCAACAAAGCCTTGTGTGCAGGGTAGTTATCCAGGGGAGGAGGTGTTTCCATGACAGCATTTCATCCGGGATCTGCTTGTTCATTAAAGTTGATAGTGTTGTTTTGAAAGAATGTCAGTTCTCTTCTATGCCCCTCTAGGGGCTAGGTGGTGAAACAAGCAGTTTTTCATACGTATCTCTATTCTTCCTTGGGCCAACCGAATATACGGCATGGCATGAACAATTAGTTCAAATCATGTGACATTTGAAGTTGACCTGACGTTGACCTAGGTAGTCTAAGCCGAGCTGGCGTCCCTGCGTATTATTTTCTTTAGACATTTACATCCGTTTTCTCGCCGTTGTCTCCCGTGGCCATTTGCCTGAGGACTTATTAGCGGCAACCCTAAACACAAAGTGCTTCCGCCGTACGCACATTTACGGGAAAATCCATGGCGTAATCTTGGAACATTAAAGTAATGAAATACAACAGTAAATGTAATGGCATTCCGGTAACTGATTAGAAGCAACAAGGGCAAGTTTGTCCAATACTCGCATCCTTTATATATTTTTTTCAGCCGGGCAGCCGTCAGATCAAGTGTTTGTTTTGGAAACAATGGTGTTGAAAGTTGCTGCGTTTGCGTTTTAGTTTTTGACCGCAAACTTGACAGGACCCTACAGACCCACATCAACCCAAGTTCGGGAAAGATCGCTCCATTAGCGTTATGGAAAAATTCTTCAAGAATTGTTATTTTGAAAACAATGTTGCTGAAAGCTGTTGCTGTTGCCTTTTAGCCTTCGACCACAAAATTGACATACTTGTTCAAGACCACATTGGTAAGTTTCCACTCAGATTGCACCAGTACATTTATTGAGGAATACGTAAAGTGTATATTGTGAAAACGGCTGCTGAAAGCTGTTTCTGTTGCGTTTAAGACCCCAATATTAGCATACTCGATCAGGACCCCACGGACATCCTTCCCTGCAAACAACAACAACAACAACAACAACAGCAACAACAACAACAACAACAACATCAACAAGAACAGCAGTAGCAACAACAACAAGTGTTAAGTTTCCACTTAGATTGCACCAGTACATTTATTGAGGAATACGTAAAATGTATATTGTGAAAACGGCTGCTGAAAGCTGTTTCTGTTGCGTTTTAGACCCCAATATTAGCATACCCGATCAGGACCCCACCGACAACCTTCCCTGCAAACAACAACAACAACAACAACAACAACAACAACAACAGCAACAACAACAACAACAACAGCCGCAGCAGCAGCAGCAGCAGCAACAACAACAACAACAACAACAACAAGAGGCCCAAGGGCATTGACGCCCGACTGGCATTCCTAGACCATTAGCATTTGAATCATTCCTAATGTCAAGACATAATTCTTTAAACTTATGTAAATAGAAAATTGGAATTCAGTAGTCAGTGCGCACGATCCACACAGTAGTACCTGAAATGTTATTTTCGAGGAAAGAAAATGGTCACCAGAAAACGTGGCAATTGAAATTCTGAATGGGAGTTCTGGAACCAATCGCTATAGGGCTCTCAATCATTCAGCTTTCGTTGAAATCCACAAAGTGGTTCTTGAGAAGAAGTCATGTGGTGGCTTGGTGTAGTGGCTAGCACTCAGGAGTACTTAACCGGAAAAACTGGTCCGCGCCTGAGCTGTGCACTATCTTGTCGCCGTTGGAAACATGCGCAATTTCATTCACTTCTTGCCGTTCTCAACCCAGGAGTATAAATGGGTACTAGAATAAAAACTGTGGAAGTTAACAATAATAGACTGAAATAAAACCAGCCTAGATATGGCGTGAATTGGACTAGAATCAGGGACTCGATAGACGCCAACCAAAAACCAATAACTTCTGAGAAGCAGTCATTTAAAGCTGTTCCCATTCATTTGATATAGGATATTCGAAAGTATGAAAATCCCAGCTAGCCACCGGAATATTGACAATTTGAAATTCCGATTGGTAGTTTGGTTAAAATCGGGCCATTGAAAGAGAAGTAGCATCTCGGGAAATTCCCCAAATGCTGTTGCTGCTTTATGGCATCAACAGCGTCCAATAAAACATGTTAAAATATTCAACAGAATGTTTATTAAATAATAAATTAATCAAAGACATATAATTCGTACACATGACCGAGCTATACAGCTTCATGACAAAGTATTCTCCGTCAATTATGATTGTGACGTCAGCTAGCATATGACGTAATTGACTATGATGCCACATACTTGAGTAACAGGTCGGATCAATCCTTATCATAGCAATAATACTGTCATATGGTGGCTCATTACTATATATCCGTCGTCTTTGAAACTGTGATTAAACCGTGCAGATATCCGCCAGAAAATGCCCCGATAACACAAGTTACTGGTCCAGTTTTCATCCAGAACCGGCCCAGTAACCTGCGGTGTAAGGTGGTGGCCGTTTACATTCCGACTAAGGTGACTAGTTCTCGACTCGTCTGTGAAGTGGAGACTGTGCAATTGATTGAGCATGTACCATTGCTACTGATGTTTCTGTATATTTCTGATATTCACGTCAGAATATACATCATATGTTGCTAGGCGTGGAACCTTATATCATAAGGTTCGTCTTTCTGATGCTATTCTAGCGAGAAATTAACTGATAATTGATATATGACGATGCACTCAGCCTTCAGCCAACTTCTCACAATGCATTGACCTCACTACTGTTTAACAGTAATCAGAAGCTACACCACCTGCACATATTCTGGTAAAAGTCAAAGAGTAGTAAGCGCATGGAATTGTGGGAAGTTGGCTGAACAACGAATATGAACACACACTAATCTTTAATGATTCTGATTGTCAACAAACATGGCATTTGATCCAAGAGTACATGCAGACTATAGTGTCACATTGGAGAATCGTCATTTTCGATGCCTTCGCTCTAGCCGCCGCTATCCACAAGAAACCTTTGTAATCTAATTATAGGCCAGACCTGCAAGAACCTCCTCTATTTCCCGAGGTAATTATTGATCATCAGATATACGATTAATAATTTCTTATCCAGCTCACTTCCTAGGGACAACTGTGCCAGGACCCATACCCTGACACCCATCCCACACCTGGTCCACATCCATCCGGATGCGTATAATTCGATATACATCAATTCGTGAATCCAGTTTCTCAGTCAATCATATGACGTCATAATCAACCACATGGCATGTAAGCTAACATCGCAATCAATGACGCCATGAGTAACTCGATTTTGTCCATCTTAAACGCTTAATAAACCATCAGGTTTTACGATTTCTACATTTATCCATCCATTATATAACGCCATAATCAACTACGTGACGATTATGATGACGTCATAATGATTGACGTCAGGAATGACGTAGATAAGTATTCACAATCGCTTAATTGAAGACGGACTAAACGTTGCTGTACGACTTGTATGTTTTTACTATTTAATAAACATGCTGTTGAATATTTTGAAACCAATTTGACTGGGCGCTGTTGCTGCCATAGGCAGCACAGCGCCCAGTACAATTAGTTTCAAAATATTCAACAGCTTGCCTGTATTGTTTTCTGGAGATTGATGGATCGATCGATACGGGAACTGGCAAAGCGTGGAGCTTAGTTAGAGATGGGCGGGGCATAGCTAAAACTCGATTCCTCTAATCTATGTTCCCTCTGACCCATAAAAGTCTGGTTGTCAGTAAACCTTATATAGCTTATACTAGATGAGATAGCGTTTTAAAGCAAATCATGTTAATGGGATTCAGATTAGATGGACTCAGATAGATGCTCTAGAGATAAGTCAGGTCAATAGCCAATTATATATTCATCGATAGCTGTATTTACACGGATACTTCTCGCTCTATCCACATGGTCTAAATAAATAATATTTGACAATCCATCTTCTTGTCAATAGCGATCTTTATGATATGTAAATGCAGTTAAAACTTTCTATAAGGGAGGCGGAAACGTGTTTCTGGGTTTAAAATGGCGATTCATTATAGAACCATCATCTGTTCGGCATAAACACAATGGAGGGATCCAATTCTCGGCATGTCAGTCAATTTTTAGCTTAGCTTATTTCCCACGTTCTGAGTATGTTTGGATCAATGTATATGCTTTGAAAAGTTGAACCCTCAATTCTCTAAATCTAATTTCCAAGGTAATTATACAGGTAGGCTGTCGAATGTTTTGAAAGCATAGTTTGATGCCTATGGACTTTCAGAAAATCAACAGAATGCTTATTGAATTTGAAATCCATTAACGTCATGCAATTTGTACACTTGACTGACTTTTCCTTCTTCGTCGCACAGTTGCAATGCTTATGACGTCAGCAACATGTAACGTAATTGATTATGACTAATTGCTCGTTATATTTGATTGACAGATCACATCCTTCCATGTCCAAAGAACCGCATTTAGTGACCGATTTAAGATGACCCATACACGATCTGTAATAGACAGGTTTCGCCTAGCCTCTTTAGGCCAGTTCTGTAAGGACATGAATGGGATAAATATATTAGACAAAACAAAGTCGTGTAATCTGTATAGGTGTATGTTAAATGATTCCCTATGGATGGATCCGATCTGCCACTAAGCTATCTAACATCATAATTAAATTCGCCACATATTACCTGACAATCAAAATGACGTTGCTCCGTCAAGAATACCAAAAGGTCCGTTACTAAATTGAACGTATGTTAATGTCTTTCTGTTTACAGGCAGCAACAGCCCTCAATCAAATTACTTTCAAAATATTCAACACCATATCTTTACAGTTGTTACATTGAAATATAGATTCTGCAAATTCAGCTTTCAAAGTTTCAAATCGATGCCGACTTACACACGTATAATGGTGGGTGGAGCTTCGCTTGAAATAGGCAGAGGTTCGCTAGAAATGGGTGGAGCTGACCTAGAAATGGTCCCGTCTATTGATTGAGGTTCATCAACTCAGCGATCGCATGCTCCCTATTTGCATAGGGCCTATATAGATGACTGATATTACGTGTGACTATATCATACAGTTACTACGCACTACGTCGCTGCCATCTCAATAGAGACATTGACCTAAGAAATCTAACACAACCCTGGCTTCAACCTGTCTCTGTGATCGATCTGTAAAATAGAGTGTCTTCCATTGATAGTCTTCTACGCGCGATTACTTCCGTTTGAACAATTACATCTTGAACGCCTACTTTTGCCCAGCACGTTAACCCATTAACACTCATATCGGCCAAAACGGCCTCTGCAGTGGTCTTGAGAGATGTCCATTTGCAGACCAAGAGAAGAATATTTTTGAAAATTTACCACTGGAATGACTTGGCTCGGTTATCGAGCCAGTCAGTCCAGTGGTACATTTTCAAAAATACTCTTCTCTTGGTCTGCAATGGGCATTTTTTATGAGAAAATTTAAATCTTTTTAAACAAATTTAAGTGTACAAGGGTTAATATATAGTCACGTGGCTCGGAGAGTTAACCGGGAGTGACCCAAGGTCAAGCATCTCTCGGAATTTTTGGTTTCGAAACATTCCAAAACATTTTTTTCGGACCTCTGATAAGCCGTCTGCCAAAATACTTCAGAAACATTATCTTAGAGACGTTGCTGCCCAATGTACTGTAAGAGAACTGGATTGATTTGTACATCAGTCCGACATACACCAAGTTCGGAAACTTTCTTTTGAAAACTGTTTTTATTGAATTTTAATTCACGCCACTAAAATTGTTTCACTTCAGATTAAACTAGAGATTTAGCGACTAACTAACCTCCGCCTTTTTTCTAGCTAACATCCGCACACCTTTTCATACGCGGTGGTATCGATTTGAAACTTTGAAACCTGAATTTTAAGGTGACTCAACAGGTAAGCTGTCGAATATTTTGAAACTAATTTGACTACTGGCTGTGGATTCCTATGGAAGAAGAAACTTCCCGTCAAATTAATTGTAACATATTCAACAACATGCTTATTAGATAGTTAATTCATCAAAAATATACACTTCGTCGACTTTTGTGACCCACGTTTAGATTTTCGTGACGGCGCTATGCCAATCTGATTGTGAAGTCAGCTAACGAGTGACGTAATTAGGTTTAACGTCTATTGGAAGATTCGGAAACTAATTTGCAAATGATGGATTGTGCTGACCTTTCTGAACCTTTGCTTGTGAAATAATATATCTGTAATTGACCTTTCCGGTTTTAGCTATGCCTAGCCCATAAACGTATGCACGCACGCGCGCGCGCACGCGCGCGCGCGCACACGCACCCCCCCCCCCCCCACCCCCCCCCCATCCAACCACGCTCACACGCACGCACGCACGCACGCACGCACGCACGCACGCACGCACGCACGCACGCACCCACGCACGCACGCACGCACGCACACACGCACGCGCGCGCGCACCCACCCACCCACCCACCCACCCACCCATCCAACCACGCTCGCACGCACGCAGCCAGACAGGCACGCACGCACGCACGCACGCACGCACGCACGCACGCACGCACGCACGCACGCACGCACGCACGCACGCACGCACGCACGCACGCACGCACGCACGCACGCACGCACGCACACGTCGCCGCGTTTGGATCGATCAATCCCTGAACTGCCTGACTAATAATTTCCAGAATACAGGTAAGGTGTTGAATATTCTAAAACTAATTTGACTGGGCGCTGTTGCTGCCTAATACAGCAACAGCGCCCAGTCAAATCAGTTTCAAAATAGTCAAACACATATTTATTAAATAGTAAAGACATACAATTCGTACAACAACGTTTGGTCCGTCTTCAATTAAGTGTTCGTGACGACCTTATCTGCGTCATCCATGACGTCAATGATTATGACGGCATCCTACATGTCGCGTAGTTAATTATGACGTCATATGATTGATGGATAAAGTCCATTTTTAGCAGAAACTGGGGAAACTGTTTTTTGTGTATGTTGACATCTTGCAGACGAACTGTTTTGGAACCATTTCGAAATGAAGTGTTAGAAACATGTTGGTGTATTCCTAGATTTAGACTGTCTGAGATCTAGGTGACATATGACTAATAGCTTGCAAAATTGTGGACCAAACGTTAGGGTGGTCTGCATTTTCGTGAATTTTCATAGTAACTTTGTGGAACCATTGTGATTAATACCGCTAAATATAAAAACGCGAGCACGGTTCATATCATTGTGTTCGCCATCAACATGACGCTGTCATTTCGGATTTCATTACGGTCGTTATACGCGGTCGCTATTTCCCAATAGTTTGTGATATATCTTGCTTACTGTCCATGAGAGACTTAATGGGCCTTTCGAGTTTAGTCATCCATCATATGATGTCATAATCAAGTACGTGACGTGTAGGATGACCTTATAATCAATGACGTCATGAAAGACGTAGATATGTATGTCACGAACGCGTAATTGAAGACGGACTAACCGTTGTTATAGGAATTGTATATCTTTATTATTTAATAAAGATGTTGTTGAATATTTTGAAAGTAATTTGACTGGGCGCTGTTGGTGCCATTATTTTCTGGAAGTTGATCGGCAGAGTGTTGGGGATTGATCCATCCCAACGCGGGCGAAGCGTGGATGGAGCTTCGTTAGAGATGAGCGGGGAATAGCTAAAACTGGAACGGTCCTTTTGAAATTTATTCTGATCAACAAATCTTTTAAATAAATTATCTAGAAAGTATGTAACTGCTGTCCAATATTGTGGTTTTCTATATAATGGAATTACGGTCAAAACCTCGCCGTTTATTTGTTATCAATGTATCGAATAATACACAGCAATGACCATAAAATGGTAATGAAAAACTACCATTGTAAAAGCTACCATTGTATACATACTCATAGAGCTAAGAACATTGCGTGAATTAATGATAGATAATGAAGGTTTCAAGAAGCGATATCCTAGTAGTGAAGGGTGGGCTGTAGCCTATTGTTATGCAAATGAGCTCTTGACCTATTTAAATACTGCGTTGTGATTGGTTGTTCTGAATGAGTTGGTGGAGTCTATCGTTCTAAATGAGCGGGTGTACGCTGTGAGCTATTGTTCTAATTGAGCGGGTGGACGCTGTGTGCTATTGTTCCCGCAGGTGGCTGCTGTGTACTATTGTTCTAAATTCCCGACTACACACTTTTGTCTGTTTAAATGACATATGCGTGTTAACGCATAGATTAATGTGTTTTAAAATAGGTATTGACATGTGTGCGTAATGATCGTGTCGAATGTATTAATTAGGTGGGCGTCGGCGCCCCCCCCCCATTTCGTGGTTGAAATTAAAAAGTAGAATATTTTGAAACTAAGTGGCTTCCTATGTTATCGAACATGACTTTTGAATAATGGCATGAACAACGGTCACATATGAATTGCAGGTGACCAGCTGTGCGCTATTATTTTCCTGTCAAAATGATTAATGCGCGTGTTAATGCATAGATTAATGTGTGTTTTAAATATGTATTGACATGTGTGCGTAATGATCGTGTTTAACGTTTTAATTAGGTGAGCGGCGGTGCCACCCCCACCCCCTTCGTGGTTGAATTTAAAAAGTAGAATATTTTGAAACTAAGTGGCTTCCTATGTTATCGAACATGACTTTTGAATAATGGCATGAACAACGGTCACATATGAATTGCAGGTGACCAGCTGTGCGTTACTGTTTTCCTGTCAAAATGATTAATGCGCGTGTTAATGCATAGATTAATGTGTGTTTTAAATATGTATTGACATGTGTGCGTAATGATCGTGTTTAACGTTTTAATTAGGTGGGCGGCGGCACCACCCCCAACCCCTTCGTGGTTGAATTTAAAAAGTAGAATATTTTGAAACTAAGTGGCTTCCTATGTTATCGAACATGACTTTTGAATAATGGCATGAACAACGGCCACATATGAATTGCAGGTGACCAGCTGTGGGCTATTGTTTCCCTGTCAAAATGATTAATGTGACGTTTGACCCTATCTCGCCCTATCAGGATTTAGAACAATAGCGTCCAGCGGCCATCTGCGGGAACAATAGCGCACAGCCCTGTCATTTAGAACGATAGCGTACATCGCCCACTTATGAACAATAGCGCACAGCTGGTTGGTATCTTTGAATATTTTGAAACTAGCGCAAATTGAAACTTTCTATGTCAAATTAGTATTTAAAAAATATTCGCTTCCTGAGATGGGGGCGGGGTGGCGTCTCCCAGTCATTTAACTATCAAAAACATCAGAGCGAAGTACAGCGTTAAACGGGTAATAAATAGGTAAACTAAGCGATGTTATATGTATAATATTATATAGATAATACTCATTTATCTATCATATTTAAGGCGATATATGCCTTTAAAGTGGTAGTCGTTTAATTATTAAATTTTCAAAAAAATATTTTGGCGCAGTTTTATACAGGCGGCTGCACATTTATACACACAGCAACATGTGTATGTATATGCCCGGATACAGTAATTTTTTCCTAGTTTTATTACCCTTTTTTGGAAACAACGCCGCTGATCACTGTTGAATGATTTTCATAAAATATGCCTTTCATATCACAGACTATAAAATACATTAATTATACTGCATGAGAGCGTGCAGCTTGCCACGATGGAGTCGAGTGTTAGCACTTGATTATTTGAGTGCATTCGCATACATAAAAACACATTCTGGTGAACAAATGACATGAGATTGATATTTGGCAAGATATTACAATGTCCTCGCTGGGAGTAAAGTGTTTTTTTAAATCGATAATAACGTGTGAATCGGCACACTGGCTAGTGTTGTTTACTACTAAAGATTAACGCATTTTTCATACGTTAAAAGTAGTAAGTGCATTGTGGGTAGTTGGTAAGAGAACGAATGCCGTATCATTCATGACGTTACATTTCAACAATTAAGAGCCACATTACGAGCATAGTAACAAAATCATAGATGGTCGTTTACTACAAGTCAAATATAAATATATCCTTTCGGGATACACATCAGCGCTACGTTATAACCATGGTTTTTTTACTATATAATTCAGGCAAACTTGCCCTAAGCGACCACCCCATGTTACACCACTACATAGGCGCTATAGACTTTCGTAACCCTTTAACCCTAGTCCATAGAAAATGTCCATTTGCAGACCAAGAGATGACTCTTTTAAAAGATTTAGCATTGGAATGATTGGCTCCGCTGGCTATCCACCTACTACCAACCCCCACCACCACCACCACCACCATCACTACCACCACCCCCTCTACAACCACAGCACTACTACCCCCACCACCTTCACCACACCCGCCACTAGCACCACCACCACTAACAGCCACCGCCAACCACTAAGCACAAAACCCACCACCAAGCATTAACCCACCACCACCATCCACCACCACCCATCCACCACACCCCCACCCACTACTTCCACCTACCACCAACTCAAACGCCATCACTAACATCAACTGCACCCACTCTGATTTGTATATTGAGGGATGTGGGGGATCCGGCTGGATATATAACTACAATCATCAAATCAACACGCACATAAAGAAACAATGTTTTATTTGTATCCAGATTTTTACATTGAAGAAAATATTACATATGATAAAACATATAGTATCTGTAGCATAAACAAATAGTCAATGATCTGTAGATCCATCTATCGATGGATAGACTGATTCCTCATGGATCAGATCCATCATCGACAAAATCATCATCATTATCGTCAGCATCTAGATTGTTCCTTATGTACATTTTGATCAGAAACTCTCTTTTTCGAAAAACTGAGCAGAATACTTCATCGTGTGCGTACCCCTCGGTGATAAAATCTTTAGGTTTCCGACGAATTATTTTAATGAGCATAGAGTTCTGTAATCTTCTCCACTGGGACATTATGTCTATATACTTTGCAACTAAATCATCAGCATACGGAAATAGCCACATTGCCTACACCATTTGGGGCTATGTTCACTTCACCATCCTTATCTTCTAAACCTGATTGTTCAACGTCTAAGACCTTCTTAATATTTTGGAGTATGGTGAATAGTTCCTGATGGCCTATGGCTTCTTTTTCATCACCACCTTCATCATCACTCGTAGACTCCGCTAAGTCATCACCGGCTTCACTCTCCAACTCCATTGGCTCATCCTCTTCACTCTTCATCTCTGTCATTTCTTCATCTTCACTGTCTAGATATTTGCTATCTTCATCGTTATGGAATCAGATCTTATGCCGCTTCAGGTCATTTGACCTAGCAAAAGTTGAATCACATGCAAAACATGTATGTCCCGGCATATTGATTATGGGATAAATCTAACAAGCATTCAAGTTACAAGGTTCTTGAAAGAAATCTTCTGACTGCCTAACGCTACCTAACTACTCTGCAGTTAAAATACACGTCCAACCACGTTGTGATGTTAAACTGGACTAAGAAAAGGGACTGAATTTTAACTGTTTTATAGGATTGTATGTACTGCGACCGCAAACCCGCACCATGCGGCCACAAATCCGCAACATGCAGCCACAAATCCGCCCCATGCAGCCACAAATTCTCAACATGCGGCCACAAATCCGCAATATGCGGCCGCAATTAATTATTAAATTTTCAAAAAAATGTTGCAGCCGCAATTTTATACAGGTGGCTGCGCATTTATACATGCAGCAACATGTGTATGTACGTTCACACATGCATGCCAAAATGCGGCCGCATGTGGCCACAAATCCGCAACATGCGGCCACATGCATCCGCATGCATCCGCATGTGGCCACATGTTGTGGACGCATACGGCTGCACGTGTACGCATGCATTTTGGCGTGCATGTGTGTCCGGACATGTACATACACATGTTGCAACTGCAACATTTTTTTGAAAATTTAATAATTAAATGACTGCCACTTTAAATACATATATCTCCTTAAATACAATAGATACATGAGTATTATCTATATAATATTTTGCATACAAGATCGCTTAGTGTACCTATATATTACCCATGTAACACTGTACTTCACTCTGATTTTTTTTTAAAATTAAATGACTGGGAGACGCCGCCCCTCCCCCATCTCAGGCAAGCGAATATTTTTTTATACCAATTTGACATAGAAAGTTTCAATTCGCGCTAGTTTCAAAATATTCAACAAACACCAACCAGCTGTGTGCTATTGTTCATAAGTGGGTGATGTGCCCTATTGTTCTAAATGGCATGGCTGTGCGCTATTGTTCATGCAGGTGGCCGCTGGACACTATTGTTCTAAATTCTGATTGGTCGAGATAGCGTCAAATGCCACATTAATTATTTTGACAGGAAAACTATAGCGCACAGCTGGTCACCTGCAATTCATATGTGACCGTTGTTCATGTCATTATTCAAAAGTCATGTTCGATGACATAGGAAGCCACTTAGTTTCAAAACATTCTACTGTCTAAATTCAACAACGAGGGGGGGGGGGCGGGCCACCGCCGCCTACCTAATTAATACGTTAAACACGATCAGCCAGAACAGGATCATCATCACACACACACACACACGTCAATACCTATTTACAATCACATTAATCTATGCATTAACATGCATCTGTCTTTTAAACAGACAATAGCGTGTAGCCAGACATTTAGAACAATAGCACACAGCATCCACCCTCTCATTTAGAACAATAGCTCACAGCATACACCCACTCATTTAAAACAATAGCCCACAGCATACACCCACTCATTTGGAACAATAGACTCCACCCACTCATTCTGACCAACTAATCAGAACGCAGTATTTAAATATGTCAAAAGCTCATTTGCATAACAATAGCGTACAGCCCACACCTTCACTACCAATCCTTTCTTAGAATTCCCTGTAAAATAGTATAGAGTTCGGACAGTTCGTGGCAACCTTTAAACAGATTATCCGTTTTGTAAGCTATCCGTGTTATTACACATTATATATGCGTGTCTATCAGATGAGATTCACGATTCAAGATTATTTATAGCTATGCTCCCGACAATATGACAAGGGAATTACAGAATACAAAAGATTACCGCGCAATAATAACAGTATTAATAGTTAAAATGTGTCTAGGCGTAATACCGCTCGAACTATAAATAAACTCATCCCCGTTAACCGTTTAATGGCAAAATCTGGTTAAGACTCAAAATTTATGCTTAGTGAGTCTATATTTGTGGGCCAAGAGAAGACAATTTTTGAAGATGTGTCACTGGACTAACTGGCTCGGTCACCGAACTAGTTATTCCAGTGGTAAATATTCAAAAGTAATCGGTGCTAGGATTCCAAAATGGGCATTCCTCAAGACCACCACAGATGTCAGTTTTGACCGCCTTCGTCATGAAAGGGTTTTTTAAAAGACAAATTCGCGTTTGATAGAACTGTTCTGCCTTGACCGTTTGAACGAGACAGTTTGAATTCAGCCTAATAAGTATTACGTTGAATATTTTGAAACTACTTTTGCTGGAAACTGTAGCAGCAAAGGATTCCTGTCGAATTAGTTTCAAAATAATCAACATCGTAACTGTATAGTTGCCTGGTAGATCAGGGTTAAAATTATTACGATAGGTAGACTAATCTTACAGCGAGTTATTTTTATTTGGTAATTATGTGTGCCCAACAATGTGACAACGGCAAGTAACTGGCAATCATAGCGCGCAATGCAGTAATCGCGCGCTCTTTTATCCTACATTCTATTATTGTATACGCATTATTATCTCCAATTCCACCTGAAAGCGTTTTATCGCAATTTCATGAGTCAACTATTCTCGTCGAAACGAATGGACCAATAAGATTAGGAGAGATTTTTCTAGGAAGTAATTAGACGAACTCCATCACTATAAATATACTTTCGTACCGCATAGAGAAATGGAAATGATATGGGTAGTAGGGGTGTGTATAAAACGGTTATTATTGATAATGGACGTTCTCTGTATAATAAAAATTATACGTTTCTGTTTTGCAGACCAGGAGATGCTTCAGAAATGACTATTCGCGCGAGCAATGCAAATAAACACCTCGCCTTTTCACTTGGAATACACTGAGTGCCCGTTCTGTGGCGCGTGACTCGTGATTAGTTATGGATACAAGATCGCGTATAAATGGGAGCTGGCTCTGGTAGCGTGCATGATCAGTAGAACTCGACGGAGAGAAAGGTTCACGCGATAGTCAATTATGTATGATATACGTTAACCTTTTAACTCACGTATCAGCCGAACATGGCTTCTGCAGTGTTTTTTTTAAAATGTCCATTTGGAGAGCAAGAGAAGAAAATTCCTTTTAAATATACACCTGGAATGACTGGCTCGATAACCGAGCCAGTCATTTCAATAGTAAATTTTCAAAGATTGTCTTCCCTTGGTCTGTAAATTGACATTTTCTTTGTGAAAATTGTATAATTTCATGAAGAAATTTAAGGCTTAAATGGTTAAATAGTAACATCGAGACGACGCTCTAGGGAACCCGAACAGTTGTACATGTCTCTTCGGCGCGTGATTGAAGTCAGATTTATTTCAGCAAACATCGACAAGGAGATTATAAATAGATTTTTGGAATGTGGATAAATTACGTCGTTTACCATTCTAGAAACACGTTACCAAACGACAACTCTTATTTACAATACGATGCATACACATAAGACGTGGTTAAATATTCTGAAGAAAATTTGAATAGAAGCTGTCGCATGCCACGGCCAGCAACAGCTCACAGTCAAGTTAGTCTCAAAATATTTAATATCATATTTTACAGCAATATGTGACAAATGCAGCACAGCTTATAAATAAGTTAAAATGTGTCCAAAACAAGAACTGAAACACGTCAGTATGAAATGTGTTGTTGAATAATATTTGTAACATATTTGGATCGGAAGACATTGCTTCCGTGGGCAGCAATGTCATCAAATCCAATTATGTTCAACATATTCAACAGTACATTTTATTTTGTTTTGGAAATTGTATGAGTTATTATTTTTAGCTGTACTGTGGTGTTGAAATGACTCTAACGACTTCCTTTGGTTATGTTTACCGATTTCGTCAGACTATTAAACACGGATTCAGCAACTGTTCGTACGCGGCAGAAGACGGAGAAGGGATCTGTGATTCTGGTGGAACTCTATCTTTATCCCGGGAAATAAAATAGCCAATGATGTATTTTAAATTGTGATGATTGGCATAGCAATGTTAGTAGACGGATTAATGTCACTGCTCTGCATGCGTGTTTGGAAGCTCAGCGGTAACAGGTGCGCGCAGTGTCGTCAGTCATCTCTGTAAGAAATACAATATGCGTTATGTGCTGAGGCAAAAATTGTTTCCTTTTATTGTAATTATCCGTTCCGTTAGACGGTGATATTCAATATACGATAAACCTTGGATTTTATGTAATCGAATTATCTCAGAAGTGTCAGAATTATCCATATGTGATTCCCGTTAATCACAGTTCAACAGTACCCGGATGTGTACCAGATGTGACGTCATTACTATGCACTTTCACGATATTGGCCACGATTCTGACATTATGGAGGTCGTTGTGATTAATTTCACGCAGCATGTGACAAGTCTGAAGGTCGCGTACAATCAGACAACAACGACAACAGGAACATTTGGACATAGTGGCGTACGGCTGTGCGTAAACGGCACTTACCTGGTACGCGGAGGATTCCTCGTGTTATTCGGTCTCTGCGGTGTGATATTTAACAGTTTTATCCTAATTGCTATCCTTCCGAACAGCAGATTACGGAGTATACGTAACATATTCTTAGTGCATTTAAGCTGTACAGGCATTGTATCGTCATTGTCAACCGTCTGCGTTAGCGCTGTGTCTACATTTCTCTGCGATTGGACTCTGGGAGAGGTATGGTGTTATATGTACGCATGTGTGTCCTCCATGTTTATATTCGTTTCTGTCTGGACCATATCAGCGCTTAGCTGGGATAAATATCAGACAATTGCGTCACCGCTTCATCATTCACAAACAGCTTCGGCGCGGAAGTTAGCAGCATGTTTCCTCATATTCTGGTTGTCAGCGTTCATCTTGTCCGTACCCCCAGCGCTAGGCGTCAGTAGCTTTGTTCTCCGCCCGTCTTTCTCAATGTGTGTCGTGGACTTCACCAGTGCCGGTAATGAATGGTATTCCGTGTTATTCTTGCTGTTAGGTTTCTTCATTCCATTTTCGTTAATATGCTACTGTTACTGTCACATATTCCGTATCGCTCGCTCGCAGAGTAGCCGTATAGCGGCTACCATGGTACGCATGTTGAACGTGTTCCAGGCACCTCTCACGGCAGCGTCAGCTGCGCAACCAAAACCTACACTCGCCATTCAAGGTCACCGCGCGATCGCAACTATTCTTTATATTGTTGTAGCCTTCCTACTAACATACATGCCATTTGCGGTCGCAGCGGTGATAGAGGTAATCAGAAAACAACCTTCAGCACCACTTCTCTCGTCCTTAGTTGTAATATCTATTCACGCGTTCCCAATGATCAACGGGGCTGTGTACGGACTTCGGAACAGGCTTCTAAGGGAGTCGTTCCTGACCTTCTTCAGAAGGAGATATCGTAACATCGCAATTCGTGAACCGAGACGAGGAAGTGTTAGATCACAATTAGGAAGACCGTCCCCCAAGACAGCCACTCGCAAGATCGCTCAAGCACGGAGGTATTCTGTTATTCCCCCTAATTCTAATAGGAGTACGTCTTCCTTGATCAGCAAGCACCACATGTTTGGTGGACTCCGGAGAACTCAGTCCCTCCAGTCGAAGGGCGCGGGTATACCATTACCAGAAGAAGATAGTAAGCTTATATGTAACGGTAATGTGACTAATGCCATTGTTCGTCCGCGGACGGACCCTCTTTCCAGACATCAACTAGTGGAGTCTATCAACAATAAACCACAGCCGTTGGAAGATGTAGAATTAGGTCCTAAAAATTGTGATATTATTGACATTCCAGACGAAACAGACGTTCTATGACAATAATAATAAAAATAATAATAGTAATAATAATAATAATAATAATAATAATAATAATAATAATAATAATAATAATAATAATAATAATAATAACCAGATTGCTCGGTCGATGACACATCATTGCAAATCTCCACGTTCACCCCTTTAACCGTTTAACCCCCACCCCACACCCAGGGCGGCACCAGGTGTAAATATCCTCCTGCACCTCCAATCATATTGGTACCTCACATATCATATTTGGTTGAATTCCGGCAAACAGTTTCAGATGAGTTGCATAACAGCTTCGGGCGAGTTTTCAATTTTCTGACATTGTGAGCATCCCACACACCCCAACCCTTTGGGAGTGAAGGCAATTGTGCATGTCATCCTGCACTCAATAATCATATAGGAAACTCGCGTACCAAATTTGGTTGAATTCTGTCCAACGGTTTCGGAGGAGTTGCGTTACAATCAACGTGACCTTTTGACCCTTTCCCCGACCTGGTGGCGGAACCAAGTGTAAATGGGACCATACACGACGCACACCTATGGGTAAGTCACATACCAATTTTGGTTTAATTCCATCCAGCAGTGAAGGAGGCGTAGCTTTACAATCAATTCATCGCACGCAGGCACTCACTCACCCACGCGCGAACGAACTCATGCACGCATGAACGCAGGCGCGCACGCATAGACGTATGCATTTACACGCGCACACGCGCGCACACACACGCATGCACGCACGGACGCACGCACGCTCGCGCGCACGCACGCACGCACGCACACACACGCGTGCGTGCGTACGTGCGTGTCGCGCGTGCACGTGCATATGTGTTTCGGTACTTGCATTTCAGTTGAACAGAGCTTCGCGCTTGTACTATTTCTATTCCACGATGACAATTATATAAATGGCATATGCTACATGTGTAGCTAGCACGAGAGAAAACTTCGGTCCCCAGCTCACCCAACCCCAACCCCAAATCCATGGTCGGTGCATGTATTGCCCAGATTTCGGACGGTCATACGGTGTAGGCTAATTACATCTGGATGTTCCCTAATTAATAATTAACACTAACCGCATTAGTGCGATGGAATGGCCATTAGAAATGTGAGAAAGGTCCGCTTGGCACATGCATAATGCATTACTACATCCCACCATCAATACTCAGAGGGAGCACACCTCGTGACGAGTGCGTTTAACCCTCGGAAAGGAACGACTTAGGGAGTTCAGTCAAGCGGGCCCAATATTCCGCCCTCAGGTCAGACATACCACTATGGAGAGAACGTATCTGTCACTAAATTTTCTCTGGTCAAAATCAAAATACGTCACGTGTTAGCTGACGTAACTCTCAAATGGCGTATGTTCGTCACGAAACTGGATTACTTTATGTCGTAGGTGGTTATACAATTTAATAAACATTATGTTTAATATTTTGAAAGTAATTTGAATGGGAGTTGTTGCTGCCTTTGGCAGCAACAGTTCCCAGCGAAATTACTTTCAAAATATGCAACAACTTACCTGAATAGTTACGGTACCTTGAAGTTGGGATTTTGAAAATGTATGGATCCTACTATTAACACCGTAAGGGAGATGACACATTCACCCTGACTCATCTGCACGTACCTTAGGGAAAGCTGACTCCATGGTAATCCACATTCAGGACAAATCTTAATGGAGGATTCCAGTTTCTCCATCAATCATATGCCATCATAATCAACTGCGCGACGTGTAGGATGACATCATATCAATTACGTCAAGAATGACGTAGCCATGTTCGCCACGACCGCTTAATTGATGACGGACTAAGCGTTGTTGTACGAATTGTATGTTTTTAATATTTAATAAACATGCTGTTGAATATTTTGAAACCAATTTGACCGGACGCTGTTGCGGCCATAGTCAAATTAGTTTCATCATATTCACTTCCTTGCCTGAACTGTTCTCTGGAAATTCAGCAAGTTCAGGGATCGATCGATCAAACACGGGCGAAGCGTAGGTGGAGCTTGGCGAGAGATGGGCGGGCCATGGCTAAAACTGGATTTCTCCATTATACCAAACCTTCTTCAACCGAAAACCCGATGTGTTCGACACCATCGAGCACCGGTAACTCATTTGGAGTTTGTTATCGCAACTTAAAGTATGCGAGGACTAGCTATATCTCAGTAGAAGGAGGCACTCTGGAAATAGTGTTATTATTACAACATTGATCTATCATCCATCCAACACCCTTACGCGCTCAGAAGACATACTCCACCCGGGTCTCATTCAGCAGCAACATGCGAAGTACCATAGTTTGGACTTTATAACTGGGCAATTATTAATGGACAGCATGCTTAGTGTTGCACATACATCAACACCGGAATTGCCACCACATGTGTAGCCATATACCAATGAGAAATATCACCGCCACGGCGTTATGAAGACGAATGATGCAACCACTGAGCAATCGCGTAATGGTCCTCCCACGCTTAGTGCACCCCACGGTGAACTATGTACAGTGCACAGTCATCAATATGCAGGCAAAAGTATAACTAGTCATAGGAGGCGACGCCAGAACTTGGACAACATAACCTGGGCAAGCACCCATGAATGGATGAATCCAATTTTAGATATGCCCTGGCCTTCTCTAGCTAGGCTCCACCCACGCTGTCCCCATGTTGGGATCGAGCGATCCATGCACTCTCTGAATCTCAATTTCCATTAAAAAAATATACAGGTAACCTGTTGAATATTTCGAAGCTTATTTGACTGGTTGCTGTGGTTGCAACAGCGCCAAGTCAAATTAGTTTCAAAATATTCAACAGCATGTTTATTAAATAGTAATTAAAGACCTACAATTCGTACAATAACGCTTAGTCCATCATCAATTAAGCGTTCGTGACGGACCTATCTAGTCACACATGAGGTCAATGATTATTACGTCATCGTAGACGTCACATAGATGCGTATGATGTCATATGATTGATGAATAAACTAAAAAGGTCCATTTGATTCTATGGTGGTGGGAAATGAAAAGGTAATAACCATTAACAAGCTGCATTCCTGTGTACCCATGGCCTATATGCAACTATTACTGCCTAAGTAACCATGCCGGACTACATGGATGGGACACGATGCTGATCTAGCAAAGTAATCTTCAATCACATCTACACTATGTACAATGCTCAGCGAAAGCAGAACGGTTACTCAGAGACTCACTATGGTGTTGAAGATCTTAAATCCGATCATATATCAGGGATTACGCGAATACATAATGAGTCTCCTTTACAAGTGGTCGTAGAAAATCACAGCCAAAGGTTAACCATGAACTGTCAACTAGTGTCAGTGCCACCGATGGCTCGTATAGAGAAACAATAGCTGAGCAGATGGCCAAGCTTGACTTCAATTGCATGCTAAATCAAGATCGAGCTACTGTAACATCACATACTAAAAATATCAGCGTAGCAGGAGCGGGCGTATATCCACCATTTTAGCGCCAGGAATATTATTATAATGAGCTTTATGGCTAGCCACTCAGTAAAACTAAAACACGTTTCTCGCGCGGAGGATACCGTGAGGTATTGCCCTCGCGTGAGGGAAATACCAGATCATCCATCCCTGATCTTAACCAAGCAAATAACAGCATTTCCTCATGTGGCATTACTGGGGTTGGGGTGGTGGTGGGGGGGGGGGGGGTGTGTGTGTGTGTAATAATCGTGTATAAATCTTCATAAAGTAATAATATGGATCACGTCGTCTTTCAACTTGACCAGCGTGTCAAATACGGCAATCAACATATCGATGTGAAATGGATTAGCCATAGCATTGACTGAAGTAGAAAGGCTTATAATTACAGTTACATATTTTGGCAATGCTTTATTGAATACTATAGACTTAATTAATAACCCCAGGTGGCGATACTTTGACGCCGGTTTTTCTTTGGCGTGCAGGTAAGGCAAAAAGGTTTCAACCTCACTTTTTCAGAACTGCTCTATTGGCGCCGTCAGAATAATGGACCTTTCCGGTTTTAGCTATGCCCCGCCCATCTCTAGCTAATCTCCACCCAAACCTCGCTCATGCTGGGATCGATCAGTCTCTGATCACCCTGACTATCAGTTTCCAAAAAACTACACAGGTAAGCGTTTTAACTATTTTGAAACTAATTTGAACGGACAATTTGAGATTTGATGACGGTCTATAAGAAAATGCAGAAAAGCAGTTAGATATTTCGAACTGAATTCGACTGAAGACCATTGCACTCGAACGATCTCAGCTGGTTCAACTTATGGCATTGCAGTTAGTCTCATAGCTATCGTCTGGAGTGGCTGCTGCTGCTCCTGCTGCTGCCGCTACTACTACTACAACTACTACTACTACTACTTCTACTGCAACTGCTGCTGCTGCTACTACCGCTACCGCTGCTGCTGCTGCTGCTGCGGCTATTGCTGCTACCAAACATAATACATTCGTGACGTATGTGTCTAGTCAAATTGGGTTTAAAATATTCAACAGCATGTTTACAAAATATCAAAGATTTACAAAGACATAAAATTCATACAACGTGTCGGACAATTTGAGATTTGATGACGGTCTATATGGAACCCTTTGTGACGCAATGATTATAACGTCGTCATACACGCGTTGAGCTGATTATGACGTCATACGAGGTAAGATGATGGATGGATACTCTGGAAAGGTGATTATGAAGAAATGGTAGTAGCTTCGTGAATGGCATTAGAAAAGACTCGAATGTAAACTTAGCTAGAGTTAGAGAGAGAGAGAGAGAGCAATGACGGGCTTTAAAAGAGGAAACCACGGCGCCGACATCATCCGGGTACAATTTAAAGCAACATCGACAGTTCTATCAAAGCATTAGGATATTCCATAATGCAAACTGACGTGCCGCGTTCATTTGATAGCATCAAGTGTCCAGATTCTTCAATTTGCCATCCAGCTGATTACGATGATACCATAGTATGCCTAATGAGACTTCGACTACTGGCAAGCACAATACTACATTCAAATCATGACATTCTGGAAATGTTGACTCATCAATAGGGTAACCAATGGAAGATGGTTTTTATCAACAGTGCTTTGGTCTTTTTTCAAGACCAGAGCCGCCAATTTCAAAACAAAAGATATCACTAGAGATGGAGCATGCAGATATTATTGCCTTTTTCGACGACGAGAAGCGTGCCTCAGATGAACTACCTCCAATAGCTGCAAAACAACTCAGCGTCACACACCGCTTCGTGAATGAAGCCAAAGCCGACTTCCCACATGTATATCCGGTGCGCACACATGAAACGAATGATTACGGTAGAGTCTTTCCGGGGGAGGAGAATTTACCGTTCCAGTTTTCGCTATGCCCGGCCCATTTCTAGCTAAGCTCCACCCACGCTTCGCCGTTTTGGGATCGATCGATCCCCGAATGCCCTGGCTATCAATTTCTAGAAAACTACACACGTAAGTTGTTGAATATTTTGAAACTAAGTTGACTGGGTGATGTTGCCGCCAATGGCAGCAACAGCACCCAGTCAAATTAGTTCCAAAATATTCAATAAAATGTTTATTAAATAGTGTCTTCATACCCGTCACGTATGTGATTATGACGTCATATAACATAATATGAATGATGGATAAACTGGAACGTTCCATTGGCGGAAGAGTAGAACCTTGGGCTCAATCATTTTCTGCCCAGGTGACATAAAGCGCTGTATAATAGGAACTGCTGTTTGACAGTCCATCTGGAAGCTTTGAATTCGCTGCTCCAAAATTATCATTAGAAATCACGATAAATCTATATTTTATGGCATTTGTGTCTGAAAATTGAATGTGGTTAGGACAGCTAGGCAACTCCAAATTCCCACTGAGCAAACTGGATGCTCGTCATGGCAACACTTTTAAGCGATCATATATCACTGCTGGCCACAGGCTAATCTTAAACTAAGTACTTTCCAAACGTTGCAGCACATCCCACTCGCCGTGGTGGTAGTCAATGCTTGGCCATGGTTCTTGAATGCCAGAGAATACGCCCGATCAGAAAGGATTAGAATTGTCAGTACTTGGTGCCAACAAGTTTCGTAATCGCAGAGGTCGTCATAACAGCACCTTGTTTAAAAGAGTTTTGCGATCAGAACCCAAGATAGGCCTACAGGTGAAAAATAATCTAAAGTAGCTTAGGTTGAACGCAGCGGACAGAAGGCAATGGAGAAGGTTGGCGAAGGATGATTGCACCTGAATCAAATTTCGACTACTTCCGTCGCAATGAAAGAGTCACTCATCATCAATGTACCATCGCCGATTAAGAAAATGCAGAAAAGCAGTTAGATATTTCGAACTGAATTCGACTGAAGACATTAGCTTTTCTTAGCTAAAGTAGCTTAGGTTGAACGCAGCGGACAGAAGGCAATGGAGAAGGTTGGCGAAGGATGATTGCACCTGAATCAAATTTCGACTACTTCCGTCGCAATAAAAGAGTCACTCATCATCAATGTACCATCGCCGATTAAGAAAATGCAGAAAAGCAGTTAGATATTTCGAACTGAATTCGACTGAAGACCATTGCACTCGAACGATCTCAGCTGGTTCAACTTATGGCATTGCAGTTAGTCTCATAGCTATCGTCGGGAGTTGCTGCTGCTGCTCCTGCTGCTGCCGCTACTACTACTACAACTACTACTACTACTTCTACTGCAACTGCTGCAACTGCTGCTGCCGCTACTACCGCTGCTGCTGCTGCTGCTGCGGCTATTGCTGCTACCAAATATAATAAATTCGTGACGTATGTGTTTAGTCAAATTGGGTTTAAAATATTCAACAGCATGTTTACAAAATATCAAAGATTTACAAAGACATAAAATTCATACAACGTGTCGGACAATTTGAGATTTGATGACGATCTATATGGAACCCTTTGTGACGCAATGATTATAACGTCATCATACACGCGTTGAGCTGATTATGACGTCATGCGAGGTGAGATGATGGATGGATACTCTGGAAAGGTGAATTATGAAGAAATGGTAGTAGCTTCGCGAATGGCATTAGAAAAGACTCGAATGTAAACTTAGCTAGAGTTAGAGAGAAAGAGAGAGCAATGACGGGCTTTAAAAGAGGAAACAACGGCGCCGACATCATCCGGGTACAATTTAAAGCAACATCGACAGTTCTATAAAAGCATTAGGATATTACATAATGCAAACTGACGTGCCGCGTTCATTTGATAGCATCAAGTGTCCAGATTCTTCAATTTGGCATCAAGCTGATGACGATGATACCATAGTATGCCCAATGAGACTTCGACTACTGGCAAGCACAATATTACATTCAAATCATGACATTCTGGAAATGTTGACTCATCAATAGGGTAACCAATGGAAGATGGTTTTTATCAACAGTGCTTTGGTCTTTTTTCAAGACCGGAGCCGCCAATTTCAAAACAAAAGATATTACTAGAGATGGAGCATGCAGATAGTATTGCCTTTTTCGACGACGAGAAGCGTGCCTCAGATGAACTACCTCCAATAGCTGCAAAACAACTCAGCGTCACAAACCGCTTCATGAATGAAGCCAAAGCCGACTTAACACATGTATATCCGGTGCGCACACATGAAACGAATGATTACGGTAGAGTCTTTCCGGGGGAGGAGAATTTACCGTTCCAGTTTTCGCTATGCCCGGCCCATTTCTAGCTAAGCTCCACCCACGCTTCGCCGTTTTGGGATCGATCGATCCCCGAATGCCCTGGCTATCAATTTCTAGAAAACTACACACGTAAGCTGTTGAATATTTTGAAACTAAGTTGACTGGGTGATGTTGCCGCCAATGGCAGCAACAGCGCCCAGTCATATTAGTTCCAAAATATTCAATAAAATGTTTATTAAATAGTGTCTTCATACCCGTCACGTATGTGATTATGACGTCATATAACATCATATGAATGATGGATAAACTGGAACGTTCCATTGGCGGAAGAGTAGAACCTTGGGCTCAATCATTTTCTGCCCAGGTGACATAAAGCGCTGTATAATAGGAACTGCTGTTTGACAGTCCATCTGGAAGCTTTGAATTCGCTGCTCCAAAATTCTCATTAGAAATCACGATAAATCTATATTTTATGGCATTTGTGTCTGAAAATTGAATGTGGTTAGGACAGCTAGGCAACTCCAAATTCCCACTGAGCAAACTGGATGCTCGTCATGGCAACACTTTTAAGCGATCATATATCACTGCTGGCCACAGGCTAATCTTAAACTAAGTACTTTCCAAACGTTGCAGCACATCCCACTCGCCGTGGTGGTAGTCAATGCTAGGCCATGGTTCTTGAATGCCAGAGAATACGCCCGATCAGAAAGGATTAGAATTGTCAGTACTTGGTGCCAACAAGTTTCGTAATCGCAGAGGTCGTCATAACAGCAACTTGTTTAAAAGAGTTTTGCGATCAGAACCCAAGATAGGCCTACAGGTGAAAAATAATCTAAAGTAGCTTAGGTTGAACGCAGCGGACAGAAGGCAATGGAGAAGGTTGGCGAAGGATGATTGCACCTGAATCAAATTTCGACTACTTCCGTCGCAATAAAAGAGTCACTCATCATCAATGTACCATCGCCGATTAAGAAAATGCAGAAAAGCAGTTAGATATTTCGAACTGAATTCGACTGATGACCATTGCACTCGAACGATCTCAGCTGGTTCAACTTATGGCATTGCAGTTAGTCTCATAGCTATCGTCGGGAGTTGCTGCTGCTGCTCCTGATGCTGCCGCTACTACTACTACAACTACTACTACTACTTCTACTGCAACTGCTGCTGCTGCTACTACCGCTGCTGCTGCTGCTGCTGCTGCGGCTATTGCTGCTACCAAACATAATAAATTCGTGACGTATGTGTCTAGTCAAATTGGGTTTAAAATATTCAACATCCTACGTATATCATGATTGTAAAAAATTAGGAACTGGGATTACAGCTTCAAATGGGTTAATAGCGATAATTCCTTTTGATTTGGGGCCCATTAATGTCGCTGCCTGGGGCTTATAACAATGTTAGTCCTTTGCTTAATCCAGCCCTGTACATATTTTTCATATAGCCTCATTACATATTCCCTGGCGTCTATCGCTGTCACCAACCCATGCCACATAACAATGGACCTACCCAATCTGTCTCTGAACTATCAGACGTCATAATCAGGTCATATGTCACTTGCTTACGTCAAAGTAAAACGGCGTAGTTCAGACAGCATATTCCAGGGCCACCAACGACTTTCAGTCAAATTGTTTTCAAAATATTCAGCAAGTCAAGAGTTTTTGCTTTTTAAATTATTCTCCCGTGTCTTCCCCTGTTTAATATTTTGAGACTTATTTGACTGCAAAAAGTGTTAAAACCCGATTCAAATACCATACAAAGTAGTCTTTACGTGGAAAAAGCTTAACTAGAAATTGGCGGCGCGTAGCTATAAACAATTCTTCAATTACACTGGTGTAAACCCTACAATGTCGTGATTGCCTGCATGTGACGGATATGGTGATGTATGGCATTGCGCATACTACCTGTCATCGTTAATGATATCCGGAACATCATACTTTATTCAAAATGGTACATTGGCACGATACAGTATAGCACCTAAATAAGTTAGAGCGGTTCCAAAACAAAAACAGATACATGTTAGTTGGTAAGAAATGTTCTGTTGAATATTTTGAACATAAATTGGATTATAGGCAGCGATATCTTCCAATCCAATTATGTTCAAAATAGGCAACGGTACGTTTTATTTTGTTTCGGTTACACTCTAAAAAGTCTCTTATCTGTACTGTGTGTCATTGTAAAATATCACCTAACGTCGCTAATGATATCCGGAAACAACAAACTTTATTTTGACATGATAACCTGTTCTACCATTTAATCTTCACGGACCAGTAACGACAACTCCGTTATGATGTACAGAATATATGCTGTTGAATACCTGGAGCCTCATCTACCTGGGTGTTGACAGATCGTCCGTGGTTTTGTTGCTAGATGTGGTGGTGATGAGGTTGCTGAGGTGTTGTGCTGGGTGTTGGTGTTGTAGTTGTGGTGGTGGTGGTGGTGGTGGTGGTGGTGGTGGTGGTGGTGGTGGTGGTGGTGGTGGTGGTGGTGGTGGTGGTGGTGGTGGTGGTGGTGGTGGTGCAGGTGGTGGTGGTGGTGGTGGTGGTGGTGGTGGTGGTGGTGGTGTAATGGTGGTGGTGGTGGGGTGGCGGCGGTGGTGGTGGTGGTGGTGGTGGTGGTGGTGGTGGTGGTGGTGGTGGCAGGGGTGGGTGCGCTATTTATGGTGTTGCTGGTATGTGGTTGTGATGTGTTTTATTTAATAAATATTCTGTTGAATATTTTGAATCTAATTTAACTGGATGCGTTTGCTGGCATAGGCAGCAAAAGCACTCAGTCAAGTTGGCTTCAAAATATTCAACAGCTTACGTGTATAGTTTTCTGGAAATTGGGATTCAGAGAGTGCAGGGATGGATTGATCTCAACACGGGCACAGCGTGGGTGGAGCTTAGCTAGAGATGGGCGGGGCATAGCTAAAACTGTATTCATCCATTATGTGACACGATTCCAAAACATGTTCGTTGTTACGAAATGTTATGTTGGATAATTTGAACATAATTGGATTGGAAGACTTTGCGTATTTTGGGGAAATACCTTCTCCCCAATAGATTGCTCATACAGCTTCTGACTCGTAACCTAAAACACAAGCAGCTGACCCGCATTGAGATACAATTGCATAAAAATAAGCAGTTTGTATGATGAACTAAGTTCATAATATTATTGAGGTCATACATCATTGGAAAACTAAACCAATTTCCTATGCATTTCAGTAATAGTTTTCATATTTTCTGTAAATTCTATCAAGTTAATCGTTATTTTAAAATAACTCCAGACATTTTTAATAACTCTTGTTCTGCCGGTGAAATATTCTCCAAACTTGGGTGGGAGCGTGTCGGTGGGGATCCCGAGCACGTAGGTCAACGTTGGCGTCTAAAACGCAACAGAAACGGCTTGCACCAACAGTTTTCAAAATAGACATTTTTAGGCATTTGTTAAAATCTCTGGTTCTCCCGGTGCAATCCACTCCAGCCTTGGGTAAAATCTTGCCTATGCGGTACCGAACATGGAGGCTTATTTTGGGACGAAAGGCAAAAACACAACAGCAACAGCTTTCAGCAACATTGTTTTCAAAATAGACATTTTGAAGCATTTTTCAGTAACTCTAATCGAGGCGTTGTTTCCGAGCTTGTGTTGGTGTGCAGTCAAAAACTAGAATGTTACATCAACAGCTTTCAGCAACATTGTTTAAAAAATAGACACTTTTCACCTTACGGCGGCTCGATCGAAAAATATATCAACGACGCGGGTATTGGTCAAGTTTATCCTTGTTTTACTTTACAGGCCATCAGCCCCGGCGGTCTGGGCGTTGATTTAGGGCAATCCCAGGCTAATGACGTCAACGTGGGAAAAGTGTATTTAATTTTCAAATATTCAGCGAAAGGTTTTATACTGCTTCGGAAGCATTTTATGTTATTTTTCAGCTGTAGTATAGCGCCTACTATTTCTTCACCTCCTTATTATGCCGGTATTAAATAAAGGGACATGTGGCTCAAAATATATCATAGCAAGTATTTAATAGCTCAAAATATACCATAGCACGAAACCATTTCCTTGTCAGTGTACATGTTCTGAAACCACATTCACCAGCGGCATCACCTTCTTACTAGGCACCACCCTCGTGACCCTTACACACAATGTGGATAGTACCATCAAACACTCCGCATTGTTTATACCCCGGACAGGCAGCCTTCTTAAGCAATGGACCTTTCCAGTTTTGCTATGCCCCGCCCATCTCTATCTAAGCTCCACACACAACACGCTGGTGCTGGGATCAATCGATCTCTGAACTCCCTGACCATCAATTTCCAGAAAATTATGCACATAGGCTATTGAATATTTTAAAACTAATTCGACTGGGCGCTGATGCTGCCTATGGCAGCAACAGCGCCCAGTCATATTGGTTTCAAAATATTCAACAGCATGCTTATTAAATAGCAAAGAGATACAATTCGTACAACGTGTCGGGCTATTAAGCGTTAACGACGGACTATTTCGAATCATTCATGACGTAATGATTATGACGTCACTTAGTTTATTATGACGTCATATGATTGGATGGATAACCCCGGAAAGGTGAACTGCCTTTATTATTTACCTTCGCGTATATTATGTATCGTCCATAGAGATTTCCCCACATTAACACATCGCCCAGGTAGCCCTCGAAAACGGTATCTGTGTCTTACCCCGTTGAATCAGTATGACCAAATACAAGTAAAATGTTTTTTCAACAAGAAATTAGCCATTTAATATCTTGAAACTAATTTAACTGGTAGTTGTAGCTGGTTATGCATATGTACGTTCTGATCGGTGGACGCTGGTCTGAGCGCACAGATGCAGTGTGTGTGTGTGCCTAATCAGTCACATGTTTATGCAACCATCTCAAAAGAATGAATGTCTATGGTGTCTACATAAAACGCAAATACGCATCATAAATCATAGAAATATGCATGTGCGAATTGTTATTCTCTCAAGTAAACAACCAAAACGTTTGATACCAGTACAAGGTTATCTGGTAATTACCTAGTGTCGGTACAGTAACACTCTCCATAATGGGCACGTTAAGTCGAGCTTTAGTGCTTACACCCGTAGCTTCTGGAGCTAGTTTCACAAAGATGCGTAAGTCACGTCCTGTCGTAAAATAGAAAATAGATCAATCAGAAATCTTCATTTGATATGTACGCCGTACTTACCTACCGTAGTGTACTTAAGCATGCTTTGTGAAACTGGCCCCAGGTGACTACGGGAGACCCACCACATTGTGGTGCCAAAAGTAAGTTTAAGCTATAGACACGCTTGGCTGCATTTACGAGGGATTCTCCTTGAAAGGATGAGGTGCGTGTACGATGCTATGGATGGCGCAGGTAGTCCAAAATAAAATCTTCTTAGTCTTTTTTCAGCGGACATTAAACGACTCAAATCCTTACAACTCGGAACAACAAAATACATTACGGAACAACTCAATGCAAACCGGAACAGCTCAATTCAATACGGATCAACTCAATACAACTAGGAACAACTCAATACAACACAGAACAAATCAATACAACTAGAAACAACTAAATACAACACGGAACAACTCAATACAAATCGGAACAACTAAATACAACACGGAACAACTCGATACAACACGGAACAACTCAATACAACTCGGAACAATTCAATACAACACGGAACAAATCAACACAACACGGAACAACTCAATACAACTCGGAACAACTCAATTCAACACGGAACAACTCAATACAACACGGAACAAATCAATACAACTAGGAACAACAAAATACAAGATGGAGGAACTCAATACAACATGGAACAACTAAATACAACTCAGAGCAACTCAATACAACTCGGGAAAACACAATATAAGACGGAACAACTCAATACAACATGGAACACCTCAATACAACTCAGAACAACTAAATACAACACAGAACAACTCAATACAATTAGGAACAACTAAATACAACACGGAACAACTCAATACAATTCAGAACAACTAAATACAACTTGGAGCAACTCAATACAACTCGGGACAATTAAAAACAACATGGAACAACTCAATACAACATGGAACAACTAAATACAACTCGGAACAACTCAAAACAAGATGGAACAACGCAATACAACACGGAACAACTCAATACAACACGGAACACCTCAATACAACTCGGAACAACTCAAAACAACATGGAACAACTCAATGCAACACAGAACACCTCAATCCAACAGGGAACAACTAACTACAACATGGAACAACTCAACACAACACAGAACAATTCAATGCAACACGGAACAACTCAATACAACACGGACCCACACAAGACAACATAGACAGAACAACTAAATGCAACAGGGAACAACTCAATATAACATGGAACACCTCAATGCAACTCGGAACAACTCATTTCAATACGGATCAACTCAATTCAACATGGAACAACTCAATACAACACAGAATAACTCAATACACTGCGGAACAACTAAAGACAACTCGGAACCACTCAATTCAACACGGAACAACTCAATACAACCACTCTATTCAACACGGAACAACCCAATGCAACACGGAACAACACAATGCAACTCGGAACAACTAAATATAACATGGAACAATGCAATGCAACAAGGAACAACTCAATACAACTGGGATCAACTCAATACAACATGGAACAACTCAATACAACACGGAATAACTAAATACAACATGGGACAACTCAATACAATACGGAACAAGTCAATACAACACGGAACAATTCAATACAACATGGAACAGCTCAATACAAATTGGAACAGCTCAATACAACGCAGAACAACTTCATGAAACACCGAACAACTTAATACACCTAGGAACAACTAAATACAAGACGGAACAACTCAATACGACCAGGAACAACTAAATACAACACGGAACAACTCAATACAACATGGAACAACTCAATACACCACCGAACAACTCATTACAACTAGAAACAATTCAATGCAACTCGGAACAATCAATACAACGCCGAACAACTCAATACAATTAGGAACAACTAAATACAACACGGAACAACTCAATACAATTCAGAACAACTAAATACAACTCGGAGCAACTCAATACAACACGGAACGACTCAATACAACATGTAACAACTAAATACAACATGGAACCATTCAATGCAACACGGAACAACCCAATACAACTCAGAGCAACTAAATACAACACCGAACAACTCAATTCAACTAGAAACAATTCAATACAACCCGGAACAACTCAATACAACACCGAACAACTCAATACAATTTTGAACAACTGAATGCAACAGGGAACAACTCAATACACCACGGAACAACACAATACAACATGTAACAACTAAATACAACATGGAACAACTCAATGCAGCACGGAACAACCCAATACAACTCAGAACAACCAAATACAACACCGAACAAGTCAATACACCACGGAACAATTCAATACAACCCGGAACAACTCGATACAACTCAGAACAACTCCATGCAACACCAAACAACTTAATACAACTAGGAACAACCAAATACAAGACGGAACAACTCAATACGACCGCGAACAACTAAATACAACATGGTACAACTCAATACAACATGGAACAACTCAATACACCACCGAACAACTCATTACAACTAGAAACAATTCAATGCATCTCGGAACAACTCAATACAACGCCGAACAACTCAATACAATTAGGAACAACTAAATACAACACGGAACAACTCAATACAATTCAGAACAACTAAATACAACTCGGAGCAACTCAATACAACTCGGGACAATTAAAAACAACATGGAACAACTCAATACAACATGGAACACCTCAATACAACTCGGAACAACTCAAAACAAGATGGAACAACTCAATACAACACGGAACAACTCAATACAACACGGAACACCTCAATACAATTCGGAACAACTCAAAACAACATGGAACAACTCAATGCAACACAGAACACCTCAATCCAACACGGAACAACTAACTACAACATAGAACAACTCAACACAACACAGAACAATTCAATGCAACACGGAACAACTCAATACAACTCGGAGCAACTAAATTTAACACGGAACAATTCACTAAAACACAGAACAGCTCAATGCAACACCGAACAATTCAATACAGCTAGGAACAACTCAATACACCTAGGAACAACTCAGTACAACACCGACCGATTAATACAACAAAGAACAACTAAATACAACATGGAACAACTCAATATAACATGGAACAACTCAATACAACTCGGAACAACTCAATTCAACATGGAGGAACTCAATACAACATGGACCAACTCAATACAACATGGAACAACTCAATACACCACCGAACAACTCATTACAACTAGAAACAATTCAATGCAACTTGGAACAACTCAATACAGTGTCGAACAACTCAATACAATCAGGAACAACTAAATACAACACGGAACAACTCAATACGATTCAGAACAACTAAATACAACTCGGAGCAACTCAATACAACTAGGGACAATTAAAAACAGCATAGAACAATTCAATACAACATGGAACACCTCAATACAACTCGGATCAACTCAAAACAAGACGGAACAACTCAATACAACAGGGAACAACTCAATACAACATGGAACAACTAAATACAACTCTGAACAACTCAATACAACATGTAACAACTAACTACAACATGGAACAATTCAATGTAACACAGAACAACTCAATACAACTCCGAACAACTCAATTCAACTAGAAACAATTCAATACAACCCGGAACAACTCAATACAACACGGAACAACTCAATACAATTATGAACAACTAAATGCAACAGGGAACAACTCAATACACCACGGAACAACTCAATACAACTCGGAACAACTCAATTTAACACGGAACAATTCACTAAAACACAGAACAGCTCAATGCAACACCGAACAATTCAATACAGCTAGGAACAACTCAATACAACACCGACCGATTTATACAACAAAGAACAACTAAATACAACATGGAACAACTCAATATAACATGGAACAACTCAATACACCACGGAATAACTCAATACAACACGGGGCACCTCAATACATCTCTGAACAACTCAATACAACACGGAACAACTAACTACAACATGGAACAACTCAATACAACATGTAACAACTAAATACAACATGGAACAACTCAATGCAGCACGGAACAACCCAATACAACTCAGAACAACCAAATACAACACCGAACAAGTCAATACACCACGGAACAATTCAATACAACCCGGAACAACTCGATACAACTCAGAACAACTCCATGCAACACCAAACAACTTAATACAACTAGGAACAACCAAATACAAGACGGAACAACTCAATACGACCGCGAACAACTAAATACAACATGGTACAACTCAATACAACATGGAACAACACAATACACCACCGAACAACTCATTACAACTAGAAACAATTCAATGCATCTCGGAACAACTCAATACAACGCCGAACAACTCAATACAATTAGGAACAACGAAATACAACACGGAACAACTCAATACAATTCAGAACAACTAAATACAACTCGGAGCAACTCAATACAACTCGGGACAATTAAAAACAACATGGAACAACTCAATACAACATGGAACACCTCAATACAACTCGGAACAACTCAAAACAAGATGGAACAACTCAATACAACACGGAACAACTCAATACAACACGGAACACCTCAATACAATTCGGAACAACTCAAAACAACATGGAACAACTCAATGCAACACAGAACACCTCAATCCAACACGGAACAACTAACTACAACATAGAACAACTCAACACAATACAGAACAATTCAATGCAACACGGAACAACTCAATACAACTCGGAGCAACTAAATTTAACACGGAACAATTCACTAAAACACAGAACAGCTCAATGCAACACCGAACAATTCAATACAGCTAGGAACAACTCAATACACCTAGGAACAACTCAGTACAACACCGACCGATTAATACAACAAAGAACAACTAAATACAACATGGAACAACTCAATATAACATGGAACAACTCAATACAACTCGGAACAACTCAATTCAACATGGAGGAACTCAATACAACATGGAACAACTCAATACAACATGGAACAACTCAATACACCACCGAACAACTCATTACAACTAGAAACAATTCAATGCAACTTGGAACAACTCAATACAGTGTCGAACAACTCAATACAATCAGGAACAACTAAATACAACACGGAACAACTCAATACGATTCAGAACAACTAAATACAACTCGGAGCAACTCAATACAACTAGGGACAATTAAAAACAGCATAGAACAATTCAATACAACATGGAACGCCTCAATACAACTCGGATCAACTCAAAACAAGACGGAACAACTCAATACAACAGGGAACAACTCAATACAACATGGAACAACTAAATACAACTCTGAACAACTCAATACAACATGTAACAACTAACTACAACATGGAACAATTCAATGTAACACAGAACAACTCAATACAACTCCGAACAACTCAATTCAACTAGAAACAATTCAATACAACCCGGAACAACTCAATACAACACGGAACAACTCAATACAATTATGAACAACTAAATGCAACAGGGAACAACTCAATACACCACGGAACAACTCAATACAACTCGGAACAACTCAATTTAACACGGAACAATTCACTAAAACACAGAACAGCTCAATGCAACACCGAACAATTCAATACAGCTAGGAACAACTCAATACAACACCGACCGATTTATACAACAAAGAACAACTAAATACAACATGGAACAACTCAATATAACATGGAACAACTCAATACACCACGGAATAACTCAATACAACACGGGGCACCTCAATACATCTCTGAACAACTCAATACAACACGGAACAACTAACTACAACATGGAACAACTCAATACAACATGGAACAACTAAATACAACTCGGAACAACTCAATACAACATGTAACAACTAAATACAACTCAGAACAACTAAATACAACACTGAACAACTCAATGCACCACGGAACAATTCAATACAACCCGGAACAACTCAATACAACACTGAACAATTCAATACAATTTTGAACAACTAAATACAACAGGGAACAACTCAATACAACACGGAACAACTAAATACAAGACGGAACAACTCAATACAATTATGAACAACTAAATACAACAGGGAACAACTCAATACAACTCGGAACAACTCAATTCAACACGGAACAATTCACTAAAACACAGAACAACTCAATACAGCTAGGAACAACCCGATGCACCTAGGAACAACTCAATACAACACCGACCGATTAATACAACACGGAACAACAAAATACAACACGGAACAACTCAATACAACTGGGAACAACTCAATACAACATGGAACAACTCAGTACCACTCGGATCATCTCAAGACTCCTGGGGCAGCTCAATACAATATGGAACAACTCAATACAACTGGGAACAACTCTATACAATACGCTACCACTACATACACCTAGTCGCCTACTAGTTGAATCGTGAATATCTACACCCGACATTAGGCATAAATCCCACCCTTAGGAAACGTATATTATACAGACATTACAGTTTAACCCGTTCATAAATAAGCCGGCCAAACCCTGTCTTGGTAGTTGTCTCGAGGAATGCCCATTGCAGGCCAAGTGAACCCCATTTTTGAAATTTTACCACACGAATGACTGGATCAATAATCCATTCAGTCATTCCACTGGGAAATTTTCAAAAATGGTCTTCTCTTGGCCTCTATTGGAATCTTTTATCTCTGACAATGTAATTACACAGAGAGCCGCCAGATAAATATTATATACGCATTAATACACAACATAAATTAAGTCCCAGTTATTCATAAATAGGCACATTCAAATACATGTGTCACTAAGCAAGGTGTATTTTGCTTATATTTACATTCTTGATGGCAAGAGGATTATATTTTATAAAAGATTAATAATCTCATCATACATATTTGCAAGAGGTGAGAGGAATGGCATATTGCTAAAAATTAAAATAGACCCCAATCACGGAATAAATATTGTCCCTTCGCTTGTAAAATAAAAACGTTTAACGGAATTCACCTTTCCAGAGTATGTACCCATCTTATGGCGTCATAATCATCTACGCGGTGTGTAGAATGACATCATAATGGATGACGTCATGAATGATGTCGATAAGTACGTCACGAACGCATGTTTGAAGACGGTCTATGGCTTGTTATACAAATTGTTTGCTTTTACTATTTAATAAATATTCTGTTGACTATTTTGAAACTAATTTGACTAGGCGCTGTTGCTGCCTCGGCCATAGGCAGCAACAGCGCCTAGTCAAATTAGTTACAAAATATTCAACAGCTTCCCTGTATAGTTTTCAGGAAATTGATAGCTAGGGAATTCGGGGATCGATCAATCCAAACACGGCGAGGTGTGGGTGGAGCTTAGCTAGTGATGGGCGGGGCATAGCTAAAAATGGAAAGGTCCATTAGATGCCAAGACCATCTGCATTATTTGTCCAAAAAGAGGTTATGTTCCTAGGACTACATATGTTTGGTAAACAAGAAGAGGAGGTAAAAACAATATCATCAGCTTATAAAAGGATTCTAGCTGTACACCCAGATAGTGTCTATAATGCCTGATATGCACGATACAAATCTCCAAAACATATTGGCATAGATGTTTCTGAGAAACTGGAAATTGACTGATATGTTACATTCACAAGGGCACAGTATGCGTTACGATGATTTGTGCCGACTAGACATTACTTCTGCCGTCCCCTCAGATAGCGTGCCATGAAAATTTGAACATACTGCAGTTGACAAGATTTGTATTAACAAGAAGACACGAGATGGCAATGGTACAACTCAGGTTCTTAGCACTTTGCAATATCAGGAAGAAGGTAGGCTTAAAACACAACTTCCGATGGACCCAGGGAAAATCTTGATAACCACAGAAAGAAAGCTGTAAGTGATATCAGATGCTTGGAGTTCTCTCAATGTCCAAATTAGTTTGAGAAAAGGGCTGAAATAGGCGATCTTTTAGGTAAAATAGATGTGACTGAGTAGTTCAGAACAGAGAATCGTGTATTTTCACTAAAAATGGCATGGCCATTTGTTTTATATTGTCCTAACAAAATAGTTGCTGTCAACATTGACCGATTGAAACCTGAGTAGCATGAATACAGCTTGATCTGGGGGTGTTCAATGCTATTTTAGAGATCAGTTATAGTAAGAATACCATTATTCCGTATTATCATATTGTACATGGTCTACAAACTGATATTAATACAAGCATTGGCATTTGTGGAAAAGTGGTTGCTATCCTTAGGTCAGGTGCATCTTATAATCCCGTTTGATCTCCAATTATACATTGTTGCTCAAGAAGTCTGTCTCCACAATTGGGATGATTTCCACCACCGTGTCCTGGGATTAGGAGGTGTTCACATCTGGGAGCCGTACTTGAAGATCATGGGCAGGCGCTACCAAGAAAGTGGTTTGTATTATGTGTTAGTTGAAGGCGGTGCATTTGGTCGAAATACCATGGACATGGTGATGAAAGGTAAGAATTGCAAGAGATGAACATTGACATACAAACTAATGTTTGAATCTATGTGCCACATTCAGCCTTTCTTGTTTGGGCAGTCCGGAATGCAGCGAAGGAGGATGCTGACGCATTATACGGACTTTGGCAACAACAGCACCCAGACAAATTAGTTTCAAAATATTCAACAGAATAGTAAACGTAAACACATACATTCGTACAATCTGCCGGACTATTAAACATTTAAAATAGACTTAATCTAGTGACGTAACTGATTATGACGTCGTCCGGCATGGCGCGTAGCTGACTATGACGTTATATGATTGATGGATAAACTGGAAAACTTCATCAATAGGTAAGCTTGCCATTGCATGCCAGCCCGTGTATATGCTTGGCAGAGCTGCCCTTAATATGCCTATGGCAATATATTTCACATCGAATCTTGATCAGATATATATAACGCAGGCATAAATAAGTGTACGTACGGTTGTTAGCTAACCAAAAATACTATGCTAGTCCAGTCAAATTGTTGTTTGACCCAAGGCAAATTGCAACAGAATATCGTTTATAGTCATGAATTCGGGGACTGTCTCCTGAGCAATATATTAAAAGTTTACTTAAATATATTTGGTGGATAGTCTCCAAAATTACATGATATGCAAATTACTTACACACATTAATGAAAGATCGATTTTCAGCTCTAACGCTGTACCTAATCATCCAATCACGCACATGAAGTGTCTACAACCAGGTATTTATGTCTGGTGATTACGAGTAGCACATTCTGGGATTTATTCATGAAATATGCAAATTAATGACGCAATTAACGACAAATTATATTTTATTGAATATCCTTTCATCTAGAGTGATTAAATATAATTAGTACGCAATTCGCTAGTAGAATGTCACTGGTCATCATCGCGGTCCATCTCAGGTGAGATAGCGCGACTCAAATGTGTGCACTCGCCACACACCCATACGCAATCAAGGCTATGCTTCTTGCATGTGCAGCTAGCGGTTACAACCCGTGTTGCGATTGCATCCGAAGAGCTCACTGCGGTTCGATGGCGTCGGTGGCAGGTCAATTTCCATAGGAATTAACTGAACATGATTAACCTTCCATCACCATTCAGTTGGCAACAAATGACCAGTTTTCCCCCTCCACACCTGGATTTCGAAGACCAGAAGACTATGATACCCCGTATCCGCATATGTTGGTGGTAAACTATGAACTGCGACCTATTTTGAACCTTTCAACACGTGTCATGGAAACGCTTGCATCGTAGACCATCCAGATGGTCGTCTTCATTTTCCATGTGCGTGTATATAAGTGTCCTATCCTCTGCTGTGAGTATGGCATCCTTTTGTGAGCCAACCTCCTGGGTGAATCGGTCAGCAGGGTGGATGAGTTTAGCATTGGTTTGGATCTTCTTCAGGGAAACGGCTTTCCTAATGCCATACACTCCCGATGTTGTATCACAGTCACGTGTGTCGTGTGCAAATAGTGTTCTAGCACAGACAGTCTCTCCCAAGATGTTCTTCGTCTTTTTATGTTTCACACGTCGTTTCGTAGCAACAAGCCCTGGCTCCGGTTTAAAAATAGATCTTTCGTTTACATATATGCACGGTAGCACAGATGAATCAATAAGTCTGTCTCATTTCCAACAAGAGCAGAATAGAATGTCTTTGCGGATTCCACTGCTGTCTGGACAATCCGTAAATCAGCACCCACCTTAGCATGAATCGTCAGACACTCCACCTCTTCCAAATAGGTCGCATAGGATGCGAATGAACCATTGTTTAGTGGCTGTGTTTGCTACAAACTCATTTTCCGTCGGCTTGAGTATCGTTTGGCCAGTGAATGGCAGTTTGATCTACACAGCTCCTATCTGCCTCCGATGTGTGGCATCCTTGACCATGGGACTGTCATTGTAGCTATCGAAAACGACTGCAGCCTTTCCATGTCGGCTTTTCACATAATTAATATATAATAGGGCTAGGCACGTGTACACCTGTACACGTGTTCACTCTCAGGTGACGTGTACACGGTTACAAAAACGTAAACGTGTACATGGGAAAATTTATAAAAAAATATGCAAATTTATATGAAATATCTACAATTAAAGAAAATGATATATTTTTGGACAAAAAAATCCTCTCTATCTGTCAATTCTATCCGATTTCCGAATTACCCCTTTAAAACTCAAGCCTGCCAAAACACAGCTCCTACAGTGGTTTTGAGAAATGTCAATTTGCAAACCAAGAGGAGACACTTTGTTTTTAAATATTACCACTGCCAGTCGTTGGCATGGTAAATTTTCAAAAACAATCTTCTCTTGATCTGTTCATGGGGGTTTCGATGAGAAATTTTACATTCTCTTAAACTACATAGGAGAGTCAACGGGGTTAACTAATTATCCGCACGTAGCGTCGACGTCAGCACGCAGGTATTATTTTGAATAAACAACACTAATTGTCAGATCACATATTTGTGACTTACTGTAGCGCGTTCAAGCGTAATCTTATCAACGCAGATTGCCACTATGATAGCCGTGGCGTGTGGTACATATCTAAGCTCATAGCGGACTGATCGCCGCCAGCCTTTGTCAACTCACTAATGGTTAATAAATTGTTATTTTATTTTCCAACACCACCACATTCCACCGTCTACACTTAATAATAAGCTAAATAGCTATCATAGTATTATTACATTTTGCAGCAGAATGGCAAATACGTGCGCACGTGTACGCGGTTTTTTAAAACTAACGTGTACACGTGTACTGGTATTGCTAAACATGCACACCTCAAATATATATATATATGTATGTGCGTGCGTGCGTGCGTGCGTGCGTGCGTGCGTGCGTGCGTGCGTGCGTGCGTGCGTGCGTGCGTGCGTGCGTGTGTGCGTGCGTGCGTGCGTGTGTGCGTGCGTGCGTGCGTGCGTGTGTGAGAGATAAGGTATCCATTCGAATGCATATCCACGCGGCCATGACAGACGTTGCACGAGGGCACCTCAATCAAGAACATAATGAACAGCGCCAGACGGATCTAACAGATCATGTCTAACAATATCCCAACGTGCATCGGCAAGTACTGGATTATTTCGTTGCCTAGGAAGGCAGGAGTACAAGAGTGCGGAGGGTGAGACCATTCAGCTCATATTTAAACAGGGTTTCTGGGTCATGCTAATAACAATCGTGCTGAATCACTAAAATAGCAACTGAGGATCAACTTGCACTGCCTCTCCACTAATGACGATCGCAGCCTTTCATCCAAGTGGGATCGCTTAATTTCTTCATTTGAAGCAATGGCCATACACACAGTGGCAAGCCTTTGATTGATGCATTGTTTGTCCCACAGACATGACATCATAAACGTTCACTGTGTCATGTGCAGTAAGTCCACAAATTTCACCTCCGCACAGGCTGGTATTTCCAGTATACATACCGACTGTTGTATCTCGGTCATTCCTCTAGCTAAGCCACCGTTGGTCTTGATACTCCTCGTGAGCATCTGTTCTGTCACAAGGTCAGTGGGTAGTCTAGCCCAATAAACTACACATTTTCTGATGCCATGAAGTCCATGGACTACGAATGTACTTCTGGATGCTGCTTTTCAAGTTCATTCATCATCTGACGGTATATATACGCAGAGTTGGCATAAAGATTGTGCCCTGAAACTGCAAAGTATAGAAACATATCATGTACCGCCTGAAGGTCTAGCTCCTACTTTCATGTGCGTTCAGCTTTTATGAATTACCGCGTGATCTCCGCCATGTCCAAATACTTTAGCAAGAGGCGTGATGTTCGTACGTCCTTCATCGACGCATTTTCTCTGCGATTCTCCTGAAAGCGTTTGGTGAAGAGACTGCATCAGCAACACATAAATCTGTCATTGCGCGATTGAATTATTCAAGAGCTTCACGCTACTTTTGGTCCTGAGCAGGCGCTCCCTTCTGGATGGTATCCTATTCAGCCTGCCCATGTATTATGTGCATCTCGCCAGAAGGATCCGCCAATTGTCCCTCCAGATCGTCTATATCTGGATGCGGCGGGAGTGGAAGGTTGAACGCATTTGCTACCAGCATCATATTGAGGGCTGCATCTGGCAAGAGATATCCTCGAACAGCTCTTGAGATTATATTGCCGCTACACATGTGTTTTACAGTGACACCAGCATGAACAACTTCAAGGACTTCTTGTAGACATGCATGACATAAATGTTAATCTGGTTTTTTTCTTTTATTTACATATTTGAAAATTACCCTGGAGCAATTATTAAAAAAAAGATCCACATTTGGTTAAAACACAGACGTCCTTATATCCGGGCATGACAGAATGCGTCTAAATACTTCAGTTATCATGATTGGATAATTAGATATCGAGTCATTAAAAATAATCATGTTTTCAATAATGAGGTACGTAGTTTGCATATCATATAATTTTAAGTCTTTTCACCAAATACAATGACGTAAACCTTTAGTATATGGTGTTCAGAAGACATTGCCAAAATACATACCAGTAAACGAAATTATGTTGCAATTTGTCTTGGGTTGAGCCACATAACTAGTTGTTGACTATTCTTTAACCAAAATAAAAATCTTGTACGGTTTATTCTGAGAATTTGATAAAGTTGCTGATAAAGTTGCTGCTGCTTTGGTAAGCAACGACTGTCAATCGAATTGCTCGAAAACACTGGTGTTACTACACTGAAAGTCCTGCTGATAATTTTAAGAACGATTTGGTCGAACGTTGTTCAGCAACCATTTTCAGTCAAATGTTTTTCAAAATCTTAAATAGTGGCACTTGATTTTCTGCTGATTATTTCGCAAATAATTTGAACGAAAGTTGTCATCTCCAGAAACGATTATCAGTCACATTGTTGTAAAAAGTTATCTAGCTTAGTACGTTTCTCGTCTATCGTAGCAAATACACATTGGAATTCGGTTGATGTTTGCTATCTGCGGCGCAGGGATACTGTATGCATTGGGATAGGTATATTGTGTAATGCAGTTTAATATGTTAATACATGTGGTGAAGAGAATTTGTCTTATGCGTCGCTCTATCATTGGCTAGCCAGCACGGGCGTCGTGAATTAAATTAGTCGCTTTACATGGGAAGATAAAGGGACTATTTTGTCTTGGCGAAGAAATATGAAAATAGTGCGCTGGGCTTACATAGTCGCTCTTTTCATTTATAAACCTCAACGAGGCAAGACATGTGTTTGAATTTAAATGCAACCTGAAATGTAATATTGGTCTAAGTCAGATTCGACGATGAGATCTTGGTGACATACGACACAGCGGGCTGTGTATTCCTGTTCCTACTGAGTGGCGGCTGCGAGTGCGCGAGTCCACCATCTGATATGTGAGATGTCTTCCGCACTATATTGTATTTGTTGGTGCGAATTATGGGCTCTCGATGGGCAATCCGCATTCGTGCATTCCAGAACTATCATTTACTACAAATTGCTGTACTGAAAACGAGGATTATCAGCCCATTCTTGATATGATTTATTATTATGTATTTCTGTTGCTCTAGCGGGGTAATAGTCTGCCATGGGGTGTCATCAAATCGGTGCCACTTTAACTATTTGTTTGCGATTCTGAATAAGTAATAAGCACGTTAAGTAAAAGGCGATAATGGCATAAATGTGAGATAATGTACATTCATTGGTAGACTAGATATAAAGTAGTTTTTCAATCTCAAGAATATTTCCATATACAAGTTTTATTCTCTGCAGAATATGTGAATATGCGCGTAGTCATAATGATAATGATGTTTTACACATAAAGACACTTTTCAAATGTTATTAATTACGTCCCAAGGAAGATAGTCTATTCATCAGAATACTCCGCTTATAGATTTCCTGTTTTATGTTGAATACTTCGCTTTTAGATATCCTGTTTTATGTTAAGAATCTTCAAATTTAGTACAATACACCTCACACTACTATGCACTTACTACACGCAATGCAGATAGATCCGCTTACCTGGGAGTCCAGCAACAACACGCAGACAATCATTAGCGTTACGAGAATCGTTTTATACTGGGCTTTGGGTCACAGTGAGGGCAATAGAATCCCAAATGATGGCGGCTGCAAACAAATTTAAGTAAATGCTCAGGAAAAGACGGTAGTCATTGAAATTTTCAAATATTTTATTAATATTTTGGCTTCAGGATGGCGGTATGCCGGCCGGCCATTAGCGCCACACGACGGCGGCACCAGACGAGTTGCGTATTGTTGATCAGTGTCTGTAGCGCGCTCTACAGGCTGACAATGACGCGACTACAAGACTATTGATTTCTTTCCAATCGCTAGCTAAGCTCCACCCACACCTCGCTCGTGTTCGGATCGATCGATCTTTGAACACCCTGACTATCAATTTCCAAAAACATACACGAGTAAGCTGTTGAATATTTCGAAACTAATTTGACTGGGTGCTGTTGCTGCCTAAGGCAGCAACAGCGCCCAGTCAAATTAGTTTCAAAATATTCAACAGCATGTTTCTTAAATACCAAAGAATTACAAAGACATACAATTCATACAACGTAGCGGACAATTTGAGATTTGGTGACGGTCTATATGGAACCCTTTGTGACGTAATGATTATGACGTCATCATACACGCGCCGAGCAGATTATGACGTCATACGGGGTCAGATGATGGATGGATACTCTGGAAAGGTGAATTGTTGCTTGTTTGAAAGCATGCTTTGAAATCGTTTGATCCCTCACAAATCGCAGCCGACTAAAATTACATTAGCCAATGACAGTGGCAAGGCAGCTCATGTGATTTTGGAACCATAAATTCAAAATGGTTACAACAAAGAATACGCGGCTAAGTCGTCTTATCTAATCGGTTTAGTGTGTCGTCAATAATGACACGACTGTGACACGAGGCAACTAGTAACTGATAGCTAACGATAGCTGAAGGGGCACGTCGCTGTCGGGTCGGTCTAGTGTGCAATCCGTTTCACACATTTTTTTTAAACGGTTAATTTCGGAAATAAGTGCAATCGCTGACACCGTCTCTCATAATATGAAAAGACGCACGTGCTAGTATGAGCGCACAAATGAACTGTGTGTATGCCTAATCAGCCACGTGTAGTCATGTTTACAGAAACCACCTCAAATACATGTGCAGTTTGATTGACTGTCTATGTCGGGAGTATAAAACACAAATATGCATCATAAATCAACGAGATATGCGTGTGCGTTCTGCTCTCCTCAAATAAACAACCAAAATGCTTTCAATTAGTACAAGCTTATCTGGTAATTACCATGGGGTTGGCACAGTTTTAGTGGTTAGTCACGTAGCTACTCGTCGTTACTGGGGATGTCCGTTGTCGACAGGTTTTGTTGCATTCACGAAGGTCCCCGTGGCCACCATGGTCCTATCGCAAGGTTTCACCCTTCCACTACGCTCTCGTATCTAACGGCGAAGCGATGTAAGCGGGCGTGCGTTAGCGCGATGCGGGGCCACTCGGTAAGGTTGAGGTTATTGCGCGGTGTTAATGCTTAGCGCACGTAACCAAATCTTGCTGCTAAACATTGGTATCAATAAGGTTTTGCATCAAGAAGTTTCCGAGTGCGGTCTATAGAAACATAAAAAAATATTGTCCCTAAACGACCCTGATAACTAACGCAGGTTACAGAGCTGGAATTGGGCCAGTACCATCGCAGTAACCAGCGTTATCGGGGTAATGTTTCTTCTGATATAAAATATGTGTAAAGGTTGGGCGTGTCACTCCTGTGTCGCACAGTACAGATAATATATTAGCTAACATGTGTTCAAACCAAAAGAACAAGCATGTTAGTTACCAAGAAATGTACTGTTGGCTATTTTGACCATGAATTGGATTGGAAGGCACTTTGGGTTCTGAAAACATGTTGCACGAGGAGAAGACAAGAGCGGTATGATCCATTTCTACCTATGCCCCACCCATTTCTAGCCAAGACCCACTCACTTTGTTCGTGTGTTGATCGATCGATTTTAAACATTGAATCCTGAAATCGCAGAATCTAAGCATGAAGTTAACTCTATTTATTAAAAAGGTAAGTTGTAGAATATTTTGAAAATAATATGACAGTTACTGCCTATGGCAATTTGGTTTTTGTAAAATTCAACAGAATGTTTATTAAATTGTAAGTTTAACGTGACGGACTTTTCTAGTTTCGTACCGGGGCTACGTTATTCTGACTGTGACGCCAGCTAACCAGTGTCGGATTTGAGTATGACGTCAGATCAGATCCATCCCTTCGATAAAGACATTTATACCATTGCTTCGAATCGAAAACGAGCCTTTCCGGTGTATTCATCCAGCATATGACGTCATAATCAAGTAAGCACCGTATAGGGTGACGTCATAATCAATAACTTCACGAATGACGTAGATAAGTACGTCACGAATGCATAATTAAACACGGACTAAGCGTTGTTGTACGAATTGTATGTCTTTACTATTTAATAAAGATTATGTTTAATATTTCGAAACTAATGCTGTTGCTGCCATAGGCAGTAACAGCGCCCAGTCAAACTAGTTTCAAAATATTCAACAGCTTCCCCATATAGTTTTCTGGAAATTGATTGGCATGGCGTTCGTGGATCGACCAATCCCAACACGTGCGAGGTGTGGGTGGAGCTCAACTAGGGATGGGAGAGGCATAGCTAAAACTGGAAACGGCTATTAAGAACCGAGAATGAGCTGCGTGATATCTATTTATCAAATACCCGTATGCAGAGGGATATATAAATATCAAAGTTACAAAGAGTTCCAATTAAAAAATCCAAAAGATTATGCATTTAATAGAAAGAAAATACTTGGTATTTCAGATTCAACGCGCTAACATTCTATTCTCACAGCCGTCTAAGGTTGTTTCAAAGGTCACCTCGATTACCGCAAAAATTCCTTCAATTACCAGTAAAAGTTCAAGGAAACGTGCCTTGAATATCTTCTCTGATTCAAGCGTGATTAATATTTTATTTATACATGCAGATTTGCTTTATTGTCACCAGATTTAAGCATCCGTCTGTAGATGTGAACAATGTATTCACAGAGGCGGTTGTCATTGATTGCCTGAGCAGCTATTGCTGAGTGGGAGGAGTGGGATGAGCAATGGGAACAAGGACAGTTCGATGCATGTGGTTTTAAATATATCTAATAAAGGCACGATCAATTGAGGGTTCCATTTCTATAGCTTGCCCTTCACATTTCTAGCTAAGCCGCTCCCGCTTTTTTCGCGAGTTGTAATCGATTTGAAGCGTTGAAACCTGAATTCCTAAAATAATAATTATACAGGTAATCTGATGAATATTTTGAAAGTAATTTCACTGGGCGTTGTTGCTGCCATTTGATTTACCATTGGCAGCAACAACCCCAAGTCAATTTATTTTCAAAATATTCAACAGAATGTGTATTAAATTGTACATTCACTAACGACATATCGTGTGCACACTTTAGTAACTTACTTTTCAATTTTCGTGAAATAGTTATTCCATTTAGAGTGTGACGTCAGATAACTAGTTACGTAATTTATTATGACGTCAGATGCTTGAGTGGCATAATGGATCCCTCTATTGTTATTTCAGAAAATATACAACTATCGTTATCATACCAGAATAGCAAACCATGAATGCTAGCATACTTGATGCGCGATCAACAATGGAAAAACGTTCCCGCAGCCAAGATCAATAGACGATGGCCAACTTCAGTTTTGGCTATGCCCCGCCCATCTCTAGCTAAGCTCCACACAAGCACTTTCTGAATCGCAATTTCCAGAAAACTGTACAGGTAATATTTTGAAACCTACTCGACTGGGTGTTGTTGCCGCCTATGTTTCAAGCATATTTATTAAATAGTAAAGATATACAAATCGTTCAATCTGACAACCTGACGACCTGGCAACCTAATGGACTATTACGCGTCTAAGATGGAATAAATCGACTCATTAATAACGTAACTAATTATGACGCCATGCTACATTTCCCGTAGTTGATTATAACGTCATATTAATTATTGATGGATAAACTGGATTCCTCATTTAAGTGTCCACAACGTTCAGCGAACTCTGCTAGTAATGGATGCCCAAAACTTACAGTACAACCAAATGTTACACACAAATAGAGCAGCTATCGAGTCCCTAAGGGTATCTCTAGGTCCCAGTTAGGCAATATATTAGCGGGTGTTTTTTTAAGTCTATATATTAGAGTTAACTTCCCATGTTTGTACGGCGGTACCCATTTATACTCCTGGGTGCAGAGATGCAGTCATCTTTCCAAAGACGGCGAGATAGTCGACCAATCAACCCCGCGCGAACTGGGTTGTCTTTCAGGTTATGCGATCCGGAGTGCTAACCACGACACCAAGCCAACTCTCACCTGGTCCCTAATCATGATAGCTATAGTAGATCGTGAACTTGTATTCAATTTGATTTTTTTGTCCCTATGGGTTACTTGAAAGAATGGGTCGGGGTATCCCTCTCAAAAGTTAGGGGAACGGCCTCCATGCGACGTTTTGCAAGATGTTCGATTGTAATATCCATTTTCTTACCGTAGGCAAGGTAATGATCAAACAAACTATAGCATGCGTCATCTTAAATTTAAACTTATTAAGATGTGTTGTTGAAATGTCCCATAAAATCACGTTTTATCGCAAGTTGATAATGGACCGTTCCATGTTTTGCTATGCCCCGCCATCACTAGCTATGTTCCACCCACACCTCGCCGTGTTGGGATTGATCGATCCACGAATGCCCTAGCTATCAATTTCCTAAAATATATACAGGAAAGCTGTTGAATATTGTGTAACTAATTTGACTGGGTCCTGTTGCTGCCTATGGCAGCAACAGTACCCTGTCCAAATTAGTTTCAAAATATTCAACAGAATATTTATTAAATAGTAAAGGCATACAATTTGCACAACAACGCCTAGACCGTCTTCAAATATGCGTTCGTGACGTACTTATCGACATCAGTCATGGCGTCATTCAATATGATGTCATTCTACACATATTCGGGATACTTTGGAAAGGTGAGTGACAGGCGATGTTCAATAAAAGTGTAACTTATTAAAAAGGTCTGTGGTTATTATTTTACGGCAAAGTTTACCATTTTGCATATCAACATAAAACCTGCGGAAATACATATTCAGGCGCATCATTTGCTGTTAATTTCCCATTTTCGGTGGTGTGTTATTCATTGCTAAACCTCTGAAAATGTGCACAATTTGTAGTTCTAAACACATTCACCCAAGATGTATCATGGAACCCATGGCCGCGTCTTATATTGTGCATTACTATTTTATATAGTAATATCAAAGCAAACACATCTGGAGTGAGATAAATTCCAGGATATTTGACCAATTTATAATCCGGTAATCCATCAATCTTTTCACAGATGACTTCCGTGTTCAATTCAATTCAGTTTTATGAGACACATATAGTAAAGCTGTTGAAGTGTTTGAATTTATTTCGTCCGGAAATCGTTGCCGTCCTAGGCAATAATGGCATCCAGTCAGATTAATTTCAAATATTCAAACGAATATTTATCGCATCAGATTATTTAGAAATGAGTATTGAAGAAACTAACTAAATATAAGTTAAATGTTATTTACACTTGCCAAATCAAACACTCTTCTCATCTTTCTCAACAACATCATCATCGTCATCATCATCATTGTTATCGTCTGTGTTTGAAATATCTGAATTAGCATTGGCATCTGCGGTGTTAAACTGTGATGGACAAGAAGTGCCAGGAGTGAACGTGGAGTTTACTAAATGAGATTGCTAGCTAGTTACATTGATGCGACACACATCTAGCGTACAACAATTATCTGCCATCCATTAAGAATTTACCTTTCCGGTTTTAGCTATGCCCCGCCCATCTCTAGCTGAGCTCCACCCACACCTCGCTCGTGTTGGGATCGATCAATCTCTGAACACCCTGACTATCAATTTCCACAGGTAAGTTGTTGAATATTTTGAAACTAATTTGACTGGGTGCTGTTGCTGCTTAAATAGCAAAGAATTACAGAGACATACAATTTATGCGACGTGTCGGACCCGTTGGGATTTGATGACGTTCTATATGGAACCCTTTGTGATGTAATGATTGTGACGTCATCATACACGCGCTGGGCTGATTATGACGTCATACGAGGCGAGATGATGGATGGATGCCCTGGAAAGGTGACTTGAAGACGGCGGAGCCTCGACATTTCTGAAATGAAACAATACATCGGTTTGGCATGTTGATTTACGTTTTATATTCACCCATTTTTGCGTGGGGATCAAAAGGTGTACAGCTGTCCTCATAGACACACGTGATTGTGAACAGCCTTACATTCCGTAGGAGCGCAGAAAATAGTTTCAATAGAGCGCTCTAAACACTCTGCTACAAAACTATTCTATACGGAACCATAATGTTTGCTAAGAAAATGGTGTCCCAACATCCTTTGCGCGACACGCTTATGACGTAATATATGCCTTTGTGACGTATGAGGTTGTTTCGCATGCAATTACGTCACAGAGTGAAAACATATTTTGTTTTTCACGAGTCACCTCCAAACATGTTTCGCGAAATAAGAGAGCGCTCTAACAAAACGTATCGTTCCTTAACCGAGGCAGGTTTCCGCCTTGGTCAAGTTCGACTCCTAACCATAGTTAGCTATAGCTAACTAGAATACCAGTCGAACTTCAAATAGTTAACTAGCTAGTCAACTATAGTCAACTGAGTACCCGACCTCGGTTCAGATGGTTAGTGCGATATTTGCGTAAATTTCAAAATGGCTGACACCGATCGCTTGCCACGAATAACTACATATAAAAGTCTAAACATTTCACTAAATAACTTAGGTTTGATGAAATTATGCTTTCCCATTGTATACCAATGTTCCCAATCCCATATTCCTTCCCGCTTTTTGACGTCTTGGCGGACAAAAATAACCCATTTTCGTAGGTCATCAAAACAGACGACAGAAAGGGTTGACAGAGAATGGTACTCGGCTCCAAATTTTCTGCAGTAGTAATTCAATAGGGAACTGGGTACCAACGAACTATATAGTCGACTACGATCAAGTTCGACTGGGCATAGCAACTGCGCATGATCAGTAAACCAGCAAACTGACTATAGGTAGTGAGTCGAACTTGACCCTCGCTAATCTAGCAGAGCGCTCTGAAGCGCTTTCCCTACGGAACAGTCTCCTGTCTCATATTTTCAATTGTTTCAAATCAAGCAGGAAACATCCTAATGCACTACGCTATGTGTAGGCTGACGTCATAATTAATTACGCCATGAATGACGCGATTTAGTCCATCTTATAGGCTTAATAGTCAATCAAATTGTACGGAATTTATGTCTTTACCATTTACTAAACATTATGTTGAGTATTTTGAAACCAGCAACAGCACCCAGTCAAACTAGCTTCAAAATATTTCACAGCTTATGTGTATAGTTTTCTGGGAAATGAGATTGCAACATTGTTAAAGCATGGGTGGAGCTTAGCTAAAGAGAGGCGGGGAATAGCTAAAACTGCTTGTCTCCATACGTTCCTTATCTTTGATAGTGATAATGTCATCATCATCAGGATCATTGGCACAAACACTCACTATAGCTTTTCCGTGCCTAGCAAGAATCTATTTTCTGTGTCGAATCTGGCCACGTGAATTCACCTGAAACACCGGAACTTTTCGTGGGCTATATTGGTGGGTTTCATACAATATAGTAGGGGGCGATGCCGCAGTGGTGGTGCACTAGTCTGTGAAACCAGCTACCCCGGGTTCGAGCCTCTGGTCGGCCTGCTGACTATCGTTTGAAAACATGGGCAATCGCCTTCCCGCGTGATCGTTTCTCATCACCTAGTAGTAAATGAGTACAATTATTAAAGCGCGGGTCCTTTGGATGGAACATTAGACAGGTGGTCCATCTCTCATCGGGTGCGTTCTGTCTAGATGTAAATGAAAATCCGCACCATGCATGCATTCTCACACATGTAGCATATAACATGATATGCTGAACTCAAGTAGGTCATGGGTAAAAAACCCCAATGCAAGCGGCCAACAAACACAAAAACAAAACACAACAACAACGCAAATATATTGAAGGTATTTCCGTAGTTGAGAGCGTAGTTTTTCGGAATACGAATCATAGGTCTATAACATTCTAATACAATTATTCAATTATTCACAGACGATGGGAATCAGCCCTCCCCATCCCTATGGCTGAGGCTCATGGTGAACGAAGCGGAATAACCTCGTAACTGCGTAACCATAATACCACAGGCGACATAATTACTTATATACAAACAATCTAATAATAGCTTATAAAGCCAATTTCCGTGTCCGCATTCGATACTTAGACACCAATCATGACCAGATAACGTTATGTTGGCTTTTGTGTGTATATGTCCGCGCGCGTGTTGTAGAGTCCGCGCGTGCGTGGCGAAGTGGCTGCGGGTGTGCCGTCCGTGGCGCTATTAATGTTAGGAAGTAACCATGAGTGTATTGGTCTCACTGCAGAAAACTCATTCCACCAACCACACTACACCTCCCCCACCCCCACACACACACCCATGAGCGATCACCGATGCTAAAGCACATATCACCCCGACTCCGGTCACGCGGTGTAATCTAATAATAATAGATTGTCCTATAATTAATAATTAACGCGCTGCTTAATTGATCCACAATGCTCAAACTAACACCGCGATAGCGAGGTGGAATGGCCATAGGCAAACAAATGACCACTCACTATTGCCGGTGTGACAATGAATGTATCCACATTTAGCAATCCGACCCATCTCTAGCTAAGCTCCGCCCATTCGTTGCGTGTGTTGGGATCGATTTATATACTTTGAAACCAGAATTCCCAGAATCCCTATTTTGTGGTAACTATACAGCTAATCTGTTTAATATTTTGAAAGTAATTCGACTGGGGGCTGTTTCGGCCTATGGTAGCAACAACAACGCTCAGTCAAATTACTTTCAAAACAGTCAAAAGAATGTTTAGTAAATAGTAAAGACATACAATTCATATACATGACTGATTATCCCATCACTTAATAGCCAGTCAAATTTTAGGCTACGAATTGGATGTCTCATACCTCTGAATATTGTGAAGCTAGTTTGACTGGGCGCTGTTGCTGCCATAGTGAGCAGCAGAACCCGGTCGAAACGGTTTCAAAATATTAAAACAGCATACCCTTATAGTTTTCCGGAAATTGTGATTCAGGGAGTGCAGGAGTCGATCGATCCTAAAACTGGAAACACGTGAGTGGAGCTTACCTAGAGATTGGCGGGGCATAGCTAAACCCCCGATTCTTCATTTGCTATCATGATTTCGTAATTTTCTCATACATCCACTCCGATATCTATATGACAAGTGCAACATTCTATACATCATTGAATCTTATGCACGCTCAACTATATCCTTTCACGCTTTTGGAATCACTTTTGGGCGCTCGAAATGGAGACAGTACAGCTCATAAATAAGTTAACATATTTCCAAAATAAATCAGGACTAGATTATTTCGTAAGTAATAGCAATGTCTTCCAAACAAATTCTGTTCAAAATATCGAAAAGTCCGTTTTATATTGTTTTGGAAACATTTGTATTTAATTCTGAGCTGTACTGTAATAAAGTCTATGCAGCAACACCGTTCACGGAATGACTAAAATAGAGCTTTAGCTATGCCCCGCCCATATGTAGCTAAGCTCCACCCTCCCTTCGCCCGTGTTAAGATCTATAGGACCCTGAACTCCATGACTGTTTTTCAGACAACTATACAGATACGCTGTTGATTAATTTGAAACTAATTTGTCTGAGTGCTGTTGCTGCCATAGGTTGCCATGGGAACAGAGTGTTTATTATATAGCTAAGGCCGCAACAGCACCCAGTCAAATTAGTTTCAAAATATTCATCAGCATAGTCATTAGGTAGTAAATACAGTAAATACATACAATTCGTACACCGTGGCTTAGCCCGTCGCCAATTAAGCGTTCGTGACGAACTTAGTTACGTGATTCAATACATAATTGATTATAACGTTACCTACACGCCGCGGAGTTGGATATGACGTAATACGATTGACTGAGAAATTTCTACATTACAATATCCCAACACGTAGGGTTTGCCAATGCCATGATCATGATGTAGTCGAATCATGTTCATCCAACCTACGAATACGTGATCAAATGCGCTATTTGTGGCAATTGCGTGTTGAAAACATATATTGAACTACAAGGTTAGATTGAAAGAGATATGGGGAAGATAAGGATAAAAAAGTTATTTTCTTTAAAACGCAGCAGTTTCAATTTGTTTTACCTCCTTGACCAGTCAAACAGCTCTGTGTACATACGTAAATACATTGTGTTTTACCTCCCTGGCCAGTCAAACAGCTCTGTGTACATACGTATATACATTGTGTTTACCTCCCTGACCAGTCAAACAGCTCTGTACATACGTACATACATTGTGTTTTACCTCCCTGACCAGTCAAACAGCTCTGTGTACATACGTACATACATTGTGTTTTACCTCCCTGACCAGTTTAACAGCTCTGTATGCATACGTGCATACATTGTGTTTTACCTCCCTGACCAGTCAAACAGCTCTGTGTACATACGTACATACATTGTGTTTTACCTCCCTGACCAGTCAAACAGCTCTATGTACATACGTACATACATTGTGTTTTACCTCCCTCACCAGTCAAACATCTCTGTGTACATACGAACATACATTGTGTTTTACCTCCCTGATCAGTCAAACAGCCCTGTGTACATACGCACATAAATTGGCTCAACAAGTCGCTTTATCCATTTAATGACTCAATTTGATCAAACAAATATATATTTGCAAGCCAAAAGGAGAGTGTTTTTATCGAGGCTGTCATTACAGCAGTAAGTTTTCAAAAATACTCTTCTCTTATCTTGCAAATCGGCGTTCCTCAAGACGACTGTAGAGGCCGGTTTCATTGGTCGATTTCGTCATGAAAGGGTTAAATACACTTCATCTCTAGTCTGACGTAGTCTGATTATCTGATTACCAAGCACCATCGTACCGACAGCTTGACAAAAACCTTAAGAAATGGAGGAATCCAGTTGATCGATCGATCATATGATGTTATAATTTAACACCACCCGGTCTGCTTTTCCAATGGACCTTTCCAGTTTTAGCTAAGCTCGGACCACTCCTCGCCCGTGTTGGGATCGGTCGATCCCTGAACTTCTTGACTAGCAAATTCTAGAAAACTATACAGGGAAACATGTTGAATATTTTAAAATTAATTTGACTGGCAGCCCTTGTTGCCTTAGTCAACAGCACCTAGTCAAATGTGTTTCAAAATATTCGACAGAATGTTTATTACATGGTAAAGACATACAATTAGTGCAACGTGTCGGACTATTAAAGCGTTAAAGACGGAAGATATCGAGTCATTTATAACGTTATGATTATGACGTCAGCCCATTCGTCAGGTATTTGATAATGACGTCATATGATCTAGTGATAGTGTTGCCTTCCCCATCTCTTTTTCTTCAGCACGACTCACCTTAGGTTCCATAGCTATATCTTCATGATATATTAATATGAACTAGATCACAAAGTATTTGAAAATATCATTATAACATTTTTGGATCATTTTCTTGAAGCGCTGCTGCCTGCAGCAAGATATATCTGTCAACCGTAGACGTAGTTATATACAGGCTGGCGCGGCCATTAGTATGGCCAAAGAGCGACACCGCTATTACGCGTAAACACGGGCTGGCGGCACTATGTATACAAACACACCCCTTGTAGCGTAAAAACTACTTGCGATTGTTTAATAAAATTTGGAATATATATAGAAGGGTGCATGTTTTAAATAATCCCCGATTTTCGGACATCCTAAAAGTTAATTTTGTCAAGTAGCTCCCTCATTTCAACAAAATCCCTTTCAAAATAGTCAGCAATATTCATTACTGCTGTTGCTCTATACCATGCCTAAGACTCTAAGTATTCAACAAACAAACCACTGTTGAGGGATATTTGCAACTGCATTGGCGAAATCATTTTCAAAATTGTTAGCAACCTTCGTATTTATTATATAGGCCTAATATTATCAACACAGGTAACCATGTGTTAAAGTGTAGAGTGAAACCTGCTTACTTTAAAAACTGAGATTGGAAACTTTCGCTGTCTGAGACAGTCAAAATGTTTTCAACAATATTCAACCGGTTCTATATTTGGCTACTTTGAATTGCTACCAACTATTTTGAAATAACGTTTGTTAAAAAGTAACTTTTGGTCAGATTATTTTCAAAATGGATTCTGATATATTTAAATATATTCGGCGGTACATGGAATGGGCGACAAGTCACCCTCAAAAACTGTGATAAATGTATTAGGCCATATTGTGGCCATGCCCCTTACCTTGTCCATTCCATCCATTACCACCAGCCCCCTCCAAATAGCACCAATCATGGGAACACGTGAGAAATGGCTGCCCAGTCTTCTGCGTCCCAAAGCTGACCAGTAGAATTTCCAAGCTTTCAAGGGGAGTCTTGTGACATCCCCGCACTACCCCTGTCTAGGGGATGGGGTTGGGGACCAACCACCACCCCCAAACACGAAAACCGAGCTACGGCCACAAAGCCCAATTTAGAAACCTTCCATGTAGACAATATGACTGTTAGTTTACATTTTCTATCATCTGCCATTTCGACATTGTGATACAGAAACAGGACATGAGAGGTACGCTGATGCATTATTGGTGAGAATTTTGGCATTTTGTTCTTGATGATGTGTACGATTCATGAATAAAGCTATGATTAAAGACAGTATGATTGAGGACTGGAAACATCGTCATACTTGCCAGACCAAGATACTATGCTTTCTCTTGATATAGGTATTAACATGTGTCCATATTTGGTTCCAATAGGGTGAAGAAATTCCGAGGTATAAGACAATATATGTAGAGTTAATTTACAGAAAACTTAGCTAGAAAAACTTGAATTTTGCTCAAGGTCACGATGACATTGACCTTGTGACCTCACCATCATTGCACTACCTAGGGGTAACCATGTGCCCAAATTTAGTTTCAATAATTTAACCATATGTCCACACTTAGTTTCAATATGATTAGCGGTTCCTGATATAAGACAATATATGCAGAGATTAAACCATTACCAAGAACTTAATCAAGGCTGGAAGCCGACAGACAAACATACAGATTAATCAAGGCAAGCACTGCATTGGCGAAAATTCTAATTTACCCCAATAACTATTGAACATTTTGTTTTCGATCAGTTTACTTTCAAAATATATAACATAATAAAGTGGTGAAAATGGTACTTAATCTTGGTGTGCATGGCTGAAATGGGTAAATATCTTAGGAACGAACAAATGGATCAGAAAAATTTAGATTTATTAAAAACAATAACCGGTAAACAAGAGAAATCAGAGATTCCAGACCCTCACCATCCCTTTTCCAGATTTTTTGTTGATTTTTTAAATTTTTTCGGAACATGACAAAAGTTGTGGAATCCTAAGTGTTAAACTTTAAGCCAAATCGGACCAGCTGTCTCCGAGATATCCCTAGATCCAGAAATTCATCCGATCTAGTCCCAGTCATTTATGTGGCTCACATGCATGGAACTCCTCTTGCATGGCAAGTTACCTCGCTGTGTTAAAGTTTGAGCCAAAGCGGATAAGTAGTTTTCGAGATACAGCTCTGGACACACACACTCGATCGCAATACCCTCTTCCTCTTACGTGGCGAGGGTAAGTATACGCATGTTTAAAAGAATACACAATAGCGTCGCTGTGAAATAGAGATGCCGAGATACTACAGGCAATAATAACAACAAATATTGTGTTAACCCTTTAATGGTCAAGTCAGACAAAATAGAATCTGCAGTGGTCTGAAGGAATGTCCATTTGGAATATTACCACTGGAATGATTGTCTAGATATTAAACAAGCCAGTCAATCTAGCATGTCTAGTAGTAATTTAGAAAAATAGCCTGATCTTGACATATGAATCAATGGACATTCACTAAGCAAAAATTGTAAGCAAAATTTTCTTGACAAATCTTGGCCATCAAAGGTTCAAATGATGCTGTCTATGGCCGCTTCACGTCATATTGATTTCAAAATATCCATCAGCCTACCCATGTGCTTGCTTTGAAACTGAATTTTGAAGCATATCTGCAATGCGTAAATCAAAACATTTCTGGCGATAGTGATATTGGACAAGGACAGTTTCTTTGTATATTATCATTGTTTTTAAATGAGATATTTACCATCATTGTCACTATATTGTTATATCATCATACCATTACTACAATTACAATACAATTTCGATTTATTTACAAACCTAGGTCACTTTGTTACATATGGGATACTCAAATGAACAATATTTACAAATAACTATGTATTATCATTATACACATTATCATCATTATAATAATCACTAGTACCGTCACCATAATTATAATTTAATATTATTATTTAGATTATTTTCATGACATCATCATATCATTGACATCATTATGTCATTATAACAATATACAGGGTTCACCGTTCTTAGGGACTTTGAAGTATAGTATAAATTCCCTGACATTGCACTGACGTTTCCCCTGATATTTATAAGTTTTCAAGTCACATAAGTCTTGGCGAATGTTCATTTGTAGGCCCAGAGATCATAATTGTGAAAATTTACCACTGGAGCCCATAACTTGCTAACCAAGAGTTATTTCAATGATAAATTTTCAAAAATAGCCTTCTCTTGTCCTGTAAAAGGACATTTGATAGCAAAAACATTTTGGGTTTTTTTACATTTAAAAGGTTACTTATCCTGTGTTCTACCTTTTAACAATGGTCAAGAAAAGCTCATTTTGCTGAATGATGCAAGTATTGTCAATTTGCAGGCCAAGACTATTTTTAAAAGTTTAGCACTTGAAATACTAGTTCGGCTACCGAGATAGTCTTTCCAGTGCTAAATTTTCAAAAAAATACTTTTCTTATCCCATGCAATTGGACAATCAGCACGCAAAAATAGTGTGTTTTTCTGACAAATTATTACCTTTAAGCGCTTATTTATCATGTTCTAGCCATTTAATAGTCAGGAAAAGCAAGAGTTCCGCTGAATCAGAGTTCATCTAGAGATTGTCTTGAAAATTTTCAGAAATGGAAACTGTCCAAGATTTAGACCACTAGATTTAGACCACTACAGAATATTGTGGTTACAATAATTGAAAGCTGTATGGGCATGTGGAAGAACTGCGGAAAACCACAGATTTCATCTTGAGAACGGCTCTCCAAGTGTGATACAAGCGATCGAAAAGAAGAAGAAGAAGAATTGTCACAGTGTTCATACACATTTGAAATCTAAACATGCTAGAATGCTAGATGCATTGGGATGGTAGGTCTATCTCCTGGATTTGTTTCTGTGTGTCATGACAATTTTTATAGAATAATTCTGCACACTAGTGGCTTTATGATTTTTCATGACTTATATGAAAAAGTACAGTTTTTACAGGTTTGCCAGGCCTGGAATTTTTCTTTTCATATTCCCTGACTGTCCAGGTTTTTCACGATCCATATATGAACCCTGTGGTCAAGATCAATAGATACGTCCAGCTTTCCACTTCAGTGACGGCCATTGGCTGTACTGGAAACAGGCAATATTTCTGTCAGCAACTTCCTCTCATGTGACACCTGAAATATAGCACACAACATATTCATACAGTGCATATCAGCAATTTTACTTACAAACATTAGTAAAAACACTAAATATAAATATAAAACTACTTTCCTCACCAGAATTATGTTCATATGTGCCTTCTGCAGAAATTCCATACTTTCTCCGTACCTAATTTACCTATTTCTAGACAGATTTTATCAGTGTCCATTTAACAAATGGTAAAGTTCTGAGAGAGAGAGAATGAGAGAGAGAGAGAGAGAGAGAGAGAGAGAGAGAGGAATGTCTTCTGTAACATGCATTATTTTCTGGCACCCAGTGGAGTTGAACCACTACAGCTAATGCCCCTTCGGAGAGACAAGCTGCGACTATCAAGTACTTTGGAGATGCAATGCAGGCGTCACAAGACGTGAGAATAGATAGGGAGAGAGCGAAGGGTGGGTGGGGGTGGGAACAGAGAACCAGACAGTGAATGGGTGCCTAAGGCATTAATACGAAATTGGTCCAATATTGTCTTCTCTTGTTCTGCAAATGGACATTATCTGTGACAAAATTAAAATTTTCAAAATCAAATCTGTCAAACAAAGACTTGAATTACACTGCTGTTCAGTAAACAAAATAGAGTTAACATAATAATAAGTATGGTCTGGTGAATCTATTGATCACTACTGCTGTTAGTTTATTGCTCATCATAATTTCGGGGCCTGAATAACGATAGACTGCAAGTAGGAGTCCTGCAATATCAGTCATACGAAAACTGGTAAGTATATATTTACTTAGCTACAATGACCGCTAGCATAAAGAGAATGCGTACATACCAGTGAAACGTTGATTTCAGTTCCCTTTTCAAACCTGTTCCTACAATTATACGCCGAGTATAAAACAGGCATGTTATTTTTGCGTTTAAGATAATAGCTCCCATCTATCATTTTGCTATGCTAATGGCGGCTGGGCAAGTGCCCTGCTGTGGACAAAAATATAGCGCCACCTATGTTTCTAGCTAGTATAGATAACTATGTGCTGTCAACTAGTTTCATAATAGTCTGCAGAATGTTTATTAAATTCTAATTTCCCCAAAGGTACCCAATTGAGGATCCCAGTTCATCCGTCAATCATATGACGTTATAATCAACTATGTGATGTGTATAATGACGTCATAATCAATTGCACGATGACTCGCATTGGCGAGGTTCGTCACGAACGCGTAATTGATGATGGCCTAAGCGTTGTTGTACGAATTGTATGTCTTTACTATTCATTAAACCTCATGCTGAATATTTTTTAACCTATTTGCCCAAACCCACCCACACCAATCTCCACCAACCCCGACCACCCGCCGAAGCTTAGAACAATCCATCTATTGTTCTCAAACAACACTTGAAAGTGGTTTTCTGACATCAAAAACATTATGTTTTTGGCAGAGCTCGTTGGAACATCGAATTAGCCACATCATTATTATCCGACTTTGGACCAATTATGTTGCCATCCACACAGCGGGAAATCAGTAATTCTACATTATCAGCCAAATTCATCTAATTTATTTAGCATGGTAGACCTTGGTTAGCAGCATCATGTAGCGTGAATTAGTATCACATCACAGCTTACGGTCGCTGTCAGATTGTAAATATGCGACTCGAGGACTAGCTACCCTTGAAGATCCTCGTGAAGCAACTATTATTTACATTGACCCGTCGATATGGCGAGCCTGCATTGGAGTCTAACCGAGTTTTAGTTATGTCTCCCACACATATAGCTAAGCTCCACCCACATTTCGCCGTATTGGGATCGATCTATCCCTGAACTGCCTACTATTAATTTCCAGAACGCTATATAGGTAATCCGTTGAATATCTTTAAACTAATTTTACTGGGTGCTGTCGCTGCCCTTGGCAGCAACATCGCCCAGTCACATTAGTTTCAAAATATTCAACAGCATGTTTATTAAACAGTAAAGACATAGGCTTACAATTCGTACACCAACGCTTAGTCCGTCAAAAATTAAACCTCCGTGACGAAATTATCTACGTCATCCAACACCACATGTAGTTGATTATGACGTCATGTGACGGATGGATAAACTGGAACGGTCCATTGACCCCAATCTTTACGTCATTTCGGATATGAATATTCAATAATTGTCATCCTGATCGTATCATCATTATAGCATCATCAAGTTGACATATGCTTAAAGTTCTCATATATTCATAAAAGATACATATCCTAGTTATATTTAGGAATATGTGTTACTTTATGGACACGTTAACTAACTAGGACTGTAGCCGCCATTTAGATAGATATTTGCGGGCGCCATTATGGCAACTTCTATTGTTTTCGCCGGAGCTCAATTGTTAGTATAAAACCATTCTCGAAATGCCAATGCTAGTCATTCTTCTGCTGCCTTCCACGGTGAACGCATAGAAGTATATAGCATAGTTCAATAGTAAAACTGGTAGAATAAATCTATCAACGTTATATGTTTATTGTGTAATATAGTATTTCGTAATCGATCGTACTTGAAATGAACAGACAAATATGAAGGATAGATGAGTGGACAGATATGTAAGCATCCATTTTCTATTGCTCCAAAATCATTTCATTATGACGTGCTGTGATATTTTAAACCAGTTTTTCATGAATTGAAATCGTTAAAGGGAATGGAGGAATCCAGTCTTAGACATGTCTCGCCCATTTCTAGCTAAGTTCCACCCACACTTCACCGTGTTGGGATCGATCGATTGATCCCTGAACTTCCTGGCTACCATTTCCATAAAATTATACATGTAAGATGTTGAATATTTTGAAACAAATTTGACTGGGTATTGTCGCTGCCTATGGCAGCAACAGCGCCCAGTCAAATTATTTTCAAAATATTTAACAGGATGTTTATTAAATGGCAAAGACATACAATTCGCGCAACAACGCTTAGTCCGTCATCAATTAAGGGTTCATGACCAACGATCTACGTCAGTCGTGACGTAATTGATTATGACGTCATCATACATATCACGTAATTAATTATGACGTCGTGTGATGGATGGATAAACGAGAAAAGTCCTTTCATTGTAGTGTATATAGGTTGCTGCTGATGTTAATATTGATTTGCCATACCTCGGTATGCTGTCGTTCCAAGCTGTTGTGATACGCCAATGCAACACGAATACAACGTCACTGACCAAACTGGTTTCTGTAGTAATCTTGAGAGACTACCATTTACATCAAACAGGTAGACATTTTTGAATGGCCATAGGATATTCTCCATGATAACGGATGGATCTGATCTATCGCCCAAGCATATGACGTCATAATTATTTACGTCATATGTAGGATGACGTCACAATCAAAATACGTAATGAATTATGTAAATAACTTCATCAGGAACATTGAATAGTTCATCAAGTGTACGAATTGTATGTCTTTACGATTTAATTCCCGGGATTTAATCAATCAATCAATCAATCAATCAATCAATCAATCAATCAATCAATCAACTACTGTCAGTGTTGCAATGGAGACCGGGTGAGGGCATAGCATACACCATACGAGGTGTATCAAAAAGATAGTCTCAGATGAATTCGCCAGTGTATCAGTATATCCGACATGTGAAAGCTGGTTCGCTAAACCAAGATTCTTGTCTCCTGCGGAATTGCAGGATGACGGTTCGATCCCCGACCAGGGAAATGATGATCAACAAAGTAAACTAACTGGTGAAATTGAAGTCATGGCGTTGCCAGTGCGTTAAAAAACTAAGCATACCTACCTACCTACCTACAAAGGTGTAAATTATAACACGAGTGGGCTTCTTGATTACAAAGTATTCTTTAAGCCCACCGATTCCCATCAACTACTGCATAAGAAATCTTTCCATCCCCTTCATACTTTTAAAGGTATTGTCAAATCACAGATTATCCGATTTCACCGAAATTCTAGTGATAGAAAGAATTTGGAATCTGCGTGTTCCACCTTCATCTTTACCATTTGGTTGAAAGGAACTATATGACGGTGCACTACCGTGCTCCGCATGGAGGACGGCCGAGAGAGAAAACGACTGACCATAGCAATGCGGAGGACGAATGGGGAACCAATACCTCTTTATGCCAAGGATGACTATATCCTTGCCATCTGTTTGAGAAGAAATTTACAATGGTACCATACCATGGCGCCTTGTGAGAAGGCAACAAATGGGAAGCTAATTATAAAAATGTGAAAAAGGGGTGGATGTAATCTCACCATTTGCGTGAAAACGCTAGAGACATCCCACGGTAACGAAAAATGAGGAGGAAAATTGTGTTGGCCTTCACTGCACAAGGTAGAGAATATTAAATTTTGTGAAAGTAAAATGCCTCGCGCGGGCCTCCGTCAAAAAGAAAAATGCCTTCAATGCCGAATCGGAGGAGGAGAGCAGTAAAATGGCCACCCTCCTATCCTACAAAGAGTGAGAAAAATTATCATGGGTACTTATCCTAATATAGTTATTTTACTGTTGTGTGCCTACGGTGTTTACGTAAAGATACGGTGGCTGATTTCCCTTGATTTCAGCACGTTGTCTTAAGCTAAAGATACAGTTTTAGGTGGTACCATCTAATTTTTGTGTACCTAATAATGGCCTAGACTAACTTTAGTTGCGTGTCAAAAACATATATCTTTAGGCCACAAATGGCATAGCACTAAATATCTTTAATGAATACATCTTCATGTCGAGGATGCTCAGTACCGTTGCCGATACCCCACGGAGCATCTCTCCTCAGACCGACAGCGTGCATCATGTCTGGCGGTAGCTTCAGAGCTGCAAAGTGATCCCTTCACATACCGCATCACAACCACAAATAACAACAATTGGACAAATCACATTAACAGAAGCGTGTTTAGAAAGCGGATCTTAGCTTACTTACAGTGGGTAGAGAGAAACGTACTACCATCTATGGTGGCTATCCCATAGGGCATGGTGAGCTCTACGACTTCACCCAGTCACCTGTATGCGTTAGATGTTGATCCGTGCTTCTGTCCGTCACCTAAGTTTTCGAGTACAGACCATGTGAGGTGTTTAGGTTTGGAGAAAGTTTCTTAAAGATCACTGCTGGGATAGCAATGATATTGACTTGTTTATATTTTCACAGTGTTTCCTACTTTTAAATGTTTTGCTTAATAGGTATCCGAAGATACACGGGGCATGTATGTGAACGGCAAATTGATTCTGGCTGGCCAGAAACTTGCTGTAGTTTCTTGAGACGGTCCTAACCATTCTGACGGTGGGAATTCGAACAATTATTTCGTCCAGACGGCCAGAAAAGCGTAGTCAAAAGCAGTTACTCTCCACTTTAATTTAGGAGGCCTTAATATGGATGGCCAACAATGAAAATCAGTAGTACCGTTTATACAACTGACTTATTGACCGTGAAGAAGAGTTTTTAATAACCATTCTCCATTTGAAGACTAACCGTTCTTGGCCAGCTTAAAAACCTATCCTATCGAGCTAGTATAGTCCTAGGTGTAACGATAGCATGCCATGTTCTCTGCCGAGAGCATGAGCAGCGACCTTAATGTAAAATTGGTACCGTTGGGAGAAAATACGATGATGCATTTGTCGGTGATGTATAGTGTAAACTAGGTGTACTGCAGTCAAAATATTTTTTGTAGTTTTTACTGCTAACTAACATTATTTGCAGAATGCCCGATTACATATATAGGAATATAGGGGCGATTCGACCCACGGTGCTGTCTATTTGCTGACACCGTTCACAATGCATAACATTGTGTACAATATTGTCTTAAAGCGGAGGTCTCATCCGACCTTACGGTACCACTTAGGGCGGTACTTTATTTATGATAAATAATGGTATACATAGCTAAGATATGTTCCTATGTGTGGTACACCTATTAGTTATCGATGCAGTTTAAACGTCACATGTTGTCTTTGCACCGCTTTCATGCGGTGTGAGTTGAGGTACGGTGTAGCTGCCGTCTGGCGTCACATGTTGTCTTTGCACCGCTTTCATGCGGTGTGAGTTGAGGTACGGTGTAGCTGCCGTCTGGAGAATTACTGCAGGATGCTGGCCGTGAAGAATAAAACCAAGTTCGGAGGAGAACAGGTCCTAATGCATAGCAGACACTGAATAGTTCACCATAGTACCAGTATACTGTTTGTGCTTTAAGAGTGACATATTATGTTGAATTATTTTCTCGGCACAAAGACGATCCACGCCGTTTAGGTCTTACGGCATGTAAACCGATGTCCTTGTCTGGACTACGGTCAAACCATAAATTCCATGATGATGGATACGCCCATTGTTTTCTACCACCGTTTCTATAATGGTATGGCAAGTCTGGCGAGACATGAAAAACACCACCGTTCTTACATATTAATTTAGATGGTAACGACCAAAGGTCTTACACCACAATGAAGGCACCACTGGTGACGGTAGTCAGAATAAAGAGCCTTCTTTTTAATTTTAGGGTGTTACTCCTGTTGATCTACCAGGAGTGTATAAGGATTTGGTGCACTGCGGAGTGCGATTGTCCGGAGAGGGAACCTGACTGTAATAAGCTGCGTTGGTGTAGATTGCAGAATGCGAGCTCCATGCAGTAGGCAGATAGTGAGAATGCTCCCTCTCGGACCGAGTCCGCCTCCCTTCTATCCGAGTTTGGCTTTGAGAACACCTTTTCTACTCGGTGAGAGAGGCTGTGCCTGCTGGCTCAGACAATCAGAGCGCGTGTTGCCGGCGAGGCAACGTAGTTAGAGAAATCGTGCCTAGCTGTCTTTCTCGTTCAGGCACACGCTCTGGTGATGTCTACACTTAGTCGGAGCTCCAAAAGAGCTGTTTTAATTTTGCGATATCTTCGCCAGATCTGAACCGATTTAATTTCTGTTCAGAGTTTTAAATTTCTCACTCAATTGTGATATTAATACATACCAGAATCTTTGAGGACGGTCCCATTTTACGAAATTGTCATAATATGAGCAAGTATATACATAAGTTACCAGTCTCCACTGACTAACGGGTAAATGTTTGTTTTCCTCACATGGCCACGCATGCGCGTAGCGCGAGCTCACGGACTCTATTGTTTTGTTCTCCCGCTGGAATGGCTGTTTATGCGCGGGCCGTATGTGGTCAGCGGAGGCGTGAGCATGGGCTATTCTGGACCGGTCCGTCTCGTACGCACCCGACGGTGATCCGTGCTACAATAATCCTTCTACTGGATTGTCAAAACCAAATGGTCTACAAATCAATGCAAATGTTGAAAGGCTGGTTTGAATTGCACAGATTAGCCTAGTTGCTCTAAAAATGATGATGAGAGTAAGAATCATCAGGATGAGCAAGTGAACTTAGGCATTGAATGTGATAATGACGATGACATTGACGAGGACACTGTTGATAGAAGTAATGATATGTTTGATGATGAGGAAGACTATAATAGATATATATATGTGTGTTAAAATAATGTCATTGGAATTTCGACGAGCTTTCACACACACACACACAATTTTGTTAAGATAAATGACTAAAAAGTAATAATTCTTTAATAACTGGTTGGATTTCGTTCCTAGTGCATTCTAAATATCAGAATCAGAATCAGAATTTTTAGATACATAAGAATGGATACTTGCATTATAAAGATTGGATTAAAATAAAAAATGTTGTTCAAAATCTTCTGCATATTGGAAAATGGCCACAGTTTTGAGTCTAGCAATTTGCCAGAGTGCCAACATGTTTTTTTATGTTATTTGATACATATCCAGCCTTTCTAAATAGGTGGCACAATTTCTGCACTAAGATCACACGAGATAACACATGCCCGTACACTATGATTTTAATAGAGGAATCCGATCTGCCACTCAAGTATCTGATATTATAATCAATGGAGGAATGCATTTTAGCTATGTCCCGACCACCTCTAGCTAAATCTACCCACACGTCGCCCCTGTTAGGATCGATCGATCCCTGAACTACCTGACTATCAATTTCCAGAAAGCTGTAGGGGTAAGCTGATGAATATGTTGAAACCAATTTGCATGTGTGCTTTTGCAGCCTATGGCAGCAACAGCGGGCTTATCGCCCAGTCAAATTAGTTTCAAAATATTCAACAGCATATTTATTAAACAGTAAAGACAAACAGTTCGTACAACAACACTTAGTCCCTCAGCGTTCGTGATGGCCTTATCTACGTCATCAATGCTGTCATTGGTTACAAATCGTGATGAGGCTGTTAGCATTGTGACAATGTAATCTCATTCATATGTGGAATCTTTAACGCTAATTTTTGCGTGGCCGCTCACGGCTACACTTATATTCGGGTCGTGGCTAGAACTGCATATAGGCGCGGCCATTTTGAGCAAAGGATTGTGGTCTCCAACAGCTAACTAGAGAGATAGATAGAGCGTGGCTCTACTTTTAGTTGGAACCATAGATTTAGGATATATATTGGCTTGATCGCTCATATGCATACGCTCATTATGGGGTGGGGGGGTGAATGGGACAGACAGGATCTTCACTGACTGACTGACATCTGACGCAGACGATCAGATATGTATACAGGCTCCAAAACTGAAGTAAATTATTTTTTTGTTAATTGGAATAGAAATTCTGCTTAAATAGCGTTCAAAATACGGAACTACAAATCCACTGTAAAAATAAATAGGGGAAATACGTTAATACTGAGAGGCGGTAAGAATGACAGAAATGCGTTAAAACCTAACGCATACATCGCTGAAATTACAAACATGTATCTACATATGATAACTATATGATAACTTGTATTCATTTTGGAAACTGCTGCCGTAAACAGTTGCTGCACACAGGTAGACAATTGTCAGCATTATTGTTTACATAATCTACACAAATCTTTCTTGTAACTGACCGTGAAACAACTAGCCCTAGCCTTTGAAAGCAGAAAGATAATGGTTAGAGGTGTTTTATCTCCCAGTTTCGGTGAAACCTGGCACCGTTTGGTATAGAAGACCTCAAAAATAAATTTACACGTTTTCAAAGCAAGGTGGAATTTCTGTTTTTCTTTGCAAATATAGTGCCTTATTTACATGTATGAGCTGTACTGTAAAACCGCCTACTAGATGGTACAGAACATCTAAAGAATAAATTAAGTTTCTGTTTATGTTTTGAAAGTATATTAACTTATTTATGAGCTGTATAACGTAGCCTAATCAGTCGAATCACTTGTAATAAGTGAGCACACGTTTAGCAAGAGCGGTCAGATATTGAAGAGCCTTGCCGTTATAATCAATTAGTCCTCCCCCCCCCCACCAACACCCACCCCATCACACCACCACCGCCCCCTCCCACCCACCCCACCACCAACCCGTCCCCAGGAGGGTGACATCACAGTCAAATTACGTAATGACTGGCGTAGCTATGTCCAACAGGAACATTGAAAAGTCCTTCAGCTGTACGAATTGAAGAGCTTTACTATTTAATAAGCAGCAGGCAAATTAGTTCCAAAATATTCAACAGCTCACCTCCATAGTTACTGTGAAATGGGGATTCTGGGAAGTCATGGTTCAAAGTATGTATAAAAATCACGACGACTACGACGAATGTGCGTGTAGGCCTATCATCTCTTTCTGTGGCCGCTCAGCGCTACGCACTCACTTGGTTGTGTCTAGAATGGCCCTTTCCACATTATCCAGCCATCATTATGACGTGATGAATGACTTAGACAAGTACGTCACGAACGCATAATGGAACTTTCCAGTTTCAGCTAGTCCCCGCCCACCTCTAGCTAAGCTCCACACACACCTCGTTCGTGTTGAGATCGATCGATCCCTGAAATACATGACTATCAATTTCAAGAAAACTATACAGGTAAGCTGTTAAATATTTTGTAACTAATTTGACCCAGTGCTGTTGCTGCCGTATGGGTGCTGTTGCCGCTTACGGCAGCAACAGCGCCTAGTCAAATTAGTTTCAAAATATTAAGCAGCATGTTTATTAAAAAACATACAATTTTTACAACGTGTTGGACGATTAAGATTTAAAGACGGCCAAATAGAATCATTTATGACGTAATGATTATGATGTCAGCATGCACGTCACTTAGTTGGTTATGATGTCATATGGCGTCATATAATCGAAGGATACGATTGCAAAGGTCCATTGAAGACGGACTATGAGTTGTTGAAAGAATTGCATGTCTACTATTTAATACATATTCTGTTGAATAGACAGCAACAGCACCCAGTCAAACTAGTTACAAAATATTCAACGCCTTACCTGTATAGATTTTTGGAAATTGATAGTCAGGGCATTCGCGGGGGTCGCTCGATCCCAACACTGTGAAGTGTGGGTGGGGCTTAGCTAGAGGTGAGCGGGGCATAGCTAAGACTGGAATGGTTCATTGCCGGCACTGCCATTTTTCACGAGGGATTGTGGTCATTCACGTTCTCGCCATATCTCCTAACATAAGAGCGATATGTATATTTTTTTTTGTTAACGCGAGCGTCTCTATTTAGATTGGAATCGTAGATTTAGGATATATTGTCTAGATTTCTCGTGCGCATTAAACGCATACCCGCACTATTGGGGCTAGTTGCATTACTAGCTGGTGGCCTGGGCTAATTGCAGACTACATTTGCATCAGAAATAAAATAGTATTGTGATCTGTCCCACTGTACCCACGTACATCTCTTAACCTCCACTTCAACACTCGTCCCGATCAAACTGACCAAAATGGCTTCTGTAGTAACCTTGAGAAAATACCATTTACATCTAACAGGTAGGCATTTTTGAAAATTTACCACTGGAATGACTGGCTCGATAACTGCGCCTATCATTCCAATGGTAAAGTGCCAAAAACAACGGTCTCATGGTCTGCAAATGGGCATAGGATATCTCTATGATAATGGATGGATCTGATCTGTCACCCAAGCATTTGACGTCATAATTATTTACGTCATATGTAGGATGACGTCACAATCAAAATACGTGATGAATGATGTAAATAGCTTCATCAGGAACATTGAATAATCCATCAAGTGTACGAATTTTATGTCTTTACGATTTAATCCCCGGGATTTAATCAATCAATCAATCAATCAATCAATCAATCAATCAACTACTGCCAGTGTCGTGATGGAGAACGGGTGAGGGCATAGAATACACCATACGGTGTGCATTCAAAAGATAGTCTCATATGAATTCGGCAGTGTATCAGTATATCCGATTCTTGTCTTGGTGCGGTGGTCGAGCGGAAAGATGTCTGGGTTGCTGATGCTATACGGAATTGCAGGATGATGGTTCGATCCCTGACTGGGGAAATGATGATCATCAAAGTAAACCAACGGGTGCACTCCGTAGGGGAGGTTAGCATAGAAATTGAAGTCATCGTGTCGCCAGTGTGCTAAAAAACTAAGCAAGCAAACGATCTTTATTGACAAATCCACCATGTGGATATACAGACAATATTCAACATTCTGTTGAATATGTTGATACTAATTTGACTGGGCATTGTACGAATTGTATGGCCTTAGTATTTAATCAACATTTTGTTGAGAATTTGAAACTAATTTTCCTGGGTTTATAGGTTTTTTACCATTTTCAATTGCGTCCTATAAAAACTTCACAAGCGTCATAGTCAAAATACTTAGTGAATGACGTCTCTAGCTCCATCGTGAATATAGAATAGTCCGTCAAGTGTACACATTTTATGTCTTTACCTTTTAATCAACATTCTGTTGAATATTTAAAAATTAATTTGACCAGGCACGTTGACCTGGCACTGTTACGGCCATAGGCAGCAAAAGCACTCAGTCAAATTAGTTTCAGAATAGTCAACACCTTACCTGTATAGTTACCCTTTGAAATTGTCATGAACAAATTTGATCATTAAACGGCCAATATCACTTAGTAATGTGTGGTCCACCTACTTGTAATAAGTGACCACATATTTTAGCAAGAGCATTCAGATAGTTAGCATTGCCCTGCCAGCCGCAAGTAGACCCAATCGCAAAAGACCGATTCTCTTATGGAAAGAAGGTATAAGTTATCCAACCTGTCACGCAAGTGTTGACATCATAATCAAGTATGTCACATGTAGGCTGACGTCACAGTCAAAATATGTAATGAATGACGTAGCTATGACCATCAGGAACGTTGAAAAGTCTGTAAGCTGTGCGAATTGTATGTCTTTACTATTTAATAAACATTCTGTTGAATATTTTGAAACTAACTTAACTGTGCTGCTTCTATAAGCACCGACAGCATCTTGTCAATTTAGTTTTAAAATCTTCATAGACCTATCATAATCCCTTATTGTATTTTAACGGCCTCATGGCATAGCTAGTCAAACCGACACCTACAGTGATCTTGAGCCATGTCAAATTGCAGGCCATGAGGCGACAGTTCTCGATAATGTACCACTGGAATGACTCTCGAGACAGTCATTCCAGATGCAAAAACAGACTTTTCTTGGCCTGCAACAAGTTTGGCCCATATTCGGTTCGAAATTCATACATATGGTCAGATCGGTATATGAGTACGCTAATGAAGTATCAAGCTTAAAAATGTCTACCATAAAGTAATTTCGTAGCACACAATTCCATGGCAAAAATTTGCACAAGTTTCGGTAAATCCATGGTTTTCGGTAGCCTACTGTCTGTAATAAGTTTGGCCCCAAAATGTCAGGTAGATATATAAATACGCTAATATAATATCGATTTAAAAAAATTCCACTGTAAAGTAATTTTATAATACACAACTTAGTAGCGACCAAAAGTTGGCAGATGCCAATAATTTACGTACCGATATCTGTGTACTCTGTTCGTAACCAGTTTTCGAACATCTAGCGATGCAGAACTCGATATGCATTATTATGTACCAGTGCGGTACGAGATATTGCACGATTCTACCATTAAATAATATCATAATTACCAAGTATGGCCATGTAGTTACTTATTCACAATATGTCCCCATTCAAAGATAGTTGGTTCACATTAGCCACAATCGGTTAGATGTTGATAGGTCCTGGCATATTGCTTGTAATAGGTTTGGCTCCAGAATTTCACCGATATGTTTACATAGATATATATATGAATGCGCTAATAAAGTATAGAGTTCTAAAAATTCTACTATGAAGTAATTTCGAAATACGCAATTTAGTCGTGACTGCAGTTTTCAAATTCTAATAATTTAATATATATTCAGTGTCAGAATCTCTGTACTCGGTTTGTACCCAGGCTTTCGAACATAATACCATCTAGAATTCACTTGATATTGCACAATTCTATCATTAAATATTTCTTGCAATAATGTGAAAATCATTCTATATATCCTATAATTTAGCTCCAGATAGAATCTGAATTATCACACAAAAAACTCCAGAATTTACGCAAATGGTCAACAAGATGGACGCAAAGATGGACGAACTGCCCCAAAATATAATCTACTTCTTCCTATAGCCCATACCTAATCCTATCCAAGGCCGATGCCATTACAGCCATCTTAAAGATATGACACTACCAAGAAACTATCATTATTACAATCGCAACCACCATCAGCACTACATGGGAAAGGTAAGAAACTGTAAATAATAGTCAGAACCTATGTAATATTGAATGTTAATATAACAAGATAAACTAATTTCCCTCTGTCCTGCAAATATATTGTCAGTTTATCACATGTCTAATTGCTATATCTTCACAGTACATTGAACTTAACTTGAAGCTCATGTCTTCCTATATTATATAGTGCCGTACCATTTTTACATGTATAATTAATTTTTTGTTCTATGTAGGTATAGTCACTGTTTTTGATGGACAACCTGTTGTGCTACTGCAAATTGTATATTATATATAAAAATGAATTCGAAACTCAACTTGAATTATAATAATCTCCAGCCACGCTATTTGCCATTGATGCCTTGCATCAATATGTGTACTTGTAGTATTAGTTTTCGCACATAAAAGTGTGTGAAAGCTTAACAGAATCTATAACATCAGTAATCAAATGTATAATGGCAATCCAGCTATCAACGCCATAATATATATCCAGGTAATATTGGCCATCAGTGCACATGTGAACAATATTGACAAGTAACTGATATTATTGGGTGATTAATGAAAGCAAGCAACCTTGTACGTCATGTAGGCAGAACAACAATTCGGATAATGTCTGGCAAACCATGTTATCTGGTATGGAATCTCACAACCATTTGCTAGCTCGCTAGGATCTGGCTAGCAGCTAATTGTTACGATATGTTGAGTGTTGTATTTATTTGTAAGTGTTCCAATATAATGCATATTCACTAGCTCATGGATTAGAATGTGTACATCATTGTCACCAATGATTTAAGCTGGAACATATACATTAAATAGATTTGCAGCAAATCGTACAGAGTTTTATGACCATTGCGGAGAAATTTAGCATTCAGTTCACAAGAAATTAAACATAGGCATATATGAGGGTGATTAGACACGATTTGGAAGATGCAAATGTATTTTGGAACCCTCATCAAATATCTCTTCAGGGGAAAACTCGAAATGTGCAAAGCGTGCGGCTACATTTATCACATCAGATTATAGCTATGAACAAGGCGGTATGCCAAATGTAATGGAAACCCGAAAACTCCGAAAATTGAAATAAAGACAAAAGGAAACAAAACCGCGTTATTCTGTTTTATAAACAGTCTACAACAACACGCAAAGATACCATTACACAATCTACAGATGCCAATTCTGAAAATCAAAATCATACAAAATAGCCACTCCACCCTAATCTCTGCAGGCACCAGCATCTTTATATTCATCTTTAAGATGAGTATGATAAGGAATTGGAACATACTATCACAAGCTCTTCTAAATAGTTGAGAAAAACAAAAAAATCCTACTAGTAGTTAGGGAGATCAGGGATCGATCGATCCCAACACAAGGCGTAGTGTGGGTGGAGGTTAGCTAGAGATGGGCGGGACATGGCTAAAACTTGATTCCTCCATTGACGGCACCCATGATAAGTTATATACTAATCCACCATCAGTTAGACTAGATAGACTGCAATATATGGCAGCAACCGTTTACTGTCAAATCAGAGCAAAATAATGATTAATTATAAAACAGATGTTGGGATATTTCTATATGTTTATAGATTTTGTTCCAATAAAATATTCTGATTCTGATTCTGGTATACGCGTGTCGCCGTGATTCCTAAAGAAACTTATCGGTACCAACTTCCTCATATTCTTCTATATCTTATATGGTGTGATAGAAAACGTGTACACGGACGGCAATTTATTCCCTCTCTTCTTCTGTTCGTCGTCATCATAGCACGTGGAGGTAAATCTTTGAGGATGGGAGGTGCATATTTTAGATAGCAATGCATATATAGGCTATCTACTATTGTAAGAATGGGTGTGAAATGATGCATTTAGAAATACTTATTTCCACATCTTTCTCCAAAGACTCTAATTTATGCGAGTATACCGTGTTTGCTGATATGCTTAGGATCCTGTGATGCTCGGAAGTTGACCTACTGCTCAGCAGCGAACATTGAATCAATATATGCACAGTGCTGACATTAGTATTATCATAAAGCGTATTAATCATGCACTGAGTTGAGTAATTCATTATGGGCATTAATTACTGCACCATCCACAATAAGCGCAGGTTACTTGGCCGTTAACGGGCCAATATCGCGGCAATTGGGGATTGGCATTGGATCCACGATTATAGTTTGGAAAAATAGCTCCCGCAAAGTGATGAGAAACATCCCGGAAATAAGAGACTCAGATCTTCATTAACATGTTAATTGAGCCTTTACCTTAACAAACCAAAATTAAAGATTTGTTATGTTGAAAGCAATATGTTTTGAATATTTTGAAACCAATTTAACGGGGAGTTGTTGTTGTCCTAGGCAGTAACAGCTCCAAGTCAAATTAGTTTCAAAATGATCAACAGATTTCATGCATAATAGTCCTAAAATTGAGGCTATACAATTTTAAGGATTAAAGGGTTAATCTCTAATAGTATCCCGCATGATCGAACAAGCTGGCAATCTGCTGGATCTATTTTATCTATAGCTAATTGAAGTCCAATATAGAATTGGACATTAGCTTGAATTGTGTCCGGGAATTACGTTGTCTAATTTGACCATGTCTCTCTCTCTCTCTCTCTCTCCCCTCCCTCTCTCTCTCTCTCCCTCTCTCTCTCTTTCTCCTCCTTCTCCCTCTCCCTCTCCCTCTCTCTCTATCTCCCTCTCCCTCTCTCTCCCAATCCCTCTCTCTTTCTCTCTCTCTCTCTCTCTCTCTCTCTCGCTCTCTCTCTCTCTTCTCTGTTCTTCACTCTCTCCCTCTCTCTCTCTCTCTCTCTCTCTCTCGCTCTCTCTCTCTATCTTTCTCTCTCTCTCCCCTCCCTCTCTCTCTCTCCCTCTCTCTTTCTCCTCCTTCTCCCTCTCCCTCTCCCTCTCTCTCTATCTCCCTCTCCCTCTCCCTCCCAATCCCTCTCTCTCTCTCTCTCTCTCTCTCTTTCTCTCTCTCTCTCTCTTGCTCTCTCTCTCTCTTCTCTGTTCTTCACTCTCTCCCTCTCCACTGCTCTCCCGCGATACTCCCTACACATCCCACCCACAGCGTGTATTCCAAGGTTGCTTCATTCCTACAAGTTAGAACTGTAGCATATGAGATATATGTTTATGTTTTCAGTTTAGACATCTGCAGCAATGTTAATATTGCTTAGATAACTAAAACTGGTGTACATAATCACGTTTCCGGTTTGTGGCACATTTTTGTGTGTTGGCCTAATATCAATTCCTTCTAATCTATAAGTCGCATTCATTCATTTAGTTATTCACTATTTTGAATAAGGTGGTATTAATCTTGGTGGAAGATGTAGCGATCAAATCAACAACCTCTTCACTTAAAATTGTTTTTAATAGTTGACTGCAATGATAGATACCTTATTCATGAAAGATGCTTACGTATGCAGACATACGCAAGTAGAACATAACAAAGGGTCAACCTTGTCATTCTGATCAGTCTATTATCTACTTTTACAAACATTACTCATGACTGTCTTTGTGTGACATCAGTACTACATCGCTTGCATTTTCCACATATATTTTCTGTTGGGAGAATTGTCGTCCACGAATTTATAGCATTCAACATGTCAAAATGGCACAAGAGCCCATGACAGAAATTTCAGCAATGGTCCATCATGAGTCAAGAATGTGCTCTTCTTACAATAGATGGATTCAGTCCTAGAAATGTCATTCCATTTCAAGCTAAGATCATTCCACATTTTACATGTCTTGGAACCTATTTTAAACTTTGAAATATAAATTTTTTACATCTAGATTTCAAAGTGAATACACAGGTACGCTGTTGAATATTTTAAAACTAATTTAACTTGGAGCTGTTGCTATATGCAGCAACATTTTCGAGTCAAATTCGCTTCAATATATTCAACAAAATGTTGATTAAATAGTATATTCATCAATGGGATACATTTCGGGCACTTTGCTGACGGATTTACGTCATTTTGATTGTGATGCAGATAGCAAGTGAAGTATTTTCATTATGAGTGACAGATCGGACCTCTCCATTCACTTCACTACAAATGGGACGACCCTTCTCAAGTTCATATGCATGTAGATGTACATCTGAAATTTGTATAGATAAATTCGTGAAAGACCCTTTTGTTGCAGCTATCAGGCGTAATTCATCGCGATACATCAATGACGGGCACATTGCCTACGCCGTTCATCATCGCCTGTGACATAATCAGTAAGAGAGAGATTTGGTCTTCTGCCGTGCTCCCAAAGAGACTGTAGCAGGGTAAAAGATAAAGTGAACAATGAGAATAGATGCGTTTGAATCTAGTTGTCGTCCTCTACAAATTCTATTATAAATCCATCCCCAGCTGGTTCTGGAGATTTGGTAATAAAACACCGTCTCGTGCCGTGTAGCGTCTGCGGACAGCCGATCACCACGGCATTATTACAGGATGTAAAGACGCCAGCTAAACGACCATGTTTTGTCCCTGAACTAAGGCAAGATGTAATAATATATAATTCATCTCAGCGCATTGCGATTGTGAAAGGACGGCAAATTGGAAGAGTCTATTCTTGGAAGGCGTTCATTAAAAGGGCATTTTTCATAAAATAATGCCAGTTTCCTGAAGGGATTGGCAATATAGGGTGGATTTGGGTTATCCTACGACTCCAGTCCATAGCGATAATGTTACTCAACACGCTATAAAAACAGTTTGTTCCTCCGACACTTGAAATGCAAATGTCTCAGTTTCAAGACAACTATGCAGGAAAGTTGTTGACTATTTTTAACTAATTCGACTGGAACATGCCCAAAGCAGCAACAGAGCTCAGTCGATTTAGTTTCAAAATATTCAACAGAATATTCCTTACATCATAAAGAATCTGACAATTTTGACCTGCCAGGAATAAAGAGTTAAACAGAATGATGACAAATTCTCAAACCATTTTGGGTATAGGATGGAACAAAATTTCAGTGTCATAAAACATGTTTATGAAGGTAAGAATGGAATTTTCCAAATATGAGTAATATTTCCGTACACATCATTAAGTTGTGAAATGAAATAGATTTTCTGGCACAAAAATTACACTTTTTTTCAACCCTAAAAGCAACTGCGACAATGGGGTTTGCATGTGTGCGTCCATTCCTTCCATTGTTCTCTGGAAGTAACCCACAACTCCCAGGCCATGTAATTTTAGAGTTTCTATGTCCGTGACAAAGAATCAGAGTGATGTCACTCTCGCGAAATACGAAGCCATTTTGTAATATATGGAAATTAGCTTCAGCCATTAAAGAAAATCAATTTTTCTTCACCATATCGCGTCGACAGTACCCAGACCAATGTGATTAGAGCGTGTGTTAATGATCGGCTATTGTGAGGACAGTCAGGTGTTCAGGGTAATATAACCAAATCTGTCTTAAATAAGCGCACAAAGGTATTAAATATCAAACAGTTGTCATAGAAACTACTGTTATTGCCAAGTGATGTGATTTTAAGACAGCCATGATAACGCAGGCCACTAGAGTTGTACGGGACCAGAACTGACCCAGTAACCTGCGTTATATAGGAAGTGGTCTTTTAAGAATGTAACTTAACCTTTTTGGTCCGGGAGCCCACTTGCATTTAATTAGACAATTGAGTATAAAAGGTTTGATGGCAGAAATTTAGTCTTGGACAAGTGCTGGGATAAAAATGGCCATTCTTATGTTTGAGAATTGGTGCTTACGGTCGGGGCCGTCACTAAAACATCCCGCTAAAACCTGTTTTAATCAGAATTTGATGTACTAGCTTAATTCTTTTCAGAATCGAACGTGGTCACGTAATTTGCAAAATTTCGTAACTTAAGAATGAAAAGGTTGGTGCAAGGTTAATTAAGAATGGTGTTAATTACTGTTAATTAGCACTTTCAATTAGACTTTTGAGTACATGTTTGAAACTAAGTTTACAATGTAGCCTAACTTGCCAAGAAACAAAATCCATTGCTTACGAACATACTTTGTGTTTCATATTATGTTGAAGAACAGGTCAGATTTCCTCAGTTACGTGACCGTTTAATTAGCACTTTTAATTAGACTTTTGACTACAAGTTTGAAATTAAGTTTACAATTTAGCCTAAGTTGCCAAGATACAAAATCAATTGCTTAAGAACAAATTTTATGGTTCATACTATGCTTAAGAACAGGTAAACGGTCACCAGTCACAAGACCGCATAATTAGCATTTTAATTATACTTTTGAGTACAAGTTAGAAATTAAGTTTACAATGTAGCCAAAGTTATCAAGAGCCAAAATACTGCTTGCTTGTGTAATTGTATCATGTGTTCTATACTTAAAGGGTAACCCAAATGTGGGTGGGGGGGGGGGTTAAAACACGCCAAACGATGCTTTTGCATAATCTAATTAAAATAAAATATATTATTGCCATATTTTCCAATTCCTAAATATTAAATTTCGTTATCAAATGTCGTTTTTTCAATTTCCGTGATTATCACGGGATGACGTCATCGCGTGATTGATTGTTCTCATCACGTGATAAAATAACGATCACATGACATCGTTTTGACAGTTTTGAGTAAATAACGGATCGGCATAAATTGCGAATTTCATATTATGCTATTTCTTGAGATTTTACACAATATTGCGCCAATATGTTGTAAATGGTTGGAAAAACATCCCGCCGAAGGGTTTGCCCTGTAGTTACGAAGAGTACAATATTTTTCAATGTTCCAGAACCGTTAAATTTCGCAAGAAAGATTGAAAACGAGATGACTTTTAATGTTGTAAGCGACCCGAGTTTGGGGTTTGACGAGACTACAGACACGCCTGGTTTTCCGCGGTTATTATTAACGGTGTTGCATAACTCTTTCAGGAATTACCGCCACTATTATCAACACCGCATACAGTGTCTATAGGTACAGACAAGTGCGCGTATTGGCGTTCTTATACGCGCTCAGGGACTGTAGGGAGAGGGGTGGGTAAAACCTCTATACTAAGGCCATCTGTCACATAGTCCGCGCGTAAACGTGAATCTCATTTCCAACCTCACGATAAAGTTGGTGTTAAATAATTTGGAGCTATTTCAAGTGGAATGCGTTCCTAACTTGTAGCCTACAGCAGAAACATTACATAAAATTATCCTAAAAATATCCAACCTGATTTGCAAGATGTAAAATTAACTTGGATGAGCCACTTGTTAGTGGAACGTGATCACTACTAGATTGCGGTCAATTTCTACTACTGTAGCTTCTGGCTAGAGGGATAGTGGTAATTTCAACATCTGGTATGTTAATTTATCAAATTAAATGCATGATCAAGATCTAGTTCATCATAATATAGTATTTGCTGGTCACTGATAAAACCTGTTTTATGTGACCACCTTCATATGCTTAGGGTGGTTGGGGCTGGGTCAGGGTGGTTTCCCAAATATGGAAGAATTTATATTTTATGACTGGCCAACAAATGCTTTTATGGTGCACTAGACAACATATTCCATCAACAAGAGGCCCTAAGGCGAAAGGCTTGTGCATGTATTGTTTATCACGATCGATTACTTAAGATTATTAAATAATCGTGATTAGTCGATTAATCGGGAGAGGATTTATCATGTCCTTCCCCATTACGGAAGTTAAAAAGACACAGCTAGGAGGCGCATTGTACATCATATTGTGGGTAATCTTTTCCACTTGATTCAAGAGCATGCGTATAAGCGCAAGTTTTGCACTTAGGAAATTCGCGAGATCACACCCACTATATTTTAGATATAGAGACTGGTATCCAGTTAATTTAGAGACTGGTATCTATCAATTTACCCAGAAGACAATGCGTGTCCTAGTTATGACGTTTTACCTTCCGTAAGGACAGGATAAATCCTTTTTTTTATTAATCAGCAGCTGCCTGGATACAAATTACTCAGACATAACAACAAAGGCATATCAATGACAAACGCTACAATGGTTTTAAAATTTGCATTTGCTCAAGCCAGTCATTCCAGTGATACATTTTCAAGAATAGTCTCTTGACCTGCAAATGAACATATAGTCACTGAATTTCATGACCGATTGCATAAAAAGGTAATTACAAGAGGACCAAGGGGTCTGTGTCTCTCACCTGGAGCATTATGCATTTTTGTCACAATTGTCGGTGGGTGGTTTAGGACTAGACTTCTAAATGAGTTTGTGGACATTTTTGCAAGTCCAATATGGCCGCCAAACACGCTACATTTTGATTGGTGCACTGCAGCCATGTTTCTGACGTAGCGCCTTCCTTTGAAAAAACTGTAATGGCACTCAGTGACATATCTCCCAAATTTCGGCCCAATCCGCTCAGTGGTTCTGGAGTCATTTTGACAAAAATTAGCTTATCCAAGATGGCCACCAAACCATTTGGCCAATCAAGTTCCCTTGAAACAAACTTGGTGTAGCCCATGCCCGAGATGATATTTCATGGGTTTTGAATTGACCCCCCCCCCAAGCGGTTTTGGAGAAGATTTTTAAAGACATTTTAAAGCGGTCATTTTTTTTGACAGATCAACTTCTCTTGAACAAACTTTAATGGCCCTTGGTCCTTAATCATATATCACAAATTTCAGCCTGATCGCTTCAGCGGTTCTGGGGAAGGGGTAGTTTTGCGGAAACGAGGTCATCTAAGCTAGCCGCTGAACCATTTAGTCAATCAAATTCCCTTGAACAAACTTGGGTCAGCTCTTACCATAGATCATATTTCATGAGGTCTGAATTGATCCCTCAAACGGTTTTTGAGATTTTTAAAGACATTTCTAAAAAGCAGCCACATGCGAAATGGGCTGATCAGCTTCGTTTGAACAAAATGGAATCTCTATGCCCTAAGGATGCGTCCTGCAAAATATAATTGAAATTGGCCCAGTAGTTCTCGAAAAGAAGACATTTTAAATTCCCCATAGCTTTGGCAGAAAAATTATCCAAGATGACCACCAAACCATTTATCCCACGGTTTCGAAAATTGCAAATTTCAAATCAGAATACCCTAAAAACCTATATAAAACAATTTCAGCCTCAAAGTTCATCAAATAAAAAAGTCCAATATGGCCGCCAAACATTCTATATTTTGAGTGGCGCACGGCAGCCATGTTTTTGGACGGATCAACTTCTCTTGAAGAAACTTTACCGGCCCTTAGTCCCTAATCATATCTGCCAAATGTCAGTCTGATCGGTTCAGCGGTTCTGGGGAAGGAGTCATTTTTGCGAAAACGAGGTCATCCAAGATGGCCGCTGAACCATTTGACCAATTAAGTTTCCCTTAACAAACTTGGTTGATCTCTTGCCCTGGATCATAGTTTATGAGGTTTCGTTCAATCCCTCAAGCGGTTTCGGTGAAGATTTTTAAAGACATTTCTAAAATTGGCCAAAATCCAAGATCGCCGCTGGCCAAATTGGCTGATCGGCTCCGTTTAAACAAACTTGGATCTCTATGCCCTAAGGATGCTTTCTGCCAAATATAAATGAAATCGTCCCAGCAGTTCTTGAGAAGTCGTTTTAAAGGAAAAGTTGACAGACCGATGACGGACGGACACACGACGGACAGTCGCCATGATATAAGCTCACATGGCCTTTCAGGCCAGGTGAGCTAACAAGATGCCTAAAGGGGCCTGTATCGCCCACCTGAAATTATTGGCCACTGGCACAACAGAACAAAACAAGATGACCACTGGAAAAATTTACCAATTAAATTTCTGTGAAGAAGCTTTAGCCAAGTTTTATTAAAATTGGCCCACTGGTTAATAAGTCATCCTTTTATGATTTTCTCTGAGATTCGCAGAAAGTACAAGATGTCCGCCAAAAACACGAAACTTTGATTGATTCATGGCAGACATGTTTTTTTACATATCAACTTTCCACGGAAAATTTTATGTCGTTTCGGCCCTAATCTTCTTCTTCTTGTTTTCGATCGCTGGTATCACACTTGGACAGCCGTTCTCAAAATGAAATCTGTGGTTTTCTGTAGTTCTTCCACAGGCCCATACAGATTTTCAAGAAAAGACAAAGGCCAGATCTCTTCTCTCATCAGCTGATACGTACTGCACATTGAAGTATGTGCGCTGTGGTCTGTTCTGCTTCTCCACAAGGACAAGCGGGCGATGTCGTAAGGTGGAACCGCCTGTACATGTGTTGGTTTAGTCTGTTGTGTCCAGTTCTGAGACAAAAAATGGTCGCTTGCTCTGGCCTCGAGAGATGATGGTAGGCATCTTCTGATTGAGGTGTTCTATAGAGTGACTTGATGATAGTCTTCATCTCTGTATGGGTAACCATGTTTTCTGTCTGATTCTCTTCTGCACCCACCTTTGCCATCTTGTCTGCTTCCTCTTTTCCTTGGACTACACAGTGTGAGGGGATCCACTGCAATGCTATCCGAGAGCATTTGATGGTTTGTAGTGCTTCTTCAAGTTGTGGCAGCTTACCGTTGGTGATAGCCTCAAGGACGGAGCGGGCATCAGATAAAGACAATCTGTGCAATAGGGGCTGCTGTTCTGCTGATGGTATTAGCTGCATGAACCAGTGCCTCGACTTCAGCTCTGTAGTTTGTGCAGTGTTTGCCCGTCGGTATTGCAGCTGACTCATGTTGTCCGTTTGGATACTGTATAAGCAGTCCGGCACCTCCGCTCCTATTTGCATCTTTTGCTGATCCATCTGTGTAGATCCTTATCCATGTCTCCTGAGGGTACATTTCTTCCAGCATGGATAGGGTCAGGGCCTTCTTGCTCACATCACTGTGTTCATCTTTGGTTGTGAGATGAGGTACTGTGGTGCGAATAGCTATGCTCTCTAGTTTGTTTTCCCAGAGTGGAGGATCAAGGGTGTGGTTTGGATCTTCTATTTGTGCTGGCAACATTTCTTGGTGTTTCATTTGAAGTGCTTTTGTCTCTTTCACAAAACCTGATCTTTTAAGTCTTCCTGATGACAGCTGTGCTTGCCTGATTTCATCGGGTGGTTGCTGAACGATTTGAACTTGGATCAATGCTTTGCATTCCCTTCCTTTGCTAAGTGGAGGATGCCTGCTGTCTGCTCCATTTTTACTATTGGTGATCTCATTCCACCAGTGATGATGCACAGTGCCTGGTTTTGTACTCTGTCGAGGTTCTGTTGATGAGATTTAGCTGCTGTCATCCATGGGCTGGATCCATACTCAAGGTGTGGTCGTACGCCACCTAGGTAGATAGTCTTGAGGATCCTTTCATTGGCACCCCCACTTTGTTCCTGCCAGCTTCCTCATGATGTTTAGCTTTCTTCTGGCCTTTGCCTCTGCGTTCTGTAAGTGCTCCTTCCATGTTAATCGTCTGTCGTAGGTGACTCCCAGGTATATCTGCTGGTCCTCGTATTCGAGTGGAGTACCGCCCAGTGTCAGATTGCCAACCTTGGTTTTGGTGGACAGTGAGAATAGCATGGCTGATGATTTTTCTTTGTTGATGGTAATACACCAGCGATTGGCCCAAGCTGTAATTCTGTCCAAGGCGAGCTGCATTCTGTACGTGGCAGTCGTTGTGTACTCATCATTGCACCAGAGTACGAGGCCATCTGCATAGAGGGCTGCTTGGATCCCATTGAGCAGCTCTGCTACAATGTCATTAATGAAGAGTATGAACAGAGTTGGTGATAATACTCCGCCTTGTGGCACCCCTTGTCTCAGCAAGACATTCTGTCCAGATTGTCCATCCACCAGCACCCTAGCTCTGCGATTGGGTAGGTACGACTTGGTCCATCGGAACATGTTGCCACCGATGCCTGTGCGCCGGAGCTTCACGAGGAGGCCATCCTTCCACACCCTGTCAAATGCCTTCTGCAGATCGATAAAGGCAGCTAGCATCACCTTCTTGGCTTGAAAAGTGTCCTCTGTGACCTGTGCAAGATGTGTTGTTTGATCTTCTGTGCTCCTGTATCTTCTGAAGCCGGCCTGCTCTGAAACTATAATGTTCTCTGACTCCATGTACCACTGCAACCGCTGGTTGATGATGATGCGCTCCATGGTCTTGCATATGCAGCTTGTAAGACTGATAGGACGGTAGCTCAGCACTTTCGTCTTGTTCTTCCCTTTTTTCAGAATAGGAGTCATTCTGGCTTCCTTCCAGCACTGAGGAACCTCTCCATTGGTCCAACTGAGATTAACGATGTCTAGCAACTTGCGGAGAGATGCATTACCAAGGTGTTGGATCATTTCATTCGTAATGCAATCTGGCCCGGGAGATTTCTTCTTCTTCAATTGGCGGATAGCCTTCTTCAGTTCTGCTAAACTAATGTCAACTTTCATTGCATCGTGAGTGTTGGTGTCTGTTCTTTCCTTTTGCCCTTTTCTAACCTCTTTTTGATGCATCCGTGGTATTGGAATTTTGCTTTCTTTTGCATATTCCTTCGCAAAGGCATCTGCAGCCATTTTTCCTGTCAGTGTTTGTCCATCTCCTTCAAGAGTAATCTTCTCTCCCCCGACACCCTCATCATTCAGTGCTTTAGTCAGTCTCCATAGCTTTGTGGTGTCTCTCTCTAAATTAAACCCTGCCATCTTTTCCCTCCAGCTTATTCTTTTGGCCTCCATCTTGGTCTTTAGATACCTGGGTTTAGTTTGTTGTAGCGTGAAGTAGTTTTCATGACAGGGATTACCCTCTGCATCTTTTCTGATGCCCTAATAATATCTGCTAAATTTCGGCCCGATCCATTCAGTGGTTCTGGAGTTGTTTTCGCGAGAACTAGGCCATCCAAGATGACCACCAAACCATTTAGCAAATCAAGTTCCCTCAAACAAACTTAGTTCAACTCTTGCCCTATATTATATCTCATGAGGTTTGCATTGATCCCCCAAGAGGTTTCGGAGAAGATTTTTAAAGACGTTTCTAAAGGGCGGCCAAAGTCCAAGATGGCCGCTGGCCCAATTGGCCGATCGTCTTCCTTTGAACAAACCTGTATTCCTATGCTGTAATGATTGTTCCTGCCACAAATAATTGAAATATGGCCGCCACACTACATTTTGATTGGTCCACTGCGGCCAGGTTTTTTGATGGATCAACTTACCTAGAACAAACTTAATCCCTAATCATACCTGCCAAGTTTCGGCCGGATCTATTCAGCGGTTCTGGGGAAGTGGTTTCTTGTGAAAACTAGATCATCTAAGATGGCTGCTGAACAATTTGGTCAATCAAGTTCACTGGAACAAACTTAGTTCAGCTGTTGCCCTAGATGATATTTCCTGAGGTTTGAATCGATTCCCAAGGAGAAGATTTTTGACATTTCTAAAAATTTGCCAAAATCCTAGAAGGCCGCCGACCAAATTGGCCAATCGACGTTGTTTGAACAAACTTGGATCCCTATTCCCTAATGATGCTTCCTGCCAAATATAATTGAAATCGGCCCAGTTGTTTTGAGGTCGTTTAAAGAAAAATTTGATGGACACACTAGCCATTCTGGCCAGATGAGCTACAAATGTAAGTTTTGAAATATGTTATGCAGGAAAAATTATTCACGATTATTCGATCATTAATTTTTAATCATAACAATTTCATGATTTAAAAAATAATCGCAATTTTCCATTAAATCACGTGATCATGCAATCTTATCAGGGTCCTGTTGACGCTCACCTGGACCATTAGCGTTTGATCCATCTGCATTTAAATGCAGTGTAGACATAATGGAAAATTTTTGGAAAATCCAAGATGGTCACCAGATAAATTGAGCAATCAAAATTCTTGTTTGATATGCTGAAGCCTACGGCCATAGAATTGTTCCAGACACATTTATTGAAATCAGGTTCTTGATTAAGGAGTAACATTTTAAATGGTTCTTGAAAATCTTCAGTAAATCCAAGATGGCCACAAAAAATGGCCAATCAAATCTCTGAATAGAAGTTTTAGAGGCTATCACCATAGGATCCTTCCAGCCAAATTTGGTTGAAATCTTCCAAGCAGTTTATGAGGCGATATGTTTTAAAGGATTTCTGGATAAGTTTCGGAAAATCCAAGCTGGTCAGCCAAATTAATCAGACATCTCATTGAAAGGTTTAATTCATAAATGAGGATTATGACAGCTGTGTATAAATGACAGTGCTCTATGGTCCCCAGAGTGTCCTTTATCAACAGGCTTGTGTGTGATTTTATCGTTCACAATAGTCTTTTGATGATGTTATTAAAGGTTGTGTAGACATCCTTTCAACTATACAGATGAGATATTACAAATTCATCATACAATGTAAGAATTCGGTTGAATATTTTGAAAAAGACTGAACATAAGTAATGATTGTGATGTCATTAATCAAATGGTGTCCCAATATTTTATTGCCAACACCACTTTACCCAAATGCAAATGATAAAACAGATGCCTAGGAGTAGGCCATATGATTTCCGTTATGAATGGTTAACCCTTTTACTCGAAGGAAAGCTTATAGGACCTATTCGATATAAATTCCAACACTTATCTTGGCGCGTTGTATGGAAGAGTGATCTGCATTAGTATTTGAACTGTGAACTATTTGATCAAAAGATGGATATAGTAAAGAGGAAAACAAACAAACACAGATTTTGATAAATTTATATTATTCATTCTTGCCTTCTTTCTTTTGTGACAATTCAAATTAAATCAGTAGTATACTGTATATATGAAATAATTCTTCTAAATAATTTATTGTGTGAAGATGTATATGGTTCTATTGAACCATGGTGTCAGAATCTGTGATCTGAAATAACCGCTGAATTCCTCTATTGAGACATCTGTTGAATATCAGTAAAACTAATTTGATAGAAACAAGATCCCTATGATGACAAAGTGAGATCTAGATTGAAACACCCATTATCAGTAGACGAGTGATCTTGGCTGATCCAATCCCTGCTCATTCTTTAAGTTTTGCTATTAATCACATCAAATCCATTCTTTGATCTAATGCCACTTATATCAATCATCAAAGCAGGGATGGGGTTAATTCCATTTTATCCATTCCAATTCCAATTCCACCTCAATTCATTTTATCAATTCCAATTCCAATTTCGTTTCCACATCAATTCATTTTTTCAATTCCAATTCCACGCAGAAAAGGTCAATTCCAATTCCAATTCCAATTCCATTTGATCAATTCCAAGTCCAATTCTATACCACTATTTACTTGAGATCAACATTGTTATATTTTAACCATTTAATGCCCACGATTGGCCAAGAAAACTAGATTTATCATTAGCAAATGTCCACGTGCAGGATAAGAGAGGACTCTTTTTTTAATTTAACAATACAATGACTGGATCAGTTATGGAATAAGTCATTCCATTGGTAAATTTTCAAAAATAGTCTCTTAGCATACATATGATCATTCCTCAAGACCAGTTCAAAAGACATTTTTGACTGACTTCTCCGTTAATATTTAAAACAATTAGAATACAAATTTTTGTTGGCAATAGTTAGTTATAGCTTTCAGTCAAATTATTGTCCAAAAGGTCAACATTCAGCAGATCATATTTTTAGTTATTTGACTTAATTATAGCTTAATGCCAAGTTTTTTTCTGATAAATATGACTAAAGGTTAATGCCATGTCGAACTATTATAGATACATGTAAACCTCACTATTTAAATGTTTGCATCAAAAACCATTAGAATACTATGTATATAGTACAGTACTGAGTGAGAGTACTGAGCACATGTATGTAGAGTTTGAATAACACCTGTGTGTGTTTTAAAATCTGAGCCACTTCACAGAGGGGGTTGTTCAATGATTCCTTTGTTATGTAGGAGGGTATAATTACGGGGCAATTATCTTGTAATGTACTCCTTTCTTCACCCATTTCATTCCATGCAGATGATAGGTATTACTTTACTGAACAGTATTGCTAACATCTTGATGAATAATTTTAACACAGTTTGGTTATCTTGGTTCAAGCTTATATATTTGAAATCATTTTAACTAATTTGTATGATTTTAACAATGGCATGATTTCATAGAGATGAAAACCTGTTTCCATGGAATGCAGAATGAAATAAGTTCAAGATCAGCACCTTTGATTGAATAAAGGAGGTACAAAGCTCATGTAGGATAAAAGGCTTAATTAGTCACTGGTCAGGTAGAATTGAGTTAATTCAATAATGTTTTACAGTTCATAGCATTTATCAGATCCTTATTTTGTCAATTCAGAGAGCGAGAGATTATTTTTGAAAATTTACCACTGGAATTACTGGCTCAGTTATCCGGCTAGCCACTCCAGTGGTACATTTTCAAAAATAGTCTTCCATTGGCCTGGCAATATTTGCACATTTCTGAAACTCATTGCAGAAGGTGTTTTGGACGGCTTAGGTGTTAAAGGGTTAAAGGCTAACTTGCTCATCACTGAATTATCAGTATCTCAAGCTCTAGTCTTCACAAACCAAACATATAGCTAAGTTGTTAAAATTAATTTTAATAGAAACTGTGCAGCCATAGGAGACAAAAGTATTTAATCAAATTAATTTAAAAATATTCAATAAAGCATCTAATAGCAGCTGGCATAATAAATATCATCAACCTGCAGATAGAATGGAATGTGGTAACTTAGGATGAAATGCATTAGGGAATATAAAGAGCAGTGTATAATTTACAGATAATACATTGTATTGCTAACACTGTTCAGTAAATCTATCACAAATTATGACTGGAATTGATTGGAATTGAATTAGAATTTATCAATTCCGGTCAATTCAAATTATCAATTCCAAATCCAATTCCAATTCCGGTGTCTTAAAATTTATCAATTCCAATTCTGGAGTCCTCGGATTTATCAATTCCAATTCCAATTCCGGAATTGAATTGGAATTAACTGATCAATTCCTATTCCATTCGGAATTGGCCCCAACACTGCCTCAAAGAAGATCACAGACGATTACATTTACTTCAGAATCATAAATGCCCTTAGTTAACTGGAGATTAGATCTGGGTACATCCCCTATCCAAGTTGAAAATGATCACTACTGGATCTGTTCAATGTAGACCACTATCAACTATCGAATCATTTGGAACCTAGGACGGGCATGGACCATTGGATATTCCCATGACTTTATAACATGATTTTATCCATTAAAATTTAGAATTAATGGTTCTTGGTTCAGAATTTAGATTTGAAATATCAACCGGACTGTCATGTTAATAACTATAATAACTAGAATGCACTCAAGGATGATGCTGACTCACGCCTTTGCGTCTTGACAATACACTTAGTGACCCCACCATCACCTTGATTTTCTACCTTTTGACTCCAAACTAAAGCATTTTCTAGCCACTCATAATATCAATGTGTGCAGAAATTGTTGATTCTAACTACTTGCGTTCCAGATTTATTTCTAAAAATGTGTATTCTGGGATGCACTAAGTGACCCAGTGACACGATTTTTTATCGTTTGATCCCAAACTAAAACATTTTCTACGCACTCATAATGCCAATGTATGTGCCACATTTGGTGATTCTACCTACTTGCATTCCAAATCTATGGCTGACAAGAGCTCCGCAAATGGCGCATGATGCTATGATGACAAACCAATGAATGACATCTATCAGAAAATAGAGATTTCTTCCTCAGAACCAGACCAGTAATCCTATGAAGTTTCAAAGTGATCCGTTAAACGGTTCAGGAGTTATCATCCGCAAACAGAATTTCAAGATGGCCGCCGGTGGCTGGTGGCCATCTTGGATTTCGGTTCATCTTCGATTCTGATAGATTTCTTCCCCAGACGTAGTCCAACTACTCTATGAAGTTTCAAAACTATCGGGCAAATGGCAACATAGTTATCATCTGGAAACCACATATGCAATTACATAATTGGCACAAAAAATTGGCAAGGTATAAACATGTGTATTTCGGGATGCACTAAGTGAGCCTGTGACATTAATTTTGAACATGTTGACCCCCAAACTAAAGAATTTTCTAGCCACTCATTATAGCAATGTATTTACCAAATTTGGTAATTCTACCTCATAGGATTCCCGAAATATGCCTCGGATAAACACACATACACTCACACACACACACGCACACACACACACACACACACACACACACACACACACACACACACACACACACACACACACACACACACACATACACACGCGCGCACACACACACACACACACACACACACACACACACACACACACACACACACACACACACACAAATAGATGGCACCACCCGCAATACTCACACCAGCCTAAAATCTAAATATAACTAGGAAACATTGTTTAACTCGGAGGACCCCCGCAATCACTAGAAATGCCTTTCTCTATGTAGTGTAGTAGTAGGTAGCTTTTTTCATAGCCTTAATATTATTAAAAATAAAAAATAAAAGGCAAAAAATAAAAATAAAAGAAATTTAAAAAATCAAGGAAATTGACCAAAAAGTTTTTTTTGTATTAAGATGTCCATTTTCACACAAAATCCAGGACATACAACATGTATAAAGGTGAATCCTCTAAAAGGCACATCTAGACATCATAATGAAGCCACATGTACCTGCTAAGTTCCGGATGATATACCGTTTACGACAATATTGACAAAAATCATGAGTTTTTGCATTAAAAATCCCATTTCACCCAAAATATTGGACGTATAAAGGTGACTTCTTCAAAAGGCACATTTGTGTATCATAACTGAGTCGCACACCAAGTTTCATTAAAATATCTGAAGCGGTTCTATATGATATCCTGTTTATGAGGAAATTGTCAAAAAATCATATTTTTGCATTAATTAATAAGTCCATTTTCACCCAAAATATTGAATCTATAAAGGTGAATCCTTCAAAAGCCAGAACTAGCCATCATAAAGAAGCCACCTGCCATGATATGGTGTTTACGAGGAAATTGACAAAAACTCGAGTTTTTTGCAATAAAAAGCCCAGTCACACACAATATTGGACCTATAAAGGTGAAGTCTTCAAAATGCACATCTGTGTAATACAGTGTGTATCATAACTGAAGCATACACCGAGTTTCATTCGAATATCTGAAGCGGTACTGTATGATATGCTGTTTACGAGATATTGTGGACGGACAGGCAGACAGACAGACACGGTGATTACTATAGGCCTTCCGCACCTGGGCCCTAATAAACCAATAATATACGACCTGAGTGCAGTAACATTGCACTGACGTCTTTGATGGAGTCAGAAAGTTTTGTGTGGCTTGAAGTGTTCACTGGATGGCGATAACCACAATATGAATACTGTACATGAATAGGAATCTGAAGAGGACTATGTGGATGCATCTAAACGATGCAAAATGACACTATCTAAAATATAATGCTAGACACAAATGGCGTTGGAAATGTGTGACTATAACTGGCCAAGAGCTGCCAGGAGCCGATGGTATTGATGATGTCGAATCGAATTCCATACCCGAGGCAAACGTACATGCATAATAGTTTCGAGCCACTACTAAATACTATGGACACTTGGATTAAAATGATCTCTGCGAAAAATTTCTGAAAGGGAATTTTTTTGAAAATTTACTGCTAGATTGACTGTCTCAATAACCTGCCCAGAAAATTCAGTTATACTATATTCAAAAATAATCTTCCACTGGCCTGCACACATGGCAAATAGACATCACTCTATGGCACGCCAGTGCGTAAGCCAATAAACCATTTAACAGTCAAATTTTATCAAGAAAGGTTTGGTTTTTCATATAAAATATCCAATTACACTTTGCAAAGCAAGAACACATATTTTTTAAATTCTTCGCTGAAATGGCTGGCTTCGTTATAAAAGCATATAGTCTAGTGGTACATTTTCAAAAATGTTCTCCTGGCATGAAAATGACGATTTCTCAATGCTTTAGGCAGGTTTTCACCATTAAAAGGTTAACACTAGAATCGAGGTAGCCGCAGGATCAAGATTGTTTTCAGATTTTCCAGATTTCCACCGATTTTTTCGGATCACACCCAAACATTCTGGCCAGGTGAGCTAATAAACAACGTTGGTATAAGCTGATGCTGTCGAAGACAGACAGATTTCAGTAACATAAATGTAAACAGTCAAACAGTACCCTCATTAGGCTTTGAGTTACATGTATTATATCCTAGCTAATTCTAATGAATATTACTTAGGAACACAATGAATGTAAGTTAATATACATGTGTATTGTAACACGAGGGGCTTAATTTGTACAGGTCTGGAATATCAGTATTTGAGTAACAAATATTGAAGATTGGCTTCCAACCACAAATTTTGTCTGGGCAGTCAACATTGCATATAAGGTCATTCAGCCTTTCAAACAGGTGAACTAATGATTATTGTCAAAAGGTTAGTTTGCCAGCCCTAAGTGTTGACCAAAATACAATATTCTCATTCGAAAGATAGTATTTAAATTATAATTTGTTCAATAAAATTTCAATTTTTTCATTCAAAATGTTCATTACCAAAATTGTCAGAGATTATTTTTGGAAATTTACGACTGGAATGACTGGCTTGGTGATTGAGCCAGTCATTCCAGTGGTAAATTTTTTTTAAATATTCTCTTAGTCTACAAATGGACATCTCTCAAGTCCGCTGTGCAGAGACCGTTTTTGGCCAACATGAGGTTTAAAGGGTTTATGGTTAATATATCTCTGTCCTTATATCTAATAGATATACATGTAGAATAGGAAGTTTTCAAAATAATAGCTTTTAACATTTTTGTTTAACCCTTTATTGACCAAGACAGGCAAATTGGCATCTGCAGGGGTGTTGAGGAATGTCCATTTGTGGCTTTTGCCAGCCAAAAGAAGATTATATTTTAAAGTAAACACTGGAATGACCGGCTTGATATATAAAACGAGCTAGTCATTTCATTGGGTAAATTTTCTAAAATTATCTTTGTCCTATAAAATTGCCCTATAAAGGCACTGACTAAGAATGAATGTAAGTTTTCTTTACAAATCTTGACCATTAAAATGGTTAATGATCAAGTCGACCAATAGCTTCCATACAGTGGTTTTAAAATGTCTATTTGCAGACCAAGAGAGGCATATCTTTGAAAATTTACCACTAGAATAACTTGCTACATGTAGGTAACTGAGTCAGTTAAATTAACCAAAGATTATCTTGCTTTACCAATGGATATTTTATATGAAAATTTTAAGATTTGTACTGACGAAGCTTTAACATCTTATCATATCATTATCCCATTAAATTTTTCATATAATTCATTGGCTAGATCAATATATAGACGTTAGGCCTATATTAATATATTGAATAATATGAAACTATTTGGACTGGAAGCTGTATATGCCTGCTAAGTCAGGAACATCTTCCCAGGGTCTGCGATACACATTAGCCACTTACATACTGTTCACACATTGCACATCCTCTCCACAAGATCCATCCACATACCAACTTTCATGATCCTACATATACAAGTCTTAAAACTATGGCCCGGACAAACTTCTAGATTGTAATTATGTTCAGTGAACCATGAAAAATATGTCAAAAGTAGGGCAGCATCAGGTCATGCTGACCTACTTTTCACATAATGCACATCTTCTCGATAAGACCCATACACATACCAAGTTTCATGCTTGTAAAATTGTAAATATAATAAAACTCTTGAAACTAAGGCCCGGGCGAACTTGGAGAGGACGAATGGACAGATAGATGGATGGAGTGGAGAAGTATAAAAAATATATATGAGCTTATGCATATGGTTCAAGATTCAAGATTCTAGGCCCAAATCAAACGCAATATAGCTATATTGATTGATCTGATACTCGTGATGCTCAATTCATAGTTTCGCACATCCAGGCATTTTGAGATCGGCCGCCATTAAAGTTGGGGCAAACTTATTACATGAAAAAGAGGACTGCCCATAGAATTTTAGAAACACATTGTTTACATTTTCCATGAAGCTCAAATCATAAAATCAGGTATCTTAGAATCTGTAATAACGCCACCGGTATCAGAAAACATCAAATCATGACTGAATTTTGCAAGATAGATCCTAAAAAAATGGCGTCGCTGCCAAGGTATTATGTGAAATTTGATTGTGATGACGTCTTTGCGATTCTATAAATTAATGCATGTCTATAAGAATATACATTAACCCTTCGAATCCTGAACACCACTGTCGGAATTTAAATACAAATAATAAATATTTTGAAATCCATTTGACTGGAAGCAGAGCCTACCCAAATTTTCTTTTAGTAAATTAATTCTTTAGCCAAGAACAATTTAATATTTAGCACTTTGGTAAATATTGACTTAACCATCTTGCGCTTTCACTTATGAATCGAAATAGATGGACATAAGAATTTGACACTGTTCAGCAGGTACATGACGTTGTTTCAACGTTGATTCCACGTTGAAATCACGTCATGACGTGAATTTAACGTGGATTCAACGTTGAAACAACATCATGTGCCTGCTGGGTGGTCAGCCATACAAGAAAGCTGTTAAACATTTAGAAAATAATTTGACTGGGAGCTTTGGCTGGCTTGCAGTTAAATTAATTTCAAAATATTCAACAATAATTCTCACATTGTGTTATGTTTGTAGAGTAGGGTAGCATCTAGTCGCCACTTTGGCCCTCCGTCCAGCTGTCCGTTCGCCCTCTACAAGTTTGTCAGGACCATAGTTGCTATATGTACAATCATGAAGCTTGGTATGTGGATGCATCTTATGGAGAAATGGAGATGTGCATTGTTTGAAAAGCAGGTCAGTATGACCTACTATTGACCTGATTTTCATTCCTATATAATCTCCTAAGAAATAAATAATTTTAGTCTTGAAATATTCGTCTTGAATTTCCTGTTTGTTTATGTTCGAAACGAAGCTGGTTTGTTAAAAAGACGAATCGTGTATTTCATTATTTTGTGATGATGTTGATGCGGCTAGTGTTAGCATGAAAGATCCCAAGCGCATTAAGCCGCATTTCAAGGCTCGCGCTCATGCAGGTGGTCTGTTAATATTTTGGGAGTTTTTTTCACATAAACAAATGAGACTCAGAAATGTAATTTGGGTGTAAACAAACACTAAGTTGTCTTGTGCCTACTATACTAGTAGTATTATTATATAAACTTTATTATATAATAGTTGTGTACACCCCAATTTCTTTTCTGACTCATTTGTTTATGTGAAAATCCTTCCCAAAAATATCAACAAACGTCGTTAAGAACATAAGCAACGTGAAATTAAAGACGAATATTTCAGGGCCAAAATTAGTTATTTTTTAGGGGATTGCATTTTTCTTATTTAAATAGTCAGGGTTATCATATATAAATGTAGTATTTGCGATAGATCGCAAAGAATAACTTACCAATATTAAATAAAATATGTTCCAGGCGAGCCCTAAAATAGGTGTCAATCTTCTTACATATCAGCTATCATCTTCGTCTCTTTCAGTCGCACACGACTTGAATTGGTATGGTTTAACAATAACATGTCCAATATCATTTGCACAGATGTCCGCGTGGTCGACTTTAGTATAATGAGATGTCCGGGAAACGCCCGTCTCGGCTAAACAAGAACTTGAAGCAGAGCTTGGTGTAAGCTTCGCTACTTTATTAGACGCCATGGTCTCCTAATCGCAAAACACGTGGGCGTAATGTGAAACCACGTGATTAAAAACATCACGCGATGACGTCACATCGTGAGTTTTAGTAGGTCACAAATAGTCAATTTTAAACTCGATTTTAATATAGATAGAGTTTGTGAAAATTTGTCAAATCGGTTTTAAATTTCAAAAAATGTTAAAATTTGTTGTTTTTGACGGTTTTTATCAAAATCGAAATCCAGTTTGTGTTATCCTTTAACAGGCCATAGGTCACCAGTCACACGGCCCATTAATTAGCATTTTTAAGTAGAATCTTAAGATTAGGAGGTAGCAAGAGTTATTAAGAACTGTGTTAAAATTACTGTTAATTATCACCTTTTATTAGACTTTTGAGAACAAATTTGAAATTAAGTTTACAATGAAGCCTACGTTGCCAAGAAAATGTGTTATGGTTCTTGCTATGCTTAAAAACAGGCCAAAGGTCGCGTGGCCAATTAATTAGAATTTCAATTAGACTTTGGCGTATGCGTCTGAAATTAAGTGCCACTGTAACTAAAACACAACAATCTGTTGCTTAAGAATGAGTTTTTTCGTGTGTTCTAAGCTTAAAAACATGTCAAACGTGATTTCTAAGATTAAAAACAGGTCAAAAGTCACCAGTCACATGGCCCATTAATTAGCATTTTAAGTAGAATCTGTAGATTCGAGAGCAATCTGAGTTACCAGGAAATAGTACCCATTTCTTAAGAACAAACAGCGCAAAAGTCAACAGGGCACGTGACTGATAAATGAAGACTTTTATTTATACCTTTGAGGTGCAAGATGTATAATAATTCCCTAGTAGTGATGACAAATTACATGCATGTCCAGATGACCATAAACAGGCATCGCTGTACTTCACATGAAGATTTCTAATGCATGTTCAGTGATATATGGCATACATGAAATCACTATCTTCAGAATTACTGTCGTTATTATCAGATGAGCGTCCTATCTCAAACTAAGGACATATCAAAATGACAACTAAAGGTATCTTTATGCTTCACCTGACGATTGCTAAATTATGTTCAGACATTCAGTTGGACATGGTCTACTCGGTATCATTATCATTATTATGAAATAAACATCCCATATCAGATTAGAGACATCAAATTATACACATATCAAGATGGCAATAAAATCTTTGTACCTCACGTAGAGCTTGTTATCGTATGGCCATTGTCATGTGGCCTACGCAGAATCATTGTCTTCAGAAAATGCCTTCATCGTCTTATTCTCTTTTAATTGCCCAGTATCAAATAACAGATATGAAATTACGCGCGTATTACGATCACAATCAAATGGATGTTTGTACTTCACGCGAAGATGGGTATATTGCATTCATTGTGATAATAGATGTTCTGCCATGTGCTAAATGGACTGAATTATCTAATATTGTTGATGAGTAAACGACAACTCCAGAATTTGTGTCCAGAGGAGCGTGTATTTTCAGCCTGTCACTACCGTAGTAGAATTTTCACCAGCTGTAGAGAAACTATTGTCCCCAAAAGCTCAACAGTAATTGCAATACTGTGCGCAGACTGAGGATAGTAATTTAGGTTTCCCTACAGATATGGCACACTTTCCAGGAACATATAATTTTAACGCTGTTAGAAGTTGCTCTTTGCTTATACACTCCAGCTCGAACATACTCTCAGCCTTCAAGAGAACTATTACACGAATGATGATATTCAAATTCTTTCAAAATTAAGTCAAACCCAAAAATTTTAGCAAGGGTTTGGTCATCCTTCAATACATGGGAAGTCTTTCGTATCGCAACTTCTGCAGCTGTTATTTCACATGCCCCCAGATTTTCAAAGATTCCTTGCTTATGGCAACGGACTTTGTTACAGAACAAGTATTTTGCCCCTAATCTTTCACCCGACGCATTGGTGGGGTTGATTACCGCAATGTTACAGAAGTGTTCCAGACGAGAGCTTGCGCATTTGCAGGGGTTTCCTTAACAACTGCCGTGAAGTCATATGGTATCCAGCAAATTCATCTAGTTTATTTGGTAATGATTTGACAACCCTGAAATATGTAGAGGTATTGAACAATCCACTGAGTCTTTAAATGATAAAATGGCACCTGAATCTGTTTTGTCATGGGTGATATGCAGTACGAATGTATGATTATTGTATTCTGCGGCTGTGGTAGTAGAAACATCCTACAGCTGCAATCAGTCCTTCTTAGCCTTTGACCACTGTGTCTTGTTCTCAGCCAAACTATTTCGCTTCCTCGGGTCTTGACCTGAGCGTACCGAGTCCTGTCTTTTTAGGTCAACTCGCAGCATGCGATATGCAGTATGCAGCTAGGCAATGATCTACAGTCTGAGACCTACTGGAACACGTTTTATGGCCAGAAACTGGATGGGTCTTGATTTCAGACTCTATTCGCGTATCTTTTGACGCCGGTTTAATCGGTGAATGGATAGACGCAGAATTCTCATATGAATCCATGTTTGCTGATAGTAGCTCTGATAAGAATTAGGTTCCACTATGTAGCTTAAGCATACGTTTTTGAATAAGAGAAAGGTTCTTTCACTACTTAGAAAAGTATTGCAAATGTCGACAGATCTAAGCCACAAGATGTTTAGTCAGCAAACTTCATAAAACATGCTATAAATACTCATGTGGTTACAATGTGGCGTTGTGTTTGAAGATTGACCTCAATAGATCCATTTCTAGCTATGCCTCGCCCATTTTTAACTAGGCGTTATTGAATTTGTCCACGCGTTTGAATGTACGTTAACACTTTAATTCACCTTTCCAGAGTATCCATCCATCATCTGACCTCGTATGACGTCATAATCAGCTCAACGCGTGTATGATGACGTCGCAATCACTACGCCATAAAGGGTTCCATATAGACCGTCATCAAATCTCAAAGAGTTCGACACGTGTTATAAATTGTATGTCTTTGTAATTCTTTGCTATTTACTAAACATGTTGTTGAATATTTTGAAACCAATTTGACTTGGCGCTGTTGCTACCTTAGGCAGCAACAGCACCCAGTCAAATTGGTTTCAGAATATTCAACAGCTTACCTGTATAGTGTTTTTGGAAATTGATAGTCAGGGTGTTCAGAGACCGATCGATCCCAACACGAGCGAGATGTGGCTAGAGCTCAGCTAGAGATGAGCGGGGCATAGCTAAAACCGGAAAGGTCCATTGAACCCTGACTTCTCATAATCGCAATTTCAAGCTAACTATACAGGTAAGCAGTTGAACATTATGAAACTAATTTGACTGGGAGCTGTTGCTGTCTATGATATAAACAGCTCCCAGTCAAATTAGTTTCAAAATATTCACTTGTAAAGTCACCAAAGACATAGAATTCAGACAGTAGTTACTGTTGGGCCATCTGACCGTTTGTGCCATACTAACATACACCAAGTCACGTAGCTCCATTGTTTGTGTGGCGGAGCAGGCGAGTGAGGGTGGTTGGGGGAGGACTGCGCAATAGAACAATGTGTTTATGGCACACCTATGTCGGTTTTTTATTTTCCTTTTGTATTGTATCCAGAATTCTGCTCAAAGCTTCAATGAATTGTGTGTTGTCACTGTCAGGAGGCCTGTAGATTGTGCCAACAATTTTATTTCTACCTTTTTGAATCGGAATTTCGATAAATATTGTTTCAATGTATTCTTCCATTATGGAAAAGTTTTCACGCAAAATGAATTGAATATTGTCTTTTATGTACATGCCTACACCACCTCCACCATCCTTGTTAATTATGTCAGATCTGTGCTTTTCGATAAATGTATAGTTATTCTTGTTAACTAGAGTAGTAGGTGAGTTTACTTTTAGCCAAGTCTCTGTAATTCCAATAATTCCAAACTCGTGTGCACTCATATCTAGGAAATTATTTAACTTGTCATTGTTCTTCAGTATCGATCGAGTGTTTGCGTGCATGAGTGAGAGTGCAATGCTTTCTTTACTGTTTGTTATAAAGTCATTAAATTGGCTTAGAAGCGTATAGTTACAAGTTTGTGGAGGTATGGATAAGTCAGTTCTAGCATCTTTTGAGTTGATGTCTCTATACGTGTGGGTGTTAAGTTTGAAGGGATTTAGAATTAGGTCTTGTATGTGCTCTATGTAGTTATATTCAACATGTGGATTCATGATTGCAAGTGTGTAGTCAGCATCATCATTAATGTGATTGAAAGGGAATAAAGATTTGTTGCAGTTTAGACACCACCATCGCTGATCATCTAACTCAAGATGGAGATAATCAGAAGCAGTGAGTTTAGAACATCTTAAATGAACCCACTCCGAACACAAGTCGCATAATAAGGCTTTTTGATTAGTTCTAACAGGTCTCTTACAGGATGAGCAGGGGAATTTGGTTGGCATGGTAAGGATAGAAGAAGAAAAAAGCCGAAACAACTATAGTCGGAAAGAGTTTAGGGGAGGAAGATGCCAGAGATACTTTCCTTGTCTTGGCAAGATTATACACGGCTTAGTTTCAATCAGGCAAAGATATTCTACGTTGCTGTTACATGTACACAACTGAAAATTGAAATGATGAGGGCTGATCATTGGTTGGGATGGGTAATGATAATTAACCCTTTAAGCCATGAATTTGTTCAAGAGAATCCAAATTACTACAGAAGCTGCTGGTATGGGTGTCAAAGGGTTAATAATAATGACGAATGCTAATAATAGTGGTCTATGGTCATCTTAAAGTATCCATTAGTAGTCCGGTGGAGGTCATCTCTGAAAATCAACAACTGAAACAGCTGAATCAACTAGTCGAGACAGCGGCGGATTACCAGGAATAGCCTTCATGAACCCATGAACCTATTATTAATAGCTGGCTTAGATTGTTTACCATTTACAGCCCAGTGAAAGGCATTTGGTTGATTGTGATCTCGGCTAACAAGTGATGAATTTTGTTTATGAATATCATATAATTGAGTAACAGATATGTCATGGTCGAAAAGGAAAACGTAGATTTTTGCATCTTGATACGAGACTGCGTTATCATAATTTTAGCGCACATGTGTCCGAGAGATGGGTTGCTTTTATCATCCCAAAAATGTGTGATTTTGCTCGGATCTACATCGTATTAAATGGGTTTGTATCAAGATTAGAAGGGACACATTAATGATGGGAATAACAGTAAAAACAAAAATTGTATGAATTTATGTAGCATGGATCACCGTCTGGTGCGTATGAGAAGGCCGGTCCGGGATAGGCCATGCTCACCACTCCGCTGGCCACATATGGCCCACGCATAAACGCCCATTCCAGCAGGAGAACAAAATAAAAGTCCGTGAGATCGTCCTACGCGCATGCGCGGCCATGAGAGGTAGACAAACATTAACGCGTTATCTGGTGGAGACGGGCAACTTATGTGTATATACGTGCTCATATTATGGCAATTCCGTAACATGGGACCGTCCTCAAAGATTTTGCTATGTATTAATATCAGAATTGAATGAGGAATTTAAAATTCTGAACAGAAATTAAATCTGTTCAGATCTGCCGAAGATACCGCAAAATTAAAAAGGGACTCTTTTGGAGCTCAGACTAAGTCTAGACACCCCTAGAGTGTGCGCCTGAACGAGCGTGATGTAGACACGATTGCTCTAGCTACCTTGACTCCCACGCAACACGCGCTCTGATTCGCTGGCACAGTCTCTCACCGAGTATAAATGGCGTTCGCCAAGCCAAAATCGGGTAGAAGGAAGGCGGACTCGGCCCAAATGGGACCATTCTCATTATCTGCCTACAGCATAGAGCTCGCGTTCTGGAATCTACACCAACGCAGCTTATTACAGTCAGGTTCCCTCACTGGACAACCGCGCTCTGCACCGCACCAAGTTTTTGCACACTCCTGGTTGATCAACAAGAATAACAACCTAAATTAAAAAGATAGCTCATTATTCTGACCACCGTCGCCAGTGGAGCCTTCATTGCGGTATAAGACCTTTGGTCGTTACCGTCTAAATTAGTATGTAAGAACGGTGGTGTTTTTCTTGTCTCGCCAGACTTGCCATGCCACTAGAGAAACGGTGGTAAAAAACAATGGCCGTATCCAGCATCATTGAATTTATGTTTTAACTGTAGTACAGACAAGGACATTGCTTTATGCGCCGCAAGAGCTAAACGGTGTGGATCGTCTTGTGCCGAGAAAATAATTCAACATAATATGTACTTACCATCTCTACACAATGGAGGCATCCGTCACTCTTAAAGCACAAACGGTATAATGGTACTACGGTGAACTATTCAGTATGTGCTATGCATTAGGACCTGTTAGCCACCGAAATTGGCTTTATTCGTCACTGTTTTCGAGTATGAAACATTACGGCCAGCATCATGCAATAATTCTCCAGGCGGCAGCTACACCGTGCCTCAACTCACACTGCAAGAAAGCGGTGCAAAGACTACATGTGATGCTTAAGCTGCACTGATGACTAATAAGTGCACCACATAGGGGCATATCTTAGTTATGTATACCGTTATTAATAATAAATAAAGTACTGCCCTAAGTGGTACCGTAAGGTCGGATGCGACCTCCGCTTTAAGACAATATTGTGCATAATGTTCTGCATTGTAAACGGTGTTAGCAAATAGACGGCACCGTAGGTCGAATCGACCCTATATTCCTAATGAACGTATATATATATATATATATATATATATATATATATATATATATATATATATATATATATATATATATATATATATATATATATATATATAATCAGGCATTTTGCCAATATTGTTACTTAGCAGTAAAATCTATAAAAATTAATATTTGGACCGCAGTACACCTAGGTTACACTATACATAAACAACAAATGCATCACCGAATTTTCGCCCAACGGCACCAATTTTACATTAAGGTCGCTGCTCATGCTCTCGCCAGAGAACATGGCACGCTACCGTTAAATCTAGAGCTATGATAGCTCGATCGGATATGTTTTTAATCTGGCCAAGGACGCTTACTCTTCAAACGGAGAATTGCTATTAAAAACTCTTCTTCACGGTCAATAATACCGTTGTGTAAACGGTACTGCTGATTTTCATAGTTGGCCGTTCATGTTAAGGCCTCCTAAATTGAGGAAAAGAGTAACCGCATTTGACTATCCTTCTCTGGCCATCTGGCTGAAATAATTGTTCGAATTCCCACCGCCAGAATGGTTAGGACCGTCTCAACAAATTACAGTAGGTATCTTGCCGGCCAGAATCAATTTGCCGTTCACATACATACCCCATGTATCTTCGGATACCTATTAAGCAAGACCTTTTATGCCAAATTAGGAAACACTGCGAAAATATAAACAATGCAATATCATTGCCGTCCCAGCAGTGTTCTATGGGCAACTTTCTCCAAAGCAGCTAAACGGTAACGCCAGGGTACGGATCGCATACGGTCCGTGCTCGAAACCTTAGGTGACGGATAGAAACACGGATCGTCATCTAACCAATAACGGTGACTCGGTGAAGCCTTAGAGCTCACCATAGATGGAAATACGTTTCTGTCTCCCCAACGTAAGTAAGCTAAGATCCGCTTTCTAAACACGCTTCCGTCAATGTGATTTGTCCATGTGTTGTCATTTGTGGTTGTGATGCGGTATGTGGAGGGATCGCTTTGCGGGTGTGAAGCTACCACCAGACCACGTGTTGCACGCTGTCGGTCTCAGGAGAGATGCTCCGTGGGGTATCGGCAATGGTATCGAGCATCCTCGCCAGGAAGACGCTATGCCGTTGTAGGCATTTTCCTGTGACGGAGGCCCACGCGAGGTTCTTTCCTCTCGCAAAACTAATAATTTTTGGCCAGCCTGAGGCAGATATAGTTTATATTAAACCAACTGATCTGCCCTGACCGGAACTTTCCCCCACAGGGGTACCTGCCACGATACCATCTATATATAACTAGATTGGTTAAGTACCTCCGGCGAGACATAAACCCAATTCACCACTCTCGTTTTTACGTACACCGTTCGTAAGTGACAAGCATACAAAAACTGTTTGTTACTGTAATCAAGTAAGTAAATTGTGCTAGCACCGTTCTCTCCACCTCGGAGATGACGGCTAGACACACCGGGGACACGAACAGCTGGGACGATACGGTAGTGTTCAGTTTTCGCAGCAATGGCTGCACCAGCCCACTGGCACGTGATCGTTCCACCGGCCCTGGAGGTCGGTTTTTATTTATCGTCCCACAATGCTTTGCAAACCCCGTACAAATTTGCATGAAGATATTTTATATGGTTATTTTATTTAGTAGTCAAAACCGGAACCAGCCACATCTTGGGATGGCTCCTCCCCTTCCCAGACATTCTACTAACCTTGTCTCATGAGACACACCTGCCCATCTCCCCTACCCATCTCCCAACTCCCAACAAATGTTTCCTGGCGCCACCCCTGAAATTCCACGCACCCCTCCAGATAAATTTGCTAATTAACCACGTAAGATTTGCAGTATCTGTATTTTATTAGCAGATTTCTTGAGTCAAGAAAAAACAATCAATTATCTTTTGTGATTAAACATAAATCAAAATGTTCCTGGATCATTTGCTAATAGTTGGTTTAAAAGAGTTTGTCAGTGAGTTTATATTTATAAACAATAACGAGCTTACACGCCGCTAATAAGCTTCGCTTCTGTTTACGACAGATTACGCTTTGGTGTACGGGCCAATGAGTGCAGGCTAGGACTGATGTTGGTTTTGCTATTACGTACAGGCGCAAAAATGTGAATGACTCACATCAGGTCTTTTATCATACCTTTTACCTGTTCTTAAGCAAAGAAAACACAAAATTTGTTCTTAGCAATGTATTTTGGTTCTTGGCAACTTAGGCTACGTTGTGTTAAAACTTGTACTCAAAAGTCTAATTAAAAGTGCTAATTAAGCGGTCACGTTACTGATGACCTTTGATCTGTTCTTAAGCATAGTACGAACCATAAAATGTGTTCTTAAGCAATGGATTTTGTTTCTTGGCAACGTATGTTTCATTGTAAACTTAATTTCACACTTGTACTCAAAAGTCTAATTAACGGTACTAATTAACAGTAATTAACACCTTTCGTAATTAACACTGCACCAGCTTTTTCAGTCTTAGGTTACGTGACCCCAATCAACTCTGAAAAGGATTAAGCTTGTACATTAACTTCTGATTAAAACATGTTTGGGGTATGTTCTAGTGGCGCCCCTACGTTAAGCACCAACTCTGAAACAAAAGAATGGTCATTTTTATCCTAGCACTAGTCCATAACTAAATTTCTGCCATCAAACCTTTTGTACTCAAATGTCTAATTACATGCCAGTGGGCTCCCAGAATATTTGATTTCGAAGCGATGGATTTTTTTATCTTTGCAGCGAATGAAGCTACTTCGTTGTAAACATGTACTATTACACTAGTGACGGTTAGTCTGTTACCGAGGAGGACCCACTGGGTATATTAACAACGTGTCCATTATTGAGTTCCTCTATCTCTCTGTGTTGCAATAACGCCATGAGTAGCCCTTTAATTACATACAAACCGCTCCTTATAGGCCGCCTGATTTTGGAGTCAAAAACACAAAATATGTGCTTATTGATTTCGGTTTTCAGGCCAACTGAGGGCCATTTTTGACAATTTACCACTGAAAAGGGTGAGCCAGTCATCCCAGTGGTAAATCTTCAAAAATATGTTCACTTGGCCTGCAAATGGACATTCCTCAAGAGCACTACAGTGGCCGGGTGTGGCCGGGCTCGTCATAAAACGGTAAAGACTGTCTTAAACAACTATATATTTTGATCACAAATTGTATTCCTATTGAGGATTGGCTTGTGAGAGAACACCTGTTTCCTGATAAGACCCCATTTTAGGGCTCCAGTGAGGTTATCGTTTATAGAACAATTGCATACACATATAAGAATGCCAATTTACCACGTGAATGAATACATTATGAATCCATGGATGCATATATAAATGGCGAATATTAGACACTCAGGTTTAGCACTTTTGCTGCCTTGGGCACCTAATAGGATTATTACATTGAAGTTGGTAAAAAAAAAGACATGTGGTCGTTCAGAGGCTACGATTTTCTCGATTGCTAACCTGTCTTTTAGCAAATTAGTCCGTTTTTAGTACCGACTTGACTTAATAGACTACGGGAATGTGAAAGCTATTGATTGACTAGGTCATCATCAGCAGCAGCGGCGACAGCAGCGACGTTGGAAGCTGCTGCAATATGAAACATTTGAAATCATGGCTAACCTCAGCAAAAGAGAACTTTGAAAACATCGGATGTGTAAAATGATCAAGATTCAAGAAACAGAGCTGTAGCGTCTCAAGCAATTGACACATTCCCAGAGCGGTCATCAATGGAGGAAAGGCTGAAATTAAAGTTCCTACGCGGTCTGCCAATTTTAAACACCGGGGAAACCATCTTATGTGCTGAGACGCAACGCAAAATCAAACTTAGTTGAGTGAAAAAAATCAAAACTGAAAACCAGCAGACAAATCCATTTTTAACTTCCATCGTAAAAACGGAGGAAATGGTTCCAGAAGATGATCAACAACATCCGGGGATTAATGAAGCATTCACATGCCATGAGACGCATCCGTTCCACGACCAGATTTTCACTTTTGATGCTTAACAGGTAGAATTTGAGCTTAGCTGACATCCATATTGGATGTGTGGCCGTCTTTGATTTCGATAGGGTCCCTTTTTCGAATCTAGTTTGAGACTGTGAAGTTTCAAACCAATCTATCAAATTATTGCAAAATTATCATCAGGAAAATACTCAATCGCCCACACACAGACCCACGCGCCCACTCGACTGAAGGTACAATGACACAGAATGCTGCCATTCTGGCAGGGTATAAAAATCAACATTTCCTCGTCTTCTGCGGACATGAGGCGGCGTTTTGGCATAAAGTCAATAGGAGTCTGTCGGCCCGGATTTATTATAGGTGCTCAGGCCGACGAAGGACGGTGTGACGGTGTGACCATTGCGGTTTGTTCCCCATGTCTGTTTTCGGTCTATTTGTTTGTCTATCTATCTGAAGCATGTCTCCGAAATCCTATATTTTTAGTCTGGGGTCAACAGATCAAATATCGAGGTCATGGCGTAACTTACCGCATACTACAATACACATGTTCATCAATAACACTTCCCATGCAGGAAGGTAGGATCGCCAAATCGGTAAAATACATTCATATTATGCTTGTCTAGAAGTATAACTTAGTTTCCGGTCAAAACGTCAAATATCTAGGTGACGGAGTTAATAAGTGCATCCTGAAACACACTTTTTCGCCATAAATCGGGAACGTAAGTAGGTAGAATAACCAAATTTAACAAATACGTTCATAGTATAAGTGGCTAGACGTTTGCTGGGCTTCAGGAGGACAGGGTCTGGAATGCAAGAAGCTAGAATCAACAGATTTAGAGCACGCTTTCATATTACGATAGCTTGTAACTACTTTTAGTTTGAGGTCAATGCATCAACTATCTAAGTCACACTGGAAACTAACTGCATTTCTAAAACAGAGAGCAAAGGCGTGGGTCAGCATCTCCCACTATTGCATTCTATTGCATGACGTTTGAAATCATTTAAAGAATGCTGATAGTCAGGAAAAGCAGGATATTGAAAAACAGGATTATGAAAAGCGGGATTATGAAAAGCAGGATAATAACGAACACTGGAGAATGACACATTAACGGTAGGTTATAGGCGGCCTGTATATGAACGACTTCGTTGACAAAAAGATTAATTTAACGACATGTTCGGGCTCACCAACATTTGCTCAACGACTCCTTAGCCATCATTAAAAACATATCCTATGATCGGTTGCCTTGAGGTATATCCAGCGGAAATAGAGTACAGATCATGGACCCATAGCTGAGCCTTCGGTATATATATATATATAAATAATATCATAGTATATATAATATAATCAGAATGAATGTGCCAAATCTGGTTGTTCTACATACTTGCATTCTCGACGTATGGCAAAAATGTGAATTGGCCAATTGAGCTCCAACTCATTTTTTGAATAACCATAAGAATCGATATGCAAAATTTGCTGATTCTAAAATCTTGGACTCCGGAGATATATTGCTCGGATACATAGATAGACAGACAAACAAACAAACATAAAAATATATACAAACAAATGAATGAACGAATGAAAGAATGAATGAACGAATGAATAAACAAACGAACCAATGAACAGACAAATAAATAAACAAGGAAAGAAACAAACAGGCAAACAAAAACAAACAAACAAACAGTCAAACAAACAGACGGTACCAACGGCAATAATCATGTGGCGTGAATAATTAACAGATTTGGTTTTTTAGCGATGACTCAATCCAGGTAACAGTAACCAATTATCATTGGTGTCATCGTTATCATTGTCATCATCGTCGTCGCAGTAGTCATCGTCGTAGTTGTCGTCGTCCTACTCTCGTGTTATCTGACCAATAAGTGGGCATACTGGATCAGAACTCAAGAGAGTTTTCCAGAATGTAAGAACATATAACTCAACGTGAAAGGATGACTAATTGGAAGTACATATTCTTGGAAACCGTTCATTAAAAGGACATATTTTCACAGAATAATTCCAGTTTCTTGAAGGAGTTGGCAAAGGAGGGGATGGATTGTTGTATCGTAAGACTACAGTCCATAGTGATAATGTTAATCACTACCCTATATATCAAGTTTAACTCTTTAACCCTTGAAATGAATCAGTTTCAAGACTAGGCAGGAAAGTTGTTGAATATTTTGAAACTAATTCGACTGGGACCTGTTGCTGCCAGAAGCAGCAACAGATCACAGTCGATTTAGTTTCAAGATATTCAACAGAATATTCCTTACATCATAAAGATTATGTTATGTTTAGCCTGGAAGGACTAAAAAGGAAACCCTAATGATGACAAAATCTAAAACATTTTCGGATATATAATGAACAGAATTCCAATACCATAAAATATGTTTATGAAGCTAGGGGATTATCCAAATATGAGTAACAATATCGTACAAGGCATTAAACATGAAACATGTTCGCCCTAAAATCGTACTTTTTTCAAGCATAATTTGACACAAAGAATCAACTGGGACAATGAGGTTTGCGTGCATGTGTCCAATCCTTCCATTAATCTCTGGCAGTAAGCCACGAACCAATTCACCAGCTCCAAGACAATGTAATTTTAGAGCTTCCCTCAATGTGAGAAACAATCAGAGTGATGTCTCTTTTGCGACATACGATGCCATTTGTTTAAATATATACAAATTAGCTTCAGCTATTGGGGCTATTGTGAGGAGTCAGAGATTCAGTGGAATATAATATACAACTAAAAAAGCTGGAAGTTGAATATGAAACCAGTGTTATTGCCAAGTGATGAGGTTTTTAACAACCATGATAACGCGCGTCACTGGGCGGATATGGGGCCAATACCTACCCAATAGCCTGCGTTATGTGGCAAGCGGTCTTTAAGACCATGACTTAAACATTTATGTCGAAAGAATGGATTTTTTAGTCTTTGCCGTTACTGAAACTACTTCTTTGGAAACATGTATTATTACACCAGTGAAGGTCAGTCTTGTTTGCTGGACATTTCTGTTTACTATCGCGTAGCGCTCCTGGGGGGTATATTAATATGGTAATCATAGAGAATTCATCTCTCTCTCTCTCTCTCTCTCTCTCTCTCTCTCTCTCTCTGTCTGTGTTCCAATACCGTTCTGAGTAACCCACAAACCACAGAGAAGCAACTCCATATATGCTGCTAAAATGGACCTTTCCATTTTAGCTATGCCCCGTCCATCTCTAGCTAAGCTCCACCAAACCTCGCTCGTGTTGGGACCAATCGATCTCTGAACTGGCTGACTATCAATTTCCAGAAAACTATACAGGTCCGCTAATATAACTGAACTCTCAATATGCAATTGCATATACATATAAAAAGGCTTCCCACCTAAAAAATTACTATTGGATGGATACATGGATGCATATGCATAACGGACTTCTCCGGGTTTATCTATGCCCCGCCCATCTCTATCGATGCTCCACATACTCATCATTCGTGTTGGAATCGGTCGATCTCCGAAGATTTTGGATATCATTTTATAGAAAACTAAATAAACTTTTGAATATTTTGAAGCTAGTTTGTCTGAGTGCTGTATCTGCCTAAGGCAGAAACGACACCCAGTCAAATTAGTTTCAAAATACTCAACAGCATGTTTATTACATTAGCATAGAATTACAAATACATACTTATTATTGTCGTCTTTCCGCCATTTGATGTTTGATATTGAAATGGTTGAAAATAGGTTTTCATTGCAACAATTATGTATAGTTTTGTATATATTTTGTGCATGATTTGTAAATTTTGTAAATATAATTCTAATTAGTTTATATAGTTATTTGGCGAGGGCCTCTGGGAGATCAGGGCATTGCTCTGAAGATTTACCCTCGATAAATAAAGATTCTTATCTTATCTTATCTTATCTTCTTATCTTATCTTATCTTATATAAACGGTAAATATAGGACAGTCAGTCCTAACCATTTTACTGCAATAAGCTCATATTAGGATTATTATTTTGTGGGTTGACTAATCTGAGTATCATGTTTGGTCGCTGTGAAATGTTGTTGATGTAAGATGTTAATACTATTGAGGTAGTGTTGCACGATGTATACACAAATCATGTCATTTGCCGAAAACACAGGAACCATTCCATTTGTCATAATGACCCTTTTCAGTTGTATCTATGCCACGCCACTCTCTAGGTAATCTTCACCCATTCCTCGCCCGTGATGGGATCGGAGGATCGTTGAACTTCATGAATATCAATTTCCAGAAAGCTAGACAGGTAAGTTGTTGAATATTTTGAAAATAAGTTGAGTGGTTGCTATTGATGGCTATGGCAGCAACATCGCCCAGTCAAATAAGAATAAGTAACAGCATGTTTATTAAATAATAAAGACATACAATTTGTACAGCGTGTCCGACTATTGCGCCTTTAGGATGGAGTAAATCGAGTTATTCATGTTGTACCTGATTATGACGGAATCCTACATGTCACGTGGTTCTTTATGATGTCATATGATAGATGGATAAAATGAAAAGGTCATTAATATTAAAGTTAGTGGATCTTAGCTGGAGATGAGCGGAGCAAAGCTAGAAATATATTCCTCCATTGATTTAGAGTATACGACCACACTAAGAGTATCTGCTAGCCATTTGACTCTGCTACAAAGGCGCCATCAAGTATTAATTGTGATTTACACATCAATAGTACATCTTATCTTCTATTAACACACGGGTCTTTTCCCCGCTCAATCTACTCTGCTAATATTCAACTATTGATGCAATGGCACTGGTGATCACTCTGAAAACGTAAATTGTTTAGGATTTCTGAATTTTTTCATTATATCATCATAAAATATAACGATGTTTAGTCGAATCTAGATAGCAAACTATAGAAGAATTGTACATAGTCACTTTCTATTGAGAGGGCACAGTCATTATTGATTAGAATTTGTGAAGATCGTGTCAGTATTGTGACACTGATAATCTATTACATATGTGTAAGATTTAAAGCAAATTTCTTTAGTTTTCGCATACCGATGTGTGTGAAGGCATGGCACAATGAGCTAGAATGTACTCCAGCTGCTGACTCACCCCTGCCTTTGCACTCCATCACGGCAATGCTTGTAGTGATCCCTCCCCCCCCCGTAGATAGCTGATCCGTTGACCTCAAACTCAAAGCTATGAATACTTCTAGCTACATGTAGTATGAAAGCATGTGCCAAATTTGGTGATTCTACATACGTCCATTCCCGATTTTTGTGTATATCGGGATGCATGTAGTCACCTAGATATTTTAACCTTGACCTGAAACAAGATTTTACTTCTAGCCAACCGGAATATGAATGTATGTTACTGATTTGGTGAGTCTACCTTCTTGCACGAAAATGTGTATTCCGGTATACACTAAGTGACAACATGTAATCTCGATTTTTTACATTTTGACTCCACACTAAAGATTTCTCTAAGCACTCATACTAGCAATGTACTTGACGAATTTGGTGATTCTAAGGCATAAGATTCACGAAATATGCTTCAGATAAACATACACACACGCACGCACGCACGCACGCACGCACGCACGCACGCACGCACGCACGCACGCACGCACTCACGCACACTTTTCTTCGGTGACGTGAATAATAGCGTCAGTATCGAAATGTATATTGTCAATCCAGTTACCAATGACATGATGTATCTATGTCATATTGGTCAGCAGTGGAAATGTCAAGTATATTTTTTGGGTATCATTATTGTTGGGTAACTCCAACTAATGGAAGGAGGAAAATGTAGGCAAATGAATAATATGGATCATTTCTAACAAACGTTATTATCTGGCAGAGAATTTCATAACCATTTGCTGATATCCTAGCGACTGGCTAATAATTAGTTGTCATCACATTATGGGCTTTGTATTAATTTGTATATGTTCTGATATATAATGTGTCGTCGTTAGCTCATGCACTAGATCACATCGTCAGGCCCGTATCACCCGGTTCAAATTATTTTCTTGTCAAAAATGCAGCCTCTGTGTTAAGTGTGACAGGTGTGAAACTCTACTAAGTAATGACATCAATGATTGTATTTCATCCATTAATATCCGGACAGAGGTGAACATTCTTATTCTCGACTTTGAAAAAGCTTTGGAATAGTCATTGGTTCCAAATCAAATGTTGCTGATGTTGTTGTTGCTGATGTACCTCAAGGAGCTGCTGTAGGCTTGCTTCTGTTTTCAGTCCACAAAAATGATATAGTCCCGAAGATTTTCGCAGAGATCAGGCTATTCTCTGACGAGTGTGTATGATATCTGGAAACTGATTACGCTAATGACTGCGAAGCACTTCATCAAGGCAAAGACATGTTAGGAACTGGGCTACCACTTGGGGAATGAACGTACAATCAGAAAAATGCAATATGATGTGCTTAGCTAGAAAAAATCTCGTGTACGCTAAAATGATCCAGTCTTTCATCAGTACAGTAAATGTGCATCATCATCACCGATGACTTAACAATATATACATCACATAGATTTGTAGCAAATCGTACATGACTTTATGACTTTCGTGGAATTATTTATCATTCAGTTCACAAGAAATTAGACTTCAAGCATATATGGGACTGGTTAGACAAGCTCTGGAACATGCAAATATAATGTGGAACCCTTATCAAATATCTCTTCATGAGAACTGGAAATATAAATGTGCAAAATAATAGATGTATCCCCTCAATCTAGAGAAATGAATGTGGCAGTATGCCAATTGCAATGGAAGACCTAAAACTCCAATACAACCATTATAACAAACACACAATGAAACAAAACCACCTTGTTCTATTCTGTCATAGGCAGCAACCGATGCCAGTCAAATTAGTTTGAAAATATTCAACAGCTTACCTCTATAATTGTCTGGAGATTTATAGTCAATGGGATCGGGGATCGATCGATCCCAACACGTGGCGAAGTGTGGGTGGAGCTTAGCTAGAGGTGTGTAGGGCATAGCTAAAAGGTTATTCCTCCATTGATGTCATCCATGATGATTTGTATAGGAGCCCGCCATAAGTTAGAATATAATGCAACATATTTCAGGAACAGCTTACTGTTATACCTGAGCCAAAGTAATGATTAATTTTCCGATCCTTTTCATCGTCTCTCCGTCAATTGCGCTGTGCCATATCATCTGGATATAAATCCTTGCGGGTGGGGAACCACAAAAACATTTATTATGCGCCCATACCATGTCCGCTGATATGCTTAGGATCCTGCGGGGCTAAAAAATAGGCATACTGCTCCATGGCAAACGCTGGATCAATATCTACACATTGCAGCCATTAGTATTATCATAAAGCGTATTAATCACGTACTGTACTGTGTAATTCATTAAGGACAGTGCATGTTACTGGGCCGATACTAGACCAATACCGCTTCAATTGGGACTGATATTGCCCCAGTACCGCCCCAGTAACCAGCGTTACAAGGGATTTATCCACGGTTACAGCTTGGAAAAATACCTACAGAAAGATGATGAGAAACATCCCGGAAATTACAGACTCAGATCTTCATTGACATGTTACTTAAGCCTTTAACCCTTACAGATCAGAAATGACAAATTAGTTATGATGAAAGAAATATGCGTTTAAATATATTGAAACTAATTTGACTGAGAACTGTTACTGCCTATGTCAGCAACAGTTTCCAGTCCGTGTAATTCAAAAATGTTCAACATATTTTATGTGTAGTTCTCCTAACATTGACACACTGGAATTTTAATGAGTAAAGTGTTAATCTCTATTAGTATCAAGCATGATCGAACAAGCTGGCAATCTGCTTGATCTATTTATTCATCGATAATTTAACTCAAAAATATAACTTGACAACAGCTTAGATGGTGTCCAGGAATTACAATGTATATTTTGTGCCGACCTTGGATCGCTCGCTCTCTCTCACTCTCCCCCTCCCTCTCTCCCTCCCTCCCTCCCTCTCGTCTGCTCTTCCACCATACACCCTGCACCACCTACCCGCAGCATATGTTCCGAGTTCACGATTACTTTATTCTCACAAACTAGAACTGTAGCATATGAGATATGTTTTCAAGTTAGACATTTGTAGCAATGTTAATATTGCTTAAATAACGTATCTAAAACCGTTGTACACAATCGAGTTTCGTGTTTGTGTCACATTTTGTTTGTAGGCCTAGTATCAATTCAGCCAAATGTCTTGACCGCATTTACGAATTACTCACTAATTATTCGTGAACTGAAGATGAGAGACTATTTTGAATATGTGGAATTATTCTTCTTGGAAAATGCAACGATCAAATCCACAGCAAATCCACTTCAAATTAGCTTTGTCTGTGATTGCAATACTAGGCACTATATTCATAAAGGAGTCTTACGTATGCAGACATACACAAATAGATCCTAATAAGGTGTCAACGTTGTCATTCTGATCGGCCTACTGTCTACGTGCATGACTGTCTTTGTGTGACATCAGTACTACATCGTTTGGATTGTCCATGTATATTTTCCGTCGGGCGAATTGTCATTCACCAATATATAGCATTCAAAATACAAAAATAGCGTAGAAGCACATAACAGAAAGTGCAGCAATGATCCACCATGAGTCAAGAATGGACTATTCTGCCAATAGATGTTCCAGTTCTAGACATGCCTGCTCATTTCAAGCTAAGCTCATCCCACATTTTGGACATATTGGACTCTATTTGAAACTTTGAAATATAAATTGTTCATAATCTAAATCTCAATTTAACTGTACAGGTACACTGTTGAATATTTAGAAACTAATTTAGCTTGCAGTCATAAAAACGGGAGAAATGGTCCCAAAAGATGGTAAGCAACATCAGGGGATTGATGAATTATTCACATGCCATAAGACGCGTTCACTCCACGGCCAGACTTTGATGCTTAGCAGGTGGAAGCGGAATTTGAACTTGGCTGACATTCATATTTGATGTGTGGCCATCGTTGATCTCGATAGGTGTCCCTCTCGAACATAGTTTAATGAGCCTTTGAAGTTTCAAACCATTCCAAAAAATTATTGTCAAATTATCATCAGGTAAATACGCAATCGCCCACATACAGACCCACGCGCCCACTCGATGGAACGTACAATGACACAGAATGCTGCCATTCTGGCAGGGTATTAAAATCAACATTACCTCCAGTCTTCTACGGACCCGAGGCGGTTTTTTGGCATGAAGTCAATCGGATTCTGTCAGCCCGGATTTATTTTAGTTACTCACGCCGACGAAGAACGGTGTGACTATTACGGTGTGTTCCCCATATCTGTTTTGGTCTATCTGTGTGTCTATCTATCTGAAGCATATCTCCGGAATCCTGTATTTTAGTCTGGGGTCAACAGACAAATATCGAGGTCACGGCATCACTTACTGCATACTACAATACACATTTTCGTCAATAACGCGTCCAATGCGGTAGAACGTAGAATCAGTAAATCGGTAAAATACATACATATTATGCTTGTCTAGAAGGATAACTTAGTTTCAGTTCAAAGGTGCAAATATCTAGGTGATGGAGTCACTAAGTGCATCCCGAAATACATATTTTCGTCATAAACCAGGAAGGTAAGTAGGTAGAATAACCCAGTCTGACACATTCATATTAGACGTTTACTGAGAGTAAGGGCAAATGCAAAAAGGAGATTATGACAGCTTTTGATTACTTTTAGTTTGAAGTCAATGGGCCAACTATCTAAGTCATTGCACTAAGTGCATTGCTACGACCGTGAGCAAAGGTGTGGGTCAGCATCTCCCTCTAACTGCATTCTAGTTTTGAGCTGCATTCATTGTTATATCTCGCTGAATTGGCTAATACAGTAATTTATGTCAAAGGTGTGGTGACGTTTGAAATCATTTGAAAAAATTTAAAAGAATGCTGATAGTCAGGAAAAGCAGGATAATGAAAAGCAGGATTAAGAAAAGCAGGATTATGAAAAGCAGGATATTAACGAACAATGGTAAAGTATGAGCTGCCTGTACACGAAAGACTTCGTTGATAAAGATATAATTTAACGACATGTTCGAGCTCACCAATATTCGCTCAACGACTCCTTAGACTCCTTAGTAGCATCATTAGAAACATGTCCTCTGATCAGTTGCCTTGAGGTATATCCAGCAGATATAGGACTCGGATCATGGGGCCCATAGCTGAGCCGTCGGTGTATATACTATAATTAGAATGAATGTGCCAAATCTTGTGGTTATAGCTATTTGCATTCTAGATTTCTGGTAAAAATGTGAATTTTGGGATTCACTTAGTCAATCCGTGACATAGAGATCTGACCATTTGACCTCAAACTCATTTTTGCGTACCCATCTGAAATAGTAATCGATATGCCAAATGTGTAGATTCTAACATCTTGGACTCCGGAGATATATTACTCGGATAAATAGATAGACAAACAAACAGACAGACAAACGAATGAACAAATGAAAGAACAAACGAATGAACGAATGAAGAAACGCACGAATGAACAGACAAATAAATAAACAAGGAAAGAAACAAAAATGCAAACAAAAAGCAAACAAACAAACAGACAAATAAACAGACGGTACCAACCGCAATACCCATGTGGCATGAATAATTAACAGATTTGGTTTTTAGCGATGACTCAATCCAAGTAACAGTAACCAATTGTCATCGGTGTCATCGTTATCATTGTCATCATCGTCGTAGTAGTAGTCATCGTCGTCGTTGTCGTCGTCGTCATACGTTCATGTTATCTGGCCAAAAGGTGGACATACTGGATCAGATCTCAAGGGAATTCTCCAGAATGTAAGAGCACATAATTCAACGCGAAAGGCCGCCTAAATGGACGATTCTATTCATGGAAACCGTTCATTAAAAGGACATTTTTTTCACAGAATAATACCAGTTTCCTGAAGAAGTTGGTAATGTAAGTGTGGATTGCAGTATCGGAAGACAACAATCCATACCGATAATGTTACTCACTACTATTGTTTAACTATTTAACCGCTAAAATGAAATATATTTCAGTTTCAAGACAACTATACAGGAAAGCTTTTGAATATTTTGAAAGGCAGCAACAGATCACAGTCTATTTAGTTTCAAAACATTCAAAATAATATTTCTTACATCATAAAGAATCTGCCATTTTTGGCCTGGCAGGATTAAAGTGTAAAGCCTAATGATGACAAAATATCAAACCAATTCTGGATATATAATGAACAGAGGTCCTGTGCCATTACACCCGATTGTGAAGCCAAAAAGGGATTATCTAAAGATAATTAACAATTTCGCATAAAGCATTAAACATGAAATAGCTGTGTTTGCCCTAAAATGGTACTTTGTCAAGCATAATTTGACACAAAAAGCAATGGAAGAATGAGGTTTGTGGGCGTGTGTCCAACCCATCCATTAATCTTGTCAGTATGACGTGACCGAATTCACCACCTCACAGACAATGTAATTGTAGACCTTCTCTCTCTGTGTGAAACAATCAGAGTGATGCCTCTCTTGCGATATATGCTGCAATTTCTTGTATATATGCAAAGTAAGTTCAGCTATTGGGGTTATTGTGAGGATAGTCAGAGATTCAGTGGAATATAGCATAGCCAAATCTCTCTCACAAAAGCGCAAAAAGTATCAATTAAAACAGCTGGATGTTGAATATGAGCCAGGTGTCATAGAAACCAGTGGTAATGTCAAGTGATTGGGTTTTAGGACAACCATGATAACGCAGGTCACTGAGCCAATATGGACGCCACTACCTACACAATAACCTGCGTTATTTGGCAAGTGGTCATTTAATACCATGACTTAAACTTTTATGTCAAAAGGATGGATAGTTTACGCTTTGCAGTAACTGAAACTACTACGTTTTTAAACATGTATAATTACACTAGTGAAAGTCAGTCTTGCGTGCTGGACACGTGACGGGTCTGCCTGCTATCAAGTAGGCTCAAAGAGTTATATTAATATTGTAACCATAGATAATTCATCTCTCTCTCTCTCTCTCTCTCTCTCTCTCTCTCTCTCCTTCTCCCTTCTCTCCATCCCTCCCTCTTCCGCCCTCCCTCCCTCTCGCCCTCCATCCCTCCCTCTCTCTCCCTCCCTCCCTCCCTCCCTCCCTCCCTCTCTCCCTCCCTCTCTCTCTCTCTCTCTCTCTCTCTCGCTCTCGCTCTCTCTCCCTCCCTCCCTCCCTCTCTCTCCCTCTCTCTCCCCTCTCTCTGCCCCTCTCTCTCCCCCTCTCTCTCTCTCCCTCTCTCTCTCCCACCCTCTCCCTCTCTCTCTCCATCTCTCCCTCTCTTTCTCTGCCTCTCTCCCTCCCTCTCCCCCACTCTCTTCCTCTCTCCATCTAGCTAACCTCGCTCGTGTTGGGATCAATCGATCTCTCAATTCGCTGACTATTAATTTCCAGAAAAGTATACAAGCAAGCTATTAAATATTTTGGAACTAATTTGACTAGGCGCTGTTGCTGCCCCGCAACAGCGTCCAGTCAAATAAGTTTCAAAATACTCAATAGCATGTTTATTAAATAGTAGAGACATACAATTCGTGCAACGTGTCGGACTATTAAGAGTTAAGGATAGGCCAAATATAATCATTTATCACGTAAGGATCATGACGTCATCCTACACACCACATAGCTGATTATTACGTCATTTGATCACCACTCTTAATGAACCACCAGAATTTTGACTCATTTGTCATAATGGGTCTTTTCAGTTTTAACTATGCCCAGCCAATCTCTAGCTAATCTTCACGCATACTTCGCCCGTGTTGGGACGGATCGACCCCTGAACTCCGTGACTATCAATTTACATAAAACTATATAATTAGGCTATTGAAGATTTTGAAACTAATTTGAGTGATTGCTATTTCTGCCAAGGACAGCACCAGAGGCCAGTCAAATTATTCAACAGAATGTTTATTAAATAGTAAAATCATGCAATTTGTACAACATGTCGGACTATTAAGCGTTTAAGACGGGCTAAATTAAGTCATTCATGCTATACTTGATTATGACGTCATCCTACATGCACGTAGTTGATTGTGACGTCATACGATGGATGGATAAACATTAATGGTCCATTAATATTAAAGCTAGAGGAGATTAGCTGGAGATGAGCGGAGCAAAGCTAGAAATGTATCCCTCCATTGATTTAGAGTATACGACCATCACCACTAAGAGCATCTGTTAGCCATTTGACTCTGCCACAAAGATGCCATCAAGTATTAATTGTGATTTACACACCAATACTATATCGTTATCTTCTATTAACACACGGGTCTTTTTCCCGCTTATCCTACTCGCTCTAATATCCAGCTACTGAGGCAATGGCACCGGTGATCACTCCGAAAACGATTCTCTGACTGGTGTTAATGTTGCTATATACAATAGCAACACGCTTCAAAAGTGAAAGCTTCATTTCAATGTACTAATTGTTTCTCCAATACTAGGTCGATAAAATCGTATTTTATAGTTACAGTGGAGCAAACTAATGGCCGTCTTGTGTAGTTGTTGATTGAATGGTAATCAGGTCTTTACGAGCAGCGCAAGGAGACTCGCTGAACGACACAAATGTCATCTACTGTGTTTAAGTGTAATAATAGAATTGGCGTAAAATGAGATAAGGTCATATGTTCAGGTACATTTTCTTCTAATTACATAGTTTCCATAGTATTTATCAAAAGTGAGTTCAAACGAGGAATCCTATATGTCACTCAAGTATCTGACGTCATAATCAATTACGTCATATATTAACTAATGTTACTATAACATTGACGTATCTAGCCAGTTGATAAACATCAAAACGTCCGTCAGTAGTAAAAGATATGTATGTCTATGATGAATTTACAACTGTATATGAGTGACAGGGAAGACTGTTGGATAAGTTCTAATTAATTATACTGGAATATGTTGCTATTTAAGGCAGCAATAACGTGCAGTAATTACAAAATATGTAACATGCCACATGGAAATTGTTTACGATTTCTGATTTTTTCATTTAATCATCATAACATATACCAATTTTTAATCGAATCTAGATAGCAAATTATAGAAAATTCGTACGTAGTTACTCTTTATTGAGAGAGTACAGGCATTATTTTCAGATTCTTAATGCAGAGGATAATTTTTAGAGGGGTATGCGTACACCAACTTCAGACTCGGTTAAAATTTGTGATGATTGTGTTAGTATTGTGTCAATGACAATCTATTACATATCTGTAGGATTTAAAGGAAACTTCTTTAGTTTTGGTACATACATGTGTGTGAAAGCATGTCAGAATCAACTAGAATGTACTCGAGGGAGATGCTGACTCACGCCTTTGCGCTCCGTCTTGACAATTCATTTAGTGACCCCCCCCCCACCCCGACCTAGATAACTGATACGTTGACCTCAAACTCAAAGCTATGAAAACTTCCAGCCACCTATAGTATGAAAGACCTTGGCCAAATGTGGTGAATCTACGTACGTCCATTCCCGATTTAAGACGAAATATTTGTATTTGGCGATGTAGTTAGTGACCCAGTGATCTAGATGTGTGAACGTTTGGCCTGGAACAAAGTGTCAAGTCTAGCCAATCGCAATATGAATAGTGTATGTTATTAATTTCGTTAATCTGCCTTCTCGCGTTGCAGAGTTATTGACGAAAATGTGAATTCCGGTATACACTAAGTGACGCCGTGACCTCGATTTTTAACGTTTTGACTCCAAACTAAGGATTTTTCTATCCACTCATATTCTTAATGTAACTACTAAATTTGGTTATTCTACCTACTAGCGTTCCCGACTTATCCCTAAAAATGTGTATTTTTTATGCACTTAGTGATCCTGTGACCCCGATTTTTTGTATTTTAACACCAACCTAAAGATTTCTCAAGCCACTCATAATATATATATGAGTATATATATATATATCTGAGGATTGCATATCCTGAATATGTGTACTTGCCAAGTTTGGTGATTCTAACTCATAAGGGTTCTCGAGATATGCCTCGGATAAACGCAGGCGTGCGCGCGCTCACGTACGCACGAACGCGCACACGCCCGCATGCACACATACACAAACACACAGCAAATGTCATCAACCGCAATACACACACCGGCCAAATATTAAAATGTATAATGTCAATCTAGCTACCAATGCCATGATGTATTTATCTCCTATTAGTCAGCAGTGGAAATGTGAAGTATGTTTTTTTAATATTGGTATTATTCGGTAGCTCGAACAAATGGAAGGGGCCAACTAAAAATATGTATCATTTCTAGCAAACAATGTTATCCTGCAGCGAAGTTCACAACCATTTGCTGATAGCCTAGCGACTGGCTAATAATTACTTGACTACACATCTTGGGATTTGTATTAACGTATACGTGTTCAGATATTCACTACATCGGCATTAGCTCACGCACTAGATTACAGGCCGGACCGCCCATTAGGCTGACTAGGCTGCAGCTTGGGGCCCAAGATATCTGGAAGTCTGGCACGTGAAAGCTAAAAAATGCATTTTCATTTTTAAAAATGCAGCCTCTAGATTTACAGCAAATCGTACATGATCTTTTAAATATGTCATAGAAATTTATTATTCAGTTCACAAGCAAATAGTCTTCAAGCAAATATGGGACTGATTAGACAAGCTATGGAATATGCAAATATAATTTGTAACCCTCATCAAATATCTCTTCATGAAAACTGGAAATGTATAAAATAAAACGTGTGGCTCGATTTATCACCTCAAAATATATCTGTGAATGCGGCAGTATACCGATTGTAATGGGAAGCCTAAAACTCCAACCATTGTAACAAACACAGAAGGAAACAAAACGACTTTATTCTATTCTGCCATAGGCAGAAACAGCTGCTAGTCAAATTATTTTTTAAATATCCAACAAGCTGACCCATCTGGAAAGTTATACTCAGGGAATTCATAGATCGATCTATCCCAACACTCGGCGAAGTGCGCAGCGTAGCTAAAACTCGGATCATCCACTGGTGGCATCCATGCTAATTTGCGCAGTAATCCGAATTTAGCTAGAATAGAATGTAACATATGTCAGCAACAGCTTACTGTTAAACCAGAGCGAAAGTAATGATTAATTCTCCTGTCCTTTCATCGTCTCTCCGTCAAGTGCGCTGTGCCATATCAAGTGCATATACATCCTTGCGGGTGGAGGGGGGGGGGAACATATTTTATATAGCAATATATATATATATATATATATATATATATATATATATATATATATATATATATATATATATATATATATATATATATATATATATATATATTGACTATTTACTCATTTTAGAATTTGTGTGAACTGGTGCATTTAAATACTGATTTCCCGTCTTTATCACAAAGACATTTATTATGCGCATATGCCGTGTACTCCGATATGCTTAAGATCATGTGAGGCTCAAAAGTAAGTGTACTGCTCAGCAGCGAACATTGAATCAATATCTGCACAGCGCTGTCATTAGTATTATGATAAAGCGTGTTAATCACGTAATGAGCTGAGTAATTCATTATGGCGATTAATTACGTAACCATTGGTCATAATGTAGGTTACTGGGCCGCTAATAGAGCAATACCGCGCCAATTGGAGACTGCCATTGGCCAAGTACCACCCCAGTAACAAGCGTTACAAGCGGTTAATATAATACATTTCTGTGGTTACAAGGGATTGATCCACTATTACAACTCGGAAACATACCTCCAGAAAAACTATGAGAATCATCCCGGATATAACATACCCAGATCTTCATTGCCATGTTAACGCGCACAGGGATGAAATGACAAATTAATTATGATGAAAGGAATATGCTTTTGAATATTTTGAAACTAATTTGACTGAAATCTGCTACTACCTATGGCAGCAGCAGTTTCCTGTAATAGTAATTTAAAATGGTCAACAGATTTCACGTGTAGCTCTCCTAAAGTTGAAACACTGGAATTTTAAGAGTTAAAGCGTTAATCTCTATTAGTATCACGCATGATCGAACAAGCTGGTAATCTGCTTGATCTATTTATTCATCGATAATTGTCCAATATAGAACCTGACAATAGCTTGGATGGTATCCAGGAATTACATTGTCTATTTCGAGCTGCCCTTGGATCTCTCAGCCCGCCCCCCCCCCCCTCCCCTCCTCTCTCTCTCTCTCTCTCTCTCTTCATCTCTCCTCACTTCCCTCACACCCACCCACCCTCTCTCTCTCTCTCTCTCCCTCTCTCCACTCTTCCCCCTCTCTCTCTCTCTCTCTCTCTCTCTCCCTCCTTCCCTCCCCCTCTCTCTCTCTCTCTATCTCTCTCCCTCCCTCCCTCCCTCCCTCTATCCCTCCCTCCATCCCTCCCTCCCCCCATCCCTCCCTCCCTCCCTCCCTCCCTCCGTCCCTCTCTCTCCCTCTCCTCACTTCCCTCACCCCCCCTCTCTCTCTCTATCTCTCTCTCTCTCGCTCTCTCTCTCTCTCTCGCTCTCTCCCTCTCCTCTCTTCCCTCTCTCTCTCTCCCTCCCGCCCCCTCTCTCTCTCTCGCTCTCTCCTCTTCCCCCCTACACCACCCACCCCAGCATACGTGCTAAGTTCAAGCAAGGTTATCTTATTCCCACAAGCTACAACTGTATGTAGCATAAATATGAGATATATGTTTATGTTTTTAATTAAGACAGTTTCAGCAATGTTAATATTGTTTAGATAACGTATCTAAAACTGCTGTACATAATCAACTTTCCTGTTTGTGACACATTTGTGTTTGTAGGCCTACTATAAATTCCCCCAAATCTATAGGTCGCATTCACTAATTAGTCACTATTTTGAATACCGTGGTATTATTCTAGTTGGAAAATTTAGCGATCAAATCAACAGCACCTTCACTTCAAATTAGTTTTAAAATATGTGATTGCAATACTAAGCACCATATTCATGAAGGATGCTTTCGTATGCAGACATACACAAGTAGAGTATAGCAAAGTGTCAAACTTGTCATTCTTGTCGGGCTATTGTCTACATTCATACATATTCCTCGTGACTGTCTTTGAACGATATCAATACTATATCCCTTGCATTGTCCATGTATATTTTATTTTCTTTCAGGAGAACTGCCGTCCACGAATTTATAGGTTCAAAATGTCAAAATGGCGTAGAAGCACATAAGTGCAGCAATGATCCATCATCATGAGTCAAGAATGGGCACTTCTTCCAATAGATGGATCCAGTTCTAGACATGCCTGCTCATTTCAAGTTAAGCTCATCCCACATTTTGCACGAACTGGGCTGTATTTGAAACTTTGAAATAAAGATTTTCAGAATCTAAAGTTCAATGTAAGTATAGAGGCACACTGTTGAATATTTCGAACCTAATTTCACTTGCAGTTGTTGCTGCCTATGGGCAGTAACAGCTTCGAATCAAATTCGCTTGGAAAATAAAAATTTTTTATTAAATAGTATATTCACGAATGGCATACCTTTCGGATACTTTTCTGACGGAGTTTTCGACTTTGTGACGGATTTATATAATTTTGATTGCGATACCAGATGGCAAGTGACATGTTTTGATTATGACGTCATAAAATCGAGTGGCAGTTCTCACCTCACAACTCATGTCACTGCAAAAGGGAATACCAGATTCACGTTCATATGTACATCTGGAAACTTAGATAGATAAATTCATGAACGAATCTTCTGTTGCGGCTATCAGGCGTAATTCCTCGGCCGATATCTTTTAAGGCCAAATTACCTACACCGTTCTTCATCTCCAGTGACATGATCAGTAAGAGCAATTTGGTCATACGTTGTGTTCCCAAGCACATGGTATGACTGCGGCAGGGTAAAAGGTAAAGTGAACAAAGGAAAATAGACGTGTTCGAATCTAACTCTCGTCCTCTGCAAACTCTATTATAAATTCATCCACATATGGTTCGGTAACCTTGCTAATAAAACACCATTTGGTGCCATGTAGCTTCATCACCGTGACATTATTACAGGATGTAAAGACGCGCGATAGATATGTGAGAAAGACACCATCTAAAAGACCATGTTTTGCTCCTGAACTAAAGCAGATTCTTGTAACATATAATTCGTTCCAGCGCATTGACAAAGGATGGCTAATTGGAAGATTCTATTCTTGAATCCCGTTCATTAAAAATGCATTTTTTCACAGAAAAATACCAGTTTCCTGATGGAGTTGGCAATGTCGGGATGGATTGAAGTATCGTACAACTAGTGTTCATAGCGATAATGTTACTAACCACTCTGTAAATCCCGTTTAACTCTCTGAAGCTTGAAAGGCGAATATTTCAGTTTCAAGACAACTATACAAGAAAGATGTTGAATATTTTGAAACTAATTCGACTGGGACCTGTTGCTGCCCGAGGCAGCAACAGACCCCAGTCGATTTAGTTTCAAAATATTCAACATAATATTCCTTACATCATAAAGAATGTCTAATTTTTGGCCTGGCAGGAATAAAGAGTTAAACAGAATGATGACATAATCTCAAAGCACGTTCCGGTATATAATGAACACAATTCCAGCGCATAAAACATGTTTCTGTAACTAAGTAAGGAATTATCCAAAGATGAATAACATCTCCGTACACATTCTTAGGTTCTCAAATGAAACAGATTTTTTGGCACTAAAATTATACGCTTTTCAACCCAAAAATCAACTGCGACATTGGGGTTTGCGTGTGCGCGTCCATTCATTCCATTAATCTTTGTCACGAACGCATTCGCCATCTGCCAGACAGTGTAACTTTATAGTTTCCCTGTCTGTGACAAAGAATCAGAGTGATGTTACCGTTGCGACTTACGATGCCATTATTTTATATATGAAAATTAACTTCAGCCATTAGGGAAAATCAATTTTCTTCAACATTTTACTTCGACAGCGTCCAGACTAATTCGATTAGACCATGTTTTTAATTGCCGGATACTGTGAGGAGAGTACGGGCTCGAGGGATTATAACGAGACGTGTCTTAAATTAGCACACAGAAGGATCAAGTAATACAAGTGGGTTGTTGAATATCAACCATTTGTCATAGAAACTCCTGTTATTGTCAAGTGATGGGTTTTAAAAACAACCATAATAACGCACGTCACGCGGCCGGTACGGAGCCAGTACCGATCGAGTAATCTCCCTTATCAGCGAAGTGATCTTTTTGGAACATAACTTACATCTTAGATGTCGAAAGGACGAATTGTTGAATATTTGCAGCAAATGAAACTACTCCGTTGTAAACATGTAGTGTGTACACTAGTGAAGGCCAGTCTAGCGTTCTGAATACGTGCTGGTGGAGTGGGGTGGGCGGGGGCGTGCTGCCAGTTACCGAGGAGTTCTCCTGCGGGTATATTAATAACATGGGGATTAGTAAATTCCTCTCTCCGTCTGTGTTGCAATAACGCCTTATTAAGTGGACCCTTAATTAAAGACCAGCCGCACTTTATAGCCCGCCTGATTTTGGAGCCAAGAGATGGTGGTTGTTTAAGACAGGTGGTCGTTACACCACCTGTATTAAAGAACTCCCATCTTGTGATCACATATGGTATTCCTATTGAGGATTGGCTTGTATTGAGAAACTGCATGTTTACTGATAGGACCACATGCTCATGCTCCGTGAGTTTATTGTTCATAGAACAATTGCATGTACATATAGGAATGTCAATTTCCCGCGTGAATGGATACTATTCTGAAACCATGGATGCATATAAATGGCCAATAATGGACAGTCAGGTATAGCACTGTTACTGCCGTGGGCACACTCATATTAGGAATATTACATTGACGTTGGTCGATAAAGATTTGTGGTCGTTCAGAGTCTAACATTTTCTCAATTGTTATTTTACCCATGTCTATTTGCAAATTAGTCTGTTTTCAGTATCGACTTGAATTAATAGACTAAGAGAATGTAAAATGATCAAGATTCAAGAATCAGAGCTGTAGCTGTCTCAAGCAATTGACACATTCACAGACCGTACATCACTGAAATTAAAGGCTGCCAATTGTAAACACCGGCCTATGCGCTAAGACACAAAGAAAATCAGACTAAAGCACATAATTCACCTTTCCAGAGTATCCATCGATGATTTGACATCATATGACGTCATAATTAGATAAGCTGCGTGTAGGATGTCGCCATGATCATTATGTCATAAATGATTCTATTAGGCCCGTCTTTACCTCTTAATAGTTCGACACGTTGTAAGAATTGTATGTCTCTACAATTTAGTAAACATTCTATAAATCAAGTTTAACTATTTAACCCTTGAAATGAAAATATTTCAGTTTCAGGACTGGGCAGGAAAGCTGTTGAATATTTTGAAACTAATTCAACTGGGCGCTATTGCTGCCATAGGCAGCAACAACACCTAGTCAAATTAGTTTCAAATTATTCAACAGCTTACCTGTATAGTTTTCTGGAAATTGATAGTCAGGGAGTTCAGAGATCGATCGATCCCAACACGAGCGAGGTGTGGCTGGAGCTTAGATAGAGATGGGCCGGGCATAGCTTAAAATAGAAAGGTCCATTGAGTGAAAATAATCAAATCTCAAAAGCCAGCAGACAAATCCATTTCTAACTTCCATCCTCGAAATGAAGGAAATCGTTCCAGAAGATGATTATCAACATCGGGCCTTTTAATCAATTATTCACACCACATGAGACTGATCCAATCCGCGACCAGATTAATTTTGGCACTTTTCGTACTTATCAAGCAGTTGCCGAATTTGAACCGGGATGGTATCCATATTAAATATGTGGCCATCGTTGATTTCGTTGATTTTGATCGGTTTCCTTCTCGAACCTACTTTAAAGAGACTGGGAAGTTGCAAACTAATCCGGCAAATTATAGTCGAATTATCATCAGGAAAATTCTCAATCGCCCAGACACACACACCCACCCGCACACCTACCCAACGGAAGTCACCATCTCACAACACCGCGCCTGGGTATAAAAATCAATATTACGTACAGTCCTATTAGGGCCCCAGGAGGCCATTCATCATGACGTCAATTAGATTCTGCTCGTCCGGGAGTTATTCTAGTAACTCACGCCGACGAAGGCTTGTTTTGGTATTGTGGTTGATGTCGTCTGTCTGTTTGTTTGTCTATTTGTGTGTTTGTTTGTCTCTGATTTTCAGTGACATATCTCTGGAATCATAGGAGGTAGGATGATCAAATTTAGAATATATATTCATATTATGAATGGCTAGAGACACCTTTACGTTGGGGTCAACAGATCAAGTATCGAGGTCCCTGGGTCACTTAATGCATACCACAATACACATTTTCATCAATAGCTCTTTCCATACATGGAGGTAGAATCACCAAATCGGAAATACATTCATATTATTGATGGCTAGAAGGAAATTTCAAATAGCTATCTCGCGGTGTCATTAAGTGCATCCGGAAATGCACATTTTAAGCCATAAATCGGGAACGTATGTAGTACTAACTGTATCGCGAAATCAACATTTTAGCCACAATTTAGGAACGTAAGTAGGTAGAATAACCGAGCTGGACACATACTTTCATATTACAAGTGACTGTGCTTCATGACACAGCATCAAATATCTAGGTCACGACGCCAGGAGATACACACAGGAATACACAGTTTCGGTCATAACTCTGAAATGCAAGACGCTAGCATCACCATATGTAGAGCACGTCTTCATATTACCACAGCCTATGATTACTTTTAGTTTGAGGTCAACGGATCCACTATCTAGGTCACGTGGGAAACGATAAATCAACTACATTCTTTAGACAGACTGCAAAGGCGTGTGTCAGAATCTCCCTCAAGTGCATTCTAGTTATTCTATTCATTCTTATATCTCGCTGAATTTGCTAATACACTAATTTTATGTCAAATGCATGATTACTTTTGAAATCATTTTAAATCATTCGAATGAAATGCTGAAAGTCAAGCAAAGCAGGATAATGGCGAACACTGGAGAACGATGCGTTACCGGTATAATATAAGTTAATGACATGTTCGAGCTCACCAAAATTTACTCAACAACGCCTTATGATACGATACCCTCCTGAAGAACAAACCCCTCCCTCCATCCGTTGTTTTAATGTGTATCCACCGGATATAGAACAAATATCAGTGAGCCCGTGGTGTATATCTACTGGATATACATCAAGGCAAATGATCAGAAGTGATTTCCACCATAGTTTTCCTATATAATTTCACTAATTAGCTCGGCATTTAGGGTTCACGTTGCCGAGGTGTTCTAACAGACAGATATGGTTTCCTTTTTGGTGTTTTTCATTGCTTTGATCATTTTTAATCAACTAGTTAACGGATAATATAATTCCATACATTTGGGATGACAAGGTTTATGTGTGAGAATCTATTCCTGACACTAAGTTTAGTGGGTTGTCGCAGACAATGTTTGGAAGCTAGAAAATCACTGATAATGAAAGCACATGTCTATTATACTATTATTACATGACATACTCTACTATATATTGTATTTCGGAATCTTTAAAAGCAGTTAATTGAAAATAAAATAAACCGAAACCACAAGTAAAATAATACGCCAAATGCTAGACTTCAGGGGAGACTGGGGTCAATTTGGTCACAATATACCATTTAATTTATATAAGGTCAGACCAATTTAATGTTTTATTTTTGGGAAAATTACCACCTAAAACACAAGATCGGGGATGGGGAAATTAAAAAAAAAAAGGTACAATTTCACCTCAGAAATTTAAAGCTATTGCACTATTAATCCGTTCATCATGTTAATTCTCAAGATTGCTGTTCAACACCTAAAACGTTTTCTCACTGAGTGTCCATTTGTAGGCCAAGAGAGAAGAATTTTAGAAAATTTACCACTGGAATGGCTGGCTTATTAACCATTCCAGTGGTAAATTAAAAAAAATAGTCTTCTCCTGGTCAAAAAGGAACTTTTCTCATGATCATTGCAAAGCCATCTTGAGCAGCTGTACCAGTCACGGGTTAACACGGCTATAGAGAACAAAAAGAGTTACAGAAAATTCTGCGGAATTCCCAGTGATAAGGATTTGGCTGCGAAAGATTGGATGATAGAACAAATGTTGAAAATAACGCCTTACAATTCCATCATTGTTTTTTCTAGATCTGAAAAAATTAAGCTGTGAGGGATTGTAAAACAGAGAAAAGTGGTATAGCCTACGGCTTGAAACGAAAACTAGAAAAAGTGCTATCAAATTAACAACCACCATACCTTTATTACTGATAAATATATATAGCATCACAGATTCCATTAGGTCACCCAATCTACTAGGGGTTGGGGGAACCAACCTGGAACATTGGGACATAGTTTTAATTCTCAAAATGACCCGCAAATCCCAATATGTAGTCTATTCTCCAATGACCTTTCGAACACCATGTACTCACTTTGTAGCCTATAATCATTTTAAATAAAACTGATAATTATAAAGTGACCCCGCGCACGGTGCTCGTACGTACGTACGTACGCACGTACATACGCACGCACATTTGGGCGCACTCACACTCACACACTCACGCATCACGCACACATTAATGCATATCATCTTCCCATTATATGTGGTGGGGGTAAAAATAGAGGAAGTATATTCCGTTATTCATCCGGCCTCAATAATTAATACACAGATTAAGTGGGTAGCCATGTTATCTTACATCAAACAATAAACGTAATAACTTACCGATAGACCGAGAGACAATATCCTTTTAAGGGCTTTGATAATTACTCAGAGCACTAACCCGATCATCTCATAAAAACGCTCATAGCTACTCATAAGATATGTTAGAAATTGATTAACCCCCGTAACATTCAAGCTGCTACCGTTATCCTGAGAAATGTATAATTCCAGCCCCAGAAATTACTATTTTTTAAATAGTTATCGCTTGAATGACTGGCGCAATAACATAGCCATAAATCGAGCAATAAACAAAGAAATGTCCTTCTGTCGACCGGCAAAGAAACATTTTCTATAACAAATTTGAGGATTAATTGGTTAATAGCATTAGTAAGAGGTAGACTGATATATATATATATATATATATATATATATATATATATATATATATATATATATATATATATATATATATATATATATATATTCTGTTATACTGATATAGACCCTATCGTTATTTCTTCAGAGCCTGGTCCAATGATAGCTAATAATGAATATCATCTCCAGTCGGTTAGCTGTCTCGATGATACAAGCCACAAGACAACAATTTCAATGAGCAAAAACTCCCGAGTCACTGAATATTTTGACAACTATTTGACTGAATGTTGTTGATGGCTTCGCCACCAATAAATTGCAGTCAAATTGTTTTCAAAATATTTAGCAGGTCCAGACACATATGTCGTCTGCAAAAACCCAGCAGTCAGAAAATTACTAGTAATTATAATAATATCATCAAAGTAGTTCTCTCTCCCCGCGCTTCATTGGAAATGTTTCGCTTGAATGCCGACGCTCGTGAGCCTACAGGTCCGCTTATGGATGTGCGTTTATTAAATGAATAGTTGCTGACAAGACCACGCATACGTATACTTATAAGTATTGCGACCTAACTTGTATAGGCTTTAAGTCTGTAGGTAGATCGTAATGGACCTTTCCATGTTTAGATAATCCCCGCCCATTTATAGCTAAGCTCCACGAACACCTCGCGTGTGTTCGGATCGATCGATCTCTGAACTCCCCGACTATCCATCTCAAGAAAAGTATACAGGTAAGCTGTTGCGTATTTTGAAACTAAGTTGACTGGGTGCTGTTGCTGCCTAAGGCAGCAACAGCACCCAGTCAAATTAGTTTCAAAATATTCAACAACATGTTTCTTAAATAGAAAAGAATTACAAAGACACAATTCATACAACGTGTCGGAGTATTTGAGATTTGGTGATGGTCTATATGGAACTCTTTGTGACGTAATTATTGTGACGTCATCATACACGCGCTGAGATGATTATGACGTCATACGAGGTCAGATGATGGGTGGATACTCTGGAACGGTGAATTAAGCCTATCAGATATTTAGGCTTTGTACGTATGCTCTCTTTACAGGAGTGTATGTGATATGTATACACTCGTGAATATGGCAGACACCACTCCTGAGTGTGTCTAGTCTGTTTTTAAAACAATTTAGAATAGAATATTATCTACAAATTCTGATACGTTATTCAAATTGTTGATAACACGAGTTGAGAAAACGTGTTGCCATATTTATTTATTTATTTTTGTTTTCTCTTCAACTTCAGATCGTGACCCCGTGCATTGGAAATTTGATCTAATTCGAGATATCGACATTGGATATTGTAAGACGTGTGGAGATGCTTATAAATCTCTACCATATCCCCTCATGGACGGTGGTAAAATAGAGATGGAAGATTTAACAGTTGTAGTCTTTGTACAAAGATATGACCTTTTATTGAAGGTATGATTCCCGTGGCGCTAAGCTGGACAGCTGGACAGCTTCTAGAATGGCACAATCCTTAATGAGTAAGCACGACCAGGAACAATTTCTATATTCCGGAATGGCTTTAACAGATGGTATATAAAGTCCATTTAGGTATTATATGATCTTCGTACTAATTCTAAAATTATATATGCTCTCAGCTTGAATTGCATAATGCTCATTGATTTTGAGCTGGGAGTCCATATTAAAGGAAACCTCGTCTAATCGTATACTAACCATTCAGATGATAGAATTTGCCACCCATAATCCATCCTTGACATTTTTGGCTTTTTATCATGCCGGTAACGAAAGATATTCAGGCCATAGTAGCTAAATGTTGATACATTTCTACAGCCCATGACGGCTGTCATGATTTACTTTTCAACAAATCAGAAAAAACCTAACGTGTCTGCCGTGGTATATACGCTCAGTCATAGAGGACCAGTTATAGTTTGGCAATGTTGTATAAAAGCAATCATACAGGTAAGCTGTTAAATATTTTCAAACTAATTTGACTGGAAGTTGTTGCTGCTATCACTGATTGGCTAATAGTCCCCAGACTAGCAACACCCCTCATTCGCTATATGGTCGTCTACCATACCCCCACCCCCTAGCTGAAAATAGGGCGTGGCCCGTGACCATATAGTGATTAGGTGGATTGGTTGATTTGGCTGCTATTAGCCAATTATCAACGTCATCTACTGAAGCTGATGTGTTTTTACATTAATGATTGCAAGGTACCTCACTTCACCCAAAACCTATGACTCCTCCTACCCTAAGCATGTGTGGGGTTAGCCGTAAGAAGTGGTGCATTGTGTTGAATTCAATATACAAGGTTTCAATATATAGTAGTGAGGTGATAATGAAATAGGTGATGCGCACCCGTCATCTTTCTATCTGCAAGTAAGACCAGGGTACAGTTGTTGAGGCGTAAGAGAGAGAGAGAGAGAGAGAGAGAGAGAGAGAGAGAGAGAGAGAGAGAGAGAGAGGGGGGTGCAGGCAGGCAGACAGACAGACAGACAGACAGACAGACAGACAGACAGACAGACAGACAGACAGACAGACAGACAGACAGACAGACAGACAGACAGACAGACAGACAGACAGACAGACAGACAGACAGACAGAGCACGAAAGGGAAAGATTGGTATTCGGCGGATGCCATTTATGATTGGCTGCACATTTCCCACCAGGTCTTATCTATTTTTCGAGAAAAAAAATCTAAAATAGAAACATTTGTGATATGATGTTAAAAGAGTTTCCTGAGCTAGAACATTTTCCCTGAATATTGAAATAATTACAAGATATGCAAAAAGACTTCCAACTACCCAAATAATGAAGAGAAATACCATTTTTTACCTAAAAAGCAATCACCTTCTTACACTCATAGAAAACTTGAGTCTGATTAATACAATGGCCTCAAGTCACTCAGTGGTTGCCGCACGTTATGATTACTCTACCGTAATGAAAATGGTAAGTGATGTTTTTGGAGAAGCTATGGTCTAGATTTCCAAAGTTTAAGAATGAATACGATCTCTGCCAATCCTGTGAAAACATTTTTAAGCGTTTTACCGAACATAGGATAGCTGCAGGACATATTATTTCTTGATTAGAATTATGTAGAATTGTACTAAAAGTAAATGTCTATCTTTATCCTGTTTTAGATATATCGATGACAAAAATAGTCCAGTAAAAGAATCAGCTACAAGCGATTTACCCTCATTCTTATTTCCCTAAAATATATAACACAAGATTCTATACCATTTAATGTTAGAAGATGTATTAAAGTTTATTTCAATTTTCTTCAACATCTTGCGTCGACAGTACCTAAAATAATGTGATTAGAGCATATTTTAATGGCCGGCTATTGTGAGGATAGCCATTATTTCAGGGTAATATAACCAGATCTCTCTTAAATAAACGAACAAAAGCATCAATTAAACCATCTGGATGTTGAATCAGCGAGTTGTCATAGAGAGTCATTTCCACGTGATGGGTATTTAAGGCAACCATAATAACGGAGGGCACTGGGCCGGTTCAGCGCCAGGACCGATACAGTACAGTAACCTGTGCTATATGGCAGTTGGTCTATTAAGACAAAGAACTTAACCTTTTGATGTCGAAAGGATGTATTTTTTACTCTTTGCAGTCAATGAAACTACTCCGTTGTAAACATGTACTATTGCACTAGTGAAGGTCAGTCTAGCATGCTGGACATGTGCCGGGGCTTGGCTTTTACCGAGGAGGACTCCCGAGGGTATATTAAAAACATGGTCATTATTGAATTCTCTCTGTCTGTGTTGCAGTAGCGCCTTGTAGTAGCCCCTTAATTATAGACAAACTGCTCTGTATAACCCGCCAGATTTTGAAGCCAAAAGATGGTGGTAGCTAAAGACAGATGGTCGTTAAGACAACTGTCTTAAAAAACTACCATCCTTTGATCACATATTATCTTCCGTTTGAGAGTTGGGTTGTATTGAGAGACAACCTGTATACTGAGAGGACCACATGTTCGTGCTCCGTGTGTTTATCATTTATAGAACAATTACATATACATATAAAAATGTCGATTTCATACGTGAATGAATACTATTTTGAAACCATGGATGCATTTAGATGCTGAATGTTAGCCAGTCAGGCCTACCATCTTTTCTGCTGTGGACACATATTAGCATTACCACATTGAAGTTGGTCAAAAAATCTTATGGTCGTACAGAGTCTATGATTTTCTCGATTGCTACCATACGAATCTCCTTTAGCAAATTAATCTGTTTTCAATATCGACTTGACTCAATAGACTAAGAGAATCTGAAAGCTATAGATTGACAATGTGATCGTCGTCAGCATCGGCGACGGCGACTGCAGCGGAAGCGTTGACACGCGCGCGGCAGCATCTAAATCATTACTTGTCATCATTCTTAGTCATAATCATCGTTGTCGCCGTCATGGTCGTCATTGTCGTCAGCGTTTTCATCTTGATACGCATCACTAGCGTCACCATGATTAGCTCTGAAACTAGCTAGCTAAAAAAACATATATCCTACCATATATGATGTATACTGGAGTGTGAACCATTTGACATCATGGCCAACATCGGCAAAAGAAAATCTTGATAAGATCCGATGTGTAAAATGATCAAGAATCAGAGCTGTAACCATTTCAAGCAATTGACACATTCACAGACCAGTCATCACCCGGGGAAAGGATAAAATTAAAGTACCTACCCTGGCTGCCAATTTTAAACAGCAAAATCAGACTTAGGTACATAATTGAGTGAAACTAATCAAATCTGAAGAACCAGCAGACAAATCCATTTCTCACTGCCCTCCTCGAAACGGAGGAAAGTGTTCCCATAGATTATTTGCAACATCCGGGGATTAATGAATTATTCACATGCCGTGAGATGCATCCGCCCAATGACCAGATTTGCACTTTTGATTCTTCACAGGTAGAAGCGGAATTTGAATTTGGCAAAAAGAAAACATCCATATTCGATGGGTGGCCATCATTGTTTTCGATAGGTTTCCTTCTCGAACCTACTTTAATGAGCTTGTGAACTTTCAAACCAATCCGGCAAACCATAGTTAACTTATCATTAGGAAAATACTCAGTCGCCAGACACTGACATACGTGACTACCCGATGACAGGTACCATCACACAGAATCCCACCATTTTGGCAGGGTATAAAAATCAACATTGCCGCCGGTCTTGTGAGGACCAGGAGGCCATTTCGCATGAAATCAACAGGATTCTGTTAGCCAGGATTTATTCTAGTTCCTCACGCTGACAAAGAACGGTGTGAGTATTGCGGTTTGGGATGTGTGTCTGTTTTTGTGTGTCTGTTTGTTTGTCTAGCTATCTGATTATCCGAGGCATATCTCCGAAATTCTATATTTTTATTTTAGGGTGCTTAGATAAAATATAAAGAGATCCAGATAGAAGAGGGTATAATCACCAAATCGGTAGAATGCATTCATCCTATGGTTTTCTATATGGAAGATTTAGTTTCAGGTCAAAAGTTCAAATATCTAGGTTACGGGTACTAACTCCGTCCAGAAATCCCCATTGTAGCCATAAATATGGAACGTAACTAGGTAAAATCGCCAAATGTAAGACATACATTCTGATTATCCGTGACATATCTCCAGAATCCAATATTCTTAGCTTGGGGTCAACACATCACATATCGAGATCATGGAGTCACTAAGTACATGCTGCCACAATACACATTTTCATCAACAACCCTTATGCAAGAAGGTAGAATGACCAAATCGGTAAAATGCATGCATATTATGATTGCCTAGAAGGAAAATGTTGTTTCAGTTAAAATGTTCAAATATCTAGGTCACGGGGTCACTAAGTTCATTCAGAAATAATGATTTTAGCCATAAATTGGGAACGTATATAGGTTTAATAGCCAAATTTGCCACGTTTATTTTTAGTATATGTGGCTAAAAACATTTTAGTCTCAGGTTAGACGTTTAAATGTCTAGGTCACTGAGTCACTATGTGTATCCAGAAATACACATTTTATCTATAAATCTGGACCGTAAGTAAGTTCCCGATTTATGGATAAAATGTGTATTCCTATATATATGTGCCATATGTGTATATATATATATATATATATATATATATATATATATATATATATATATATATATATGATGATGATGATGATGATGACATCAGCTGTTGCCTCCTGGAATACCCATATTTGGTCATAACGCTTGAATGCACGAACCTAGCATCATCAAATTTAGAGCATGCCTTCATATTACGGTAATTAAGATTATTTAAGTTTGGAGTCGTACATTGCTAAGACAGAGAGCAAAGGCGTGAATCAGCATCTCCCTCTAGTGCATCGAATCAGAGAAAATCAGGTGTGTAAAATGATCAAGATGCAAGAATCAGTGCTGTAGCCGTCTCAACAAATGGACTTTTCCGGTTTTAGTTATGCCCCGCCCATCTCTAGCTAAGCCCCCACCCACACCTCGCTCGTGTTGGGATCGGTCGATTTCTGAACACCCTGACTATCATTTCCCCCAAAAAATACACAGGTAAGCAACAACGCCCAGTCAAATTAATTTCAAAATATTCTATTTTCTCTGATCATTCTTAATCAGGTAGATGTCAGATAATACAATTCCATACATTGCGATGACACGGTTATGTGTGAGAATCTATTCCTGGCACTAAATTTATTTTGGGTTGTCACAGACAACATTTGGAAGCAAGAAAATAACTGATAATGAAAGCACATGTCTACTATATTACTATTGCATGGCATACTCTATTATAAATTGTAATTCGTAATCTTCAACCGAAGTTAATCGAAAATAAAATAAACTAATCTGAAACTACAAGTAACATAATATGACACATGCTGGACCGTACGGGAGAATGTGGTCAATTGGGTCAAGATATACCATTTAATTTACATATTAAGGCTTAAAACGAAAACTAGAAATAGTTATATTAAATTAATAAACACATATAACATCACAGACTGGCTTCACCATGGCACACATTAGAAATCTCAAGTGTCCCTATCTACCCTGGGGTTGGGGCACATCGGGACATATTTTTAATTCTCAAAATGTCCTGCAATACCCAATATGTAGCCTATCATACATTGTCCTTTCGAGCACCATTTACTAACTTTGTGGCCTCTAATCATTTAATATAAAACTGATACTTATAAAGTGTCTCTGTGCGCACATGGTATCTTCTTCCCATAATGGGTGGGATGGGGGCGGGGGGGGGGTAAAATAGAGAAGGATTTGGCAATTATTCAGAACTCTTACTCCCATTATCCCATAAAAAACAACCATAACTACTCATATTAAAAATTGATTAATCCCCTAACATTCAAGCTGCCCATAATAATAATGCAAGGATTAATTGGGTAGTCATATTATCCTACATCAAACAATAAACATAATAACTTACCGATAGACCGAGAGACAACATCCTATAAGGCCCTTGGTAATTATTCAGATCACTAACCTCCATTATCCCATTAAAAACTCTCATAGCCACTCATATTAGAAATCGATTAACCCCGTTACCCCCTAGCATTCAAGCTACCGAAAAATGCTTCTGTTGTGTTCCTGAGAAATGTCTATTTGCAGTCCTTGAGACGACTATTTTTTTTTAGTATTTACCACTTGAATGACTGGCTCAATAACCTAGCCACTAACTGTAGAAATAAATTTTGAAAAATAATCTTCTCTTGGCCACCAAAGACAGATTTGAGGATTAATGTGTTAATAGTATTGCTGGGGGCGGAGGGGGGGGGGGGGGGGTAGAGTGATTCTGTTATATCGATGTTACGACTGGTATACAAGCTCCTTAATTGTAGACTCTATGTATATTCCTTCAGCGCCTGGTCCAATGATTAGCTAATTATGCATATCATCTTCAGTTTGTTAACTGTCTCGATAGTGCAAGCCATCGGACGACATCGGACCACAATTTCAATGAGCACAAACTCCTGATTTGCTGAATATTTTGAAGACAATTTGACTGAAAGATGTTGGTGGCTTAGCCGCCAACAACTTTCAGTCAAATTGTTTTAAAGATATAACCCTTGGAATACGCCGTCTGCAAAAACTCAACAGTCAAACAGTTATTAGTAATTATTATACTGGGTAACTCATCAAAGCAAAGCGGATTTACGTCTTCTCATTTCATTGGGGAAGCTTTGCTTGAATGCTGACGCGCCTGAGCCTGTCGGCTCATGGATGAGCGTGGGTTTGGATGAAAAAATGCGGAAAAGACCACGCATCCTTATACGTATACTTACAACCTACCCTTCATATGCTTTAAGTCTGTAGGTAGATCCTAATTAGGCCTGTGAGTTAGTTAAGGCGTTGCATGTAGGCACGCGTTACAACAGAATATTTGATATGTATACGCTCTTGAATATACCCGAAAACACCCCAGAGTTTGTCTGGTCTGGTTTTAAAAAAATTACGAAAGAATATTAACTACAAATTCTGTTAACTTATATCAGCTGTTAATAATACGATTTTAGAAAAAGCCCTGCCTTATTGATTTATTTGATTGTTTTTTCTTTAACTTCGGATTGTGACGCCGTGTGTTGGAATTTTGATCTAATTCGAGATACTGAATTTAAATATTGCAAGACGATGCCTCGTATGAAGTGTGATGACGTCACAATCACTACGTCGCAAAAGGGTTCCATATAGACCGTCATCACATCTCAAATGGTCCGGCACCTTGCATGGAGTGTATGGCTTTGTAATTCATTGCTATTTAATAAAAATGTTGTTGAATATTTTGAAGCTAATTTGACTAGGCTGTTGCTGCTAGTATATTTTAGGTAGTATAAGTAGTCGCCATTAAGAGTGTGAAGCAAGGAATGTTGTGTTGTGGAAAACAACAATGGAGAATTCCAGTTTCTCAGTCAATCATATGACATCATAATCAACTATGCAACGTGTATGCTTACATCATAATCAATTACGTCATAAATGCTTAATACTCCATCAGTTTGTGCGAATTTTATATCTTTAGTCTAGTAGTTAATAAACATGCTGTTGAATATTTTGAAACTAATTTGACTGGACGCTGCTGCTGCCATAGGCAACAACAGCGCATAGTCGAATTAGTTCCAATATATTCAACAGCTTACCTATATAGTTTTCTGGAAAATGATAGTCAGGGAGTTCTGGAATCGATCCCAACACGAGCGAAGTGTGGGTGGCGCTTAGCTAAAGATGGGTTGGGCATAGCTAAAACGTGATCTCTGCATTAGCTGGATACCATAATCCCCTAATGGGAAAGCTAGTTAAACGGCTTCTGCGGGGGGGGGGGGGGTGTGGGCTTGGGAAGATGCCCATTTGCAGACCAAGAAAAGATAATTGTTAAACATTGAAAATTTACCACATGACTAACTGGTTCAGTAAATTAGCCTGTCATTCTAATTGTTATAACCTTTGAAAAATAGTCTTCTCTTGGCCAGTAACTGAGCATTGATTAAGGGAAGACCTTAATCTACCTTAATTTACCTTACCATTAAATGTTCAATCGTCAAGCCGACCAAAATTGTCTATGTCTTGAGAAATATTCTTTTACAGGGTACGGAAAGTTATTTTTGTAAATTCATTTGGTAACTTGGCAGAAACAAAACCTTCAATGGACCGTTCCATTTTTAGCCATGCCCCGCTAATCACTAGCTAAGCTCCACCCACACCTCGCCGTGTTGCGATTGATCTATCCCCTAAATGCCCTAGCTATCAATTTCCTGAAACCTATACAGGGAAGCTGTTGAATATTTTGTAAATAATGTGGCTGGGTGCTGTTGCTGCCTATGGCACCAACAGCGCCCAGTCAAATTAGTTTCAAAATATTCAACAGAATGTTTATTAAATAGTAAAAGCAAACAATTTGTACAACAACGCATAGACCGTCTTCAAATATGCATTCGTGACGTACTTATAGACGTCATTCCTGACGTCATTCATTATGATGTCATTGTACACATCACGCAGTTCATTATGACGTCATATGCTGGTTGGGTACTCTGGAAAGGTGAATTAGACTGCAAAAATCATACTCTTCTTGAAAAATCTTGACCCTACAGGGCTACGTGATATGAGTAGCATTTTGAGCACATTGAGGCAGAGTGTAGGAATCCAGTTTTAGTTATGCCACGTCTACCGCTAGCTAAGCTCCATCTACGCTTTGCCCGTGTTGGGATCGATCGATCCCTGCGCTCTGTGAATAAAAATTTCGAGAAATCTATATAGTTAAGCTGTTGAAGATTTTGAAGCTACTTTGACTAGGTGCTATTGCTGGCAATGGCAGGAAGAGTGCCCAGTCAAATTAGTTTCATAATATTCAACAGCTTAACTATATATATTTCTGGAAATGTTGATTCACAGAGTACAGGGATCGATCGATTCCAACACTGGCAAAGCGTAGATGGAGCTTAGCTAGTGGTAGACGTGGCATAACTACAGCTGGATTCCTACGCGCTTTGCCCGTGTTGGGATCGATTGATCCCTGTACTCTGTGAATCAAAATTTCCAGAAATCTATACAGTTAAGCTGTTGAAGATTTTGAAGCTACTTTGACTAGGTGCTATTGCTGGCAATGGCAGGAAGAGTGCCCAGGCAAATTAGTTTCAAAATATTCAAGAGCATTTTTAATACGCCAATACATGCCCAGTAATCTGCGTTATTAGGAAAATTCTTGATACTAGAGTTCGGTCCGAATATTAGAATATTCATTTCAACAGACCATCATTAACGAATATTCGCATAGCATACGGATATTCGATTATTTATGAAAAGGTACACTATTTTCTTGGCATGGATTGAACCATGCTTAGTTATCGAAATATCATCTCCCGTCTTTGACACACGAAGTGTGAAATTGCCATAGCTGTAGCAGATTCAACCAATAAGGGAACAATGGATGCTATTTTCTCATGCGTGTAGCTTATTATGTGATTAAATAATTATACCACGCGTCGTTAGTCTGGGAGAATAACTTGCCACCATGTCCTCGGGCTCCCTGAATTGCGACACATAATAAGCAGTAAGATGATTAGTGACAACAATTATCGCCAAAATTACATCACATTAGCATTTAGTTGTACAGCATTTGGGGGTGAGATGAATGTGTGGCCACACAGTAAGACTTTGGTAACATTTGTAATCATGCAATTGATAAAAAGGTGGGCCATCACATAATGGAATAAGGATGGGTGGACATTTTTTAAAACTATGTTGCCGTAAGATTGTGCTGCCTTACACAGCAATGGCATACACTATTTAGAACCCAGGCGATAATTAGGAATGGTATGATGTGTGTTTCTATGCTAAGTGATCTGCATCGTCTACCCCAACACTGTCCGTCTTAAGATGATACTAGAAAGACCGCGTACCGCGTGTTGAGATTTTTGTTATTTCCGCATATCAGGTCATCTAAGGATAGCTATGACATGGTATGTAATAATATAGGTCATGATCTGGTATGGTATGTTATGGAATTTTATATCAGAGAGCCAGGCATAGCAAGGTAGGAAAGTGTGACATCTCGACTATATGAAAACTATGAGCACTTTGCAATATCGCATTGCACATGATTGACCACTGGGTATATTGTGATCTTGAAAAGACAAATTACTTTTCAGGGCTGGATCCCCATGGTGCTACCCAATACGGAAAGCATAAACATAGAGCCTCAAGACTGGACCAATAAGAATAGCCGCTTGTCGTACCTGCAGTGCTAGCACTAATCGTAAGGAAATTGCGACAAAATTTCCAAGTCTGACAAAATATGGAAGAATTTAACAATTTCTATTAATAATGATATATAATGGATGCATGAATCGCAGATCAAACGTGTAGCATTCCATTAAATTGTATAAGCCCTTGAGTAATCAAATCTAAATTGAAAAACTTTAACATTCCTCTAATTCTTGCCTTAACAAGAGATAATTGACTCAAAAATAAACTACGACCAATGCCATGTAGAAGTATGGGAAGAACTTGAAAATCCTATTCATTATGATGCAGACTGAATGCAATGGTGGCATAAAACAAATCTGTACAGTTATATTGTGGGTGGATAACCCCTGGATGAATTACATATTACTGGTGGAAACCAGTTTAAATTATGCGCCGCCCATCTCTAGCTAAGCTCCATCCACCCTTCATCAGTATTTAGATCGATCGATCCCTAAACTCCATCACTATCAATTTTCAGAAAACTAGACAGGTAAGCTGTTGAATATTATGAAACTAATTTGACTGGATGATGTTGCTGCCTATGGCAGCAACAGCGCCCAGTCAAATTAGTTTCATAATATTCAATAGCATGTTCATTAAATAATAAAGACAGATAATTCGTACAGCAACGCTTAGTCCGTCATCAATTAAATGTTCGCGACGAACCTATCTACGTCATTGATGACGTCATTGATTATGACGCCTACCTACACGTCACGTAGTTGATTATGACACCAGAGGATTAATGGATAAACTTGAACGGCCCATTGAAGACCGTTAAGATTCTTCTAATTCTGAGTACAAAATAAACATGGCACAACCCACGTACATATATGGAGAAAATTTAACAATCATTCTTAGCTATGACGGAGACTTGTTTTCTTACATGTTGATCAAAAATGGTGGATGATGACAAGGCGATACACAGTTACGAATGTTTTCCACTATTGCCTTGAACTCGACAAAGGACAAATAAAATATACGCCTTGAGTAGCCATCATAGCGACTGATTTTCAAATTTTCTCCATAATTGTCCATGCGTTGTAGGCCTACTGCGCTTATATTATGGCAAACACATTCTTTATTACGCTTGTTTGTATAATGTGTATGATTTATGTTTAAGATATGCCATTGCACGACAAAATGCCTACAGATTGCATATATGAGTTCGAAATATACTCCAGATCTAAACCCAGTTTCGACCATTCGAAATCATAGCCGTGTCTATGACTAAAGCCATTCATAATATATAATTGCAACTTTAAAATGCGCGGGTTAATTTATAAATTGGTACTTGGAATACATCTGGGGTGCCTTCAGGAGCGTGAATATTTTCAGTTCGCCAAACAGTTTCTTTGGTCAGGTGGTAGGTTCGTCCATAGATGTCTATCTATAAATGGTCGGAGAAAGGAAGATATTCGCCTTCCTGAGGGCACCCCTGGTCCGCTGTTACTTCCTTTATAAGGGAATGTGCAATGCACACCGGTACCCCTGGCATAAATATTATTCCTTGGCAAATTCAAAAACATAACACTCATATTTTTTTCGGAGATTGGCGTTTGACATAATTTTCATTGATATTAATGGCCAGTTAAAGAACTCGGACTACCTCTCGTTCATGGAGTCTGTTAACAGTTTCTGCGTCGAAGGCTGTGGTGGGCTGACGGGTTTCAGCCAATCACAGTCAAAGAGAATACAGACAATGGATTGGTTAACATGACGCGATAACGGACAAATTGAGTGTAATTTTGTACTAAAATTATGTCGTCATCTTCGAAAATTTGTAATTAACCTTGCAATAAATCTCTTTGAATATAAAGTACATTCGCTACCCCCACTTGGTCTCGAAGACGGAGTATGTGTAACAGTATAATTCTTGTCATAGTAAGAGAGTCTCTGATACCCCATAGTCTGTAATCTAGTGCGCAGCTGTCTGTATTGCGCACAAATGTCTATTAGAGTCACATGCAGGAGTCTATTGGTCTCTTGGGAGAAATAATAATGGCTCGTGTGTCGCCCCGCGGTCCCAAAATGCACCCTTTTCCAACCCTTCCAACCACATGTTACTGGGCTGATACTGGGCCAACACTGGGCCGTATTCGCCCAGTATTAGTCCAGTACCGGCCCAGTAACCCGCGTTGTCAGGGAAATAACTGACTTTGTAAAGTCTTTGGCTATCACATCTTGACGTTTCTATTGCACTTCCCAGAGACATATAAATACAATCCGATTTTATATTGAGACAATTCTCACAGCACATAATAGTATTCATTATATAATTGCAAGATGGCTTGAAAATAAAAACGTTAGTTTTTTGCGTGCTGTCAGCTTTAAAAAGGATTTATGGCGTGACGTAGTATGCTGCCTACTGTAGAGGTAGTCGTCGGGTATGTCGCCGGAGGAGCCACCCCTTGACACTCGTATATTACAATCGCCATCCATAAACTGTTATTGTGCTGTAAAAAGCCTATTTAAAGAACGGAATCCAAAACGAAAGCTCGCAATTAACCATTTGAGCTCTGAATTCCTATAATTTTATATTTAGAGAGTACGCTATTAGATAAGCTGTTGAATATTTTAAAACTAATTTGTCAGGGAGCTGTTGCATAGGCAGCAACAGTTTCCTGTCAGATTGGTCCCAAAATATTCAACGTGATATGTAATAGATTTTGAATGATCTTTAGAATTCAGGCTTACGGAATCAAGGGGCTAACCGCGTCTTGATAATGCGTTGCGTTGAATCATTACTTGGTGGAAAGGTTTCTCCAAAGGAACTCTCATATATTCCATTAATAGCACGTGATCCTGATCATAAACTCACATTCAGGAATGTGTTCCCCATGAACATTTACCAGAATCTAGTCCAAAAGAAATTAACGTTAGCAAAGTATATTCATTTTACTGGATCTTCTGTAAACACTTTGATTAAAGCAAATGTCTATTTTTGAAAATAATTCTGATCAAATAATTCTTCTGTTAAACGACGCATAGCTACAAATAGTCCTGAAGCAGTTGATCGTTGTGGTGTGGAGATCATGAAACAACGTGATGGAATTGTCAAAGGTGGGTGCGAATCGCATACGCCGCCATTTTCCAGGATGGCCGCCATTCCACAAACGTGAGCATTGGACGTCAATATCTCAGAAACTGTAACATGTAGGAAAACACTTTTGGTGTCGAATTATAAGTTTTCGTGGTTATGGAATAAGATGAATCTATTTTCAGTTCATTTCACCATCTCATGAAGCCTTTTCTGGCTATATCCTCTTTTTACCCCTCACGAAACTAACTATTTATTGTTACTGTTTTCTTCGTTTGACAAAAAATGCTACAAGAGTAGATAACTTTACTTACTATAATGTTGTAGACATTTAAGACATAATACTCAGTTTGTTTAAGCAAAGGTTCGTGTGAACTGGAAATCTATAGTATATCTCTGGCAGGGGTAGAGACACAATGTAGAGCTTCGAATGAAATAGCATTGTCAACACTAGTGTCGTACTGTTGGCATGCATGATTATGACATCATTGCGCAAACTCTTTTGGGCGAGTTTAGCAGAATTTAACAGCACGTGGGTTGTGTAACTCGAGGAGTTGGCATGTTATGATTGTGGCATCATAATTAAATTAAATTGAAATAATTACCAGGTCACAATCTGTCACGCAACGAACAGGACACAAATGTTGCAGCACTTGCCGAAAGCGCATTTGCTTAATTCTGTCATAATCATGCCATGTCAACAGCACAGCACCAAGTGTTGCAACACTAATCCAATCGAATGTTTCCAGTGCCTATATGTTATTGTCGGCAACATCATATTTCATGACATCCATACTACAATAAATAACCGTAGCCATTTATGTATATCTGTTATTATCGTCATCAACATGTGTAACACTAAACATACGTTCTCTGTTTGATATATGTGATGAAGACAACTCATAATGGCAGCAGAATGTGATGCCTCTAGCACCAAAAGTCGGCGAGTAACTCGGCTATTTGAGATGGACAAATCTGTATTTTGTGAGGGACAATTCATCGGAAAGTCGTCATGAGTTCCTGCAGATGTGAACACAATCCAAACACTGTTCTGAACGACAGGATGCTGTGGGAAGAAAGATTCTTGCCAAAAGGACTGGAATTCTCAGTGGCGCTGCCACATCTCAGTATCACAGAAACTGCAGGTCCACATACACCAGTGGTCTCTGTCTGATTACGGGTAGGTGCAGCAAAGATGGAATTTCAAACACCAGTAATACAAGGGATGACGTATCCTCTGTTTGTTTTACGAGATCCAATATTTCATCTCAAACCTTTGGAAGGAAAACTGTTTTGTGTGGTGGTGGAGGGCGCAAGCCAAAGAAACTATTTAGCTGGTCAATGGTGCAATTATCATTATGGTCCAGACTAGACAGAAGTGATATGTACACAAATGCTTTGAACACAGCTGGACAGCATAGTGATTCTGAAATGTTGGCTAGACGTCACAGTGTCCCGAATGGAGATCGTGTTGCAGTAGAGACTAGGTATCATAGGGCGAAAGACTGCTACACAAAATATATCGATAAACGACAAATTGGCATGAAGAAGAAAGAAAGTGAAATAAATTCCAGCATCAACTAAACTGTCAGACGTTTAATTTCGGAGTTCCAGCTATCTATCATTGATGACAAGAAATTTGTTTGTCAACATAAAAATCGTTTCCAAGAACTGCTTAGAGAAGATGACATTGAAAATGCTGAAGAATGTCAATCTAAACTGCTAAAAACCAGCTAACAAGCGAGTGGCCAGACAGTTCGTTCATACCTCCGCCAGGAAAGTTGGACTTATTTTATCAAAATAGCATTTCTGTTGGCGTGGTGCTGAGGAAGGCTAATGCCTTCAATTACTTAAGGAAGTTGTGCAATCTGAGGATGAACCAGAACAAAAGTTGGACAATGTCACGGAAGATAGCATGATTCACAAAGCTGTTGGTATATTGCGGATATGGTAACCGTTCAAGACATCTGACGTACCAAGAACCTAAATCAAGCCACCATTTCAGCCACCAGTATCACCCAAAGATATTCAGCCATTAAATGGTAATGCTGACGTCTAGAAAATGACAACTGGCGAAATAGTGTTTAACGTAGTAAGAGCAGGTGTTGCGCACAAGAGGCAATGACATCACGTTCCTCAGTGGGGTTTATTCCATGCATCTCTGAAGACAGACATTAATTCAGCCTCGGTCGCATCCTTCAACTCTATAATAATGACAAATCCAGGAGAGCATCTAACAGTAGACACCAAGCTAAGACGCAGAAAGGAGTCAATGAATAACTTCAGACAGACACCTGCTCCTATTTTCTTTGACATGGGCCTTCTGATAAAAGCATTAGAAATCTATTGGGCCAACCCTATATAATTGGCCAGTATCATTCCTTCTGATGCACTTTTTTATTAGTATATGTATGTTGTGTATCTGTATGGCGAAGCTGGTCTGAAGCAACTGCTCCACGAATCTGGTGTTTTCGCTTCAGGTTGTTTACAAGAATGTTTACAGGCAAGTACTTTTACTGAGAACGTTATGCATTGAATGTAGTTGATGAAGCATTACATACCGTTCTCATCCATAATTTCATTGAATGGTGTAAGATAACATCACAGACGAAGCAGGCATGCTAATTCTAAATGTATGTATTTGAATCCGCGGCATCCCATCTTCTTCCACTTTTGTTTGCCAATAATCGACTGAACTATGCCAGATACAAGCCAGTTGTGTTATTGCAACTGCAGTGACTGCCAGCTGATATTCTTAAAGCTTTTAGAGGAGGCCGCTTTGTTAATAAGATTTCACAGGGAAAGTTTAATTCTGTATGGATCGACTATACGATTGAGGCAAAGGGAGTAGGGCATTGATGCCAACTGGGGGGGGGGCATCATTGGTCTGACACTCAGATCACCTGCATTGGTTCTGTGGTTCTTAAGTAGGCCTATAATACGCAGAGAAAATTCGAAAAAAGGTTGCTGAAATCAAGGCTATATATAAGGATCGGTCTTACCACCTTGGTTCTAAAGCATTAAAACGTTGGAATAGACATGTCAATATAGACCATTTACGAGATTCTAGGTTAATAAAATAATAGTTTTACAGATGGTTAGTAATGATAGATATTAGTGGATATAATACCGTCCGTCATTTGTATCTGCCATGTTTAATCGTATTAGACCAAATACCTAACTATCACATATATGGGATCCTTTTACACATTATTCCAAAATAAGATGCCCAGATAATCTATATATGTGCCATACGCTATCGAATATTGAATACTGTCATTGAAAAGTCAGCCATTTTTGTTGGCCATTTGGAAATATGGTTGATTGTTCATCTAGAGGACCTGAACTCATCTTCATCGAATTCGTTGACCCTGAAAACATATAATTCGACACCAAAAGTGCCTTCCTACATAACATAGTCTTTAAGATATTGACGTGCTCACATTGGTGAAATGGCGGCCATCTTGGAAAATGGTTGCGTATGCAATTCGCACCCACGTTTGACCATGTTATCACATGGTTTCATGATCTCCACACCCTAATGAGCAATTTTAGCCATGTCGACAAATGTTGCCCTGCGGATCCCGGCACCCTCCTCTTTAGCTGGGATCTGAGGCAGGACTACAAACAGGGTCAGGATAACTTTGATGACGATAACGACGACAATGAGAATCGCTGCGACTGTGGTTATGATGATGCTTACAACGAAGATGATGACGACAATGACGCGGGGGAGGAGGACGACATGGGGAGGACAACGACGGCGAAGTCGGCTACCGGCAGGCAGCGGTGGGGACAGTCGCTGAGGCGGCAACCCCTAGTCAATGTTATGAAGATTTTCAATAGAAAGTTTGTTAACTAGAACATTCATCAGTGTGTATAATTTCGTGAAGCACTTTTCGATTTTCATGACGGAGCTAGATTCGTGGTTATGATTGTGACGCCAGCTAACATGTGACGTATTTGAATATGACGAAATTATTTGCAAGCAAACGTTTGTGAAATCCGCCTTAGAAATCGACATTTATACGTCCTGCCGAAACATGGATAATTATTTTAGTAACATTAAAGATTATATGTGTATGGGTCTTTAACCCTTTATAACCCGTTAGTCTTGGAATCGAAACCTTGACATAAAAGTATCATATGTCAAAGGGTTAAAGACTTCAAAATTATTAATAATATCAAGACGTATGTTCGTTTCTTAACAATACTATCAGTTCAGTTTATTTTAATTGGTAACATTTTCAGAAGTGCACGAAACATGTATACATGAAACATACATACAATGCCATATACATATGTTAATAAATGTGGAAATATTTTCCAGAGACATATATCATTTATATTAATAGGTAGTGATAATAATAATAATAATGGCAGTAATGACGACGACGGTGACGACGACGACGACGACGATGACGACAACGACGACGACGACAATCTCGAGGAAAATGTCGACGACGTCAATCGCATGTATTGATGGAATTCTTATCAGGTGAAAATGTCTAGGGTGAGGCGCCTTGAATATTGTAAATTACGTTTCCCGTGTCAGACGAAATTATCCCAGGACGTGAATTTCTTGTAAGGTATCTCGGAACATCTTTACATCCGGTTTCCGGTGGAAAATAGGAAATTACACAGAAAATCAATATTTACTCTACCTGGATGAGCAATAAAATTTAACCCTCTAATGATAAAATTTAGTCAAGAAAGTTAAAATAGTGGCTTATTGAATTCCATTTGCAGATAAGAGAGAAGACTATTTTTGAAGATTTACCACTGGAATGACTGGCTCGGTTATTCGAGCCAGTCATTCCAGTGGTAAATTTCCAAAGATCGTCTTCTTTTGGCCTACAAACGGACATACCTTAAGACCACTGCATAGGCCGGTTTTGGCCGGGTTCGTCATGAAAGCGGTACATTATTATTGTTAAACTAAGGACACAATAGTTGCATGATAGATTTACAAATTTTGTATGCGGAACCGAGATATCCTATCTGTATGTATGATTACTGTGTTCGGCGGCTGTAGTAGTAGAAACATCATACACCTGCAACCAGTCCTTCTTCGCTTGTGCCCACCGTGTCTTGTCCTCAGCCGAAATCATATCTGTGCAATCAAATATTTGACATCAAAATCAAATACGGCACGCATTACTTAACGTGGCAATCATAGTGCCGTAACTCCGTCACGGAAGTCGAAAGGTTCGTCATAAATTTGATGAACTCTGCTCCTTTGATGAATTTATAATCTAATAAACATTCAGTTGAATATTTTAAAAACAAGTTTACTGGGAGTTGTTGCTAACATAGACAGCAACAGCCTACAGAAAGATTAGTTCTAAAATGCACACCAACTATAATGAAATGGCATTCAGGTGTCGACAGTCTATGTGTTAGTCACGGCAAAGATAACGTATCCGCGCTGTCTTTGTTTTACTACTATCCTTCAAGAACATTCAGTTGTTTCAATAAAACGTGGTATTTGGCATAAATTTACTTTCCAAAGTGTTCAATACCTTGCTTCATTTATGTGGAGGTTAACACCATATAGAGAACTAAAGATAGTCGATGGATAGATGCACGGCCCACCCCATCTGTTGCCAAGCTCCGCCCATCCGTTGCTAAGCTCCGCCCATGTGTTGCACGTTTTGGGATCGATTTTTATATTTTTAATCCTGAATACCCAGAATCCCAATTTTATGGGAACTCTACAGATAGCAACAACGCCCAGTCAAATTAGGTTCAGAATATTCAACAGAAGGTGTATTAAATAGTAACGCCATACACATCGTATACTTGACAGACTATTAATCGTTGATAACTGACTTAGATACCTCATTCATTACGTATTTCGATTGTAAATCCCAGCGCAAACGGCGGGAAAAAACCACTAAACACGTTTCTGTCTACACAACGCGCAGCCTGATTGACAAACGCCACACACGTAGAAATAAAAACAAACGAAACAAGGAAGTAGCACCGCAAATCACATGATATCAAAATGGCGGTCCGTGTAAGTCGCCATTTTTTATGTCACGTGAATGTGATTTTACTGCTGATTGGACATCGCGTTGTCGTTGTTTCTCGAGTAGCGAAACGAGCAACGCACACGGCAAAGCGAAACGTCTGTTTCTATGAAAACACGTTTCGGGAAACGCTGCATTTGTTTCCTAGCCGCGCAGACGAATGTAAAGGCCTGATTCCATTACAGCGGATTACCGTCGCGGAAACCGCGACGATAAACCGCGTGAGATTGGATTAATGAAATTCTATAGAACTGATTCCACTAGGGCGGCGCTGTGAAAACCACTCAATATCCACGCTGCGGCTCCGCCAGGCATTAAATTTGGAATGCCAAAATAGCAATCTGAGCGGTATTCCGACGCGGTTTTGTATATCATCAACCAATGAAATATAATAATTAGCGATGACATCATAGCTTTGATATAGATGTCAGAAAAAAGCCCGACTACATGTACATTCATTTAGTAAAATGGCAGACAACGTAGAACGTTTGGTTTACGACATTGAGAAGAACCAGTGTATTTACAATAAATCTTTACCCGAATACAAAGATGTTGACAAAAAAGAGACATATGGAATGCCATTTCCTCAAAGCTTGTAATTACTGGTGAGTTGAATTAATTAATTAATTAATTAATTAATTAATTAATTAATTAATTAATTAATTAATTAATTAATTAATTAATTAATTCATTCATTCATTCATTCATTCATTCATTCATTCATTCATTCACTCATTCATTCATTCATTCATTCATTCATTCATTCATTCATTCATTCATTCATTCATTCACTCATTCATTTATTCATTCATAAATTTAATAGTCTTTTAATAGGCCAAAATTATTATAAAACTATCTATTTGCAGGTCAAGAGAAGAGTGTTTTTTAATAGTAACCAGTGGTATCGATCCAGTCATTGCATTTTTGAAGGCCAATGCAAAATCCAAATGACAAAATTACTAACAATCATACACAATTTCAATGTATACACGCGAATCCTTCCCAAAAAGAATGTGTTGCATTTAAGGGGTGTTTCCAGAAATAAAAGACCTTTATGAGAAACAATGGATATAAGTTAGAATCAGTTTGCTTGTCCAAAACAATACTGACGCTGCCAGGGCACGGCTTCCCCCCTCTGATACAAAGTATTCTTTGAACTTGTCTCGAACTGCCAACGCATCCTTCTGTTGTCGATGTCCCACCTTTTTTACTTTTCCGAGAATACCATCACACACGTCCTCCTCTCCGACACTTCCATCTCCATGGCGTGGCACTGGTTTGTCCCTCATCTGTAGCATGTTATGTATAACACACGTTGCCTTCACCACTTTATCTACATTATTTTGATGCAATTGAATCTTTCTATAGTAAAGTCTCCATCGATTTGCTAAAATCCCGAAGGCATTCTCTGAAATGCGCGTAGCTCTTGACAACCGATAATTGAAAATTCGATCATCCTCTGTCAGGTGTGTCCCTGGTACCGGCCGAACTAGATGTTCTGTGGAATGGAAGGCTTCGTCACCTATGATGACATACGGAACGGCGCCCTTATCTTCTGCTCCATGGAGAGGTTTATCTGCTGGGATGTCCAAAGTACCATTCATCAACTTACGTCCATGCAAACTCCTTCTGAAAATTCCTCCATCACTATTGGATCCATATGACCCGACATCAATAATTGAGAAACAATATTTGTAGTCAACAAGTGCCAAGAGCACGATGGAGAATGTTTTTTTATAATTTAAATAATTTGATCCCGAGATTTTAGGTGTACAAATTTGAACATGTTTCCCATCTAGCGCACCCAAACAGTTTGGAAATTGCCAATTCACTTCAAAACCCGTTCCACACTCCTGCCATTGCTGATGGGTAGGCGTCGGCATATAAATTGGCTGAAGTCTCTTCCATATCGCATTACAAGTTTCACTCACGATCTTGGAAACTGTAGCCTTTCCAACACGGTAACTGAATGCAATCGTAGCATACGAGTCGCCACTAGACAGGAACCTGCAAAAAATAAAATATATTAATAATGTGCCGTTTGTTTTCAGCTGCATCTGCACAAAGCAAATGTAAAAATTTGAGGGATGCATTGACGAAGTCCAAAAAAAACAATGCAAACTAAAGGTGGCCAGGCCAGAAAATCTGTACGGGAGTACACATATGCCAAGCTGCTCAAGTTTTTGGAGCCGCATATGGAGGATCGAGAGTAAGTTTATTGTCAACCTGTCAATCTTGTTGTCGGTTTACCTGTCTTGCTGTCTGTCTGTTTGTATTGCTGTCTGTCTGTCTGTATGTATGTACGCCCCCTTTCTCCCTCCATGTCCCATAGACAACAGATCGGATACAGGTTAAATTTTAACACAATACAGGTGCATTGATTGAAATACGTATTCCAGTGTTTAACTCTTTAAACCCTGCGTTCAAAGAATCTCAAATCCAAGGTAACTATATAGGTAAGCTGTTGTATATTTTAAAACTAGGTAGCACCAGCTTCCAGTCAAATTATCTTCAGAATATTTAACCCTTTCACGTCTGAGCCAACCGAAACCCGCCTGTGCAGTGATCTTATAAAATGCCCAGTCAAAAGCCAAAGAAAGACTATTTTAAAGTTTTATAACGGGAATGACTGGCTTGATAAACGAACCAGTCATTCCATTGGTAAAATTTCAAAAATGGTCTTCCCTGTAAATGAGCATTTCTTTGAAGAAAATTTAAATACTCAGATCAAAAACAGATAAAAACTTTGATATTGTTAGAAATATTTCTTAAAATGAAAGTTGTGCAAACAAATGGCGGATATTTATTCTCTCTGTGTGCTATTCCCGAGTAATGATATGTTTTCACGCCAAGTGGAAATCTAGACCAGAACGTCGTTACTGCTACAGTCGCTGTTGGTAGCGAGGAAGACCCGAGCAGTGGTGACGTCGAGAATGTAGAAGAAAATATTGACGATGAAGATTGCACCGAAACACAAGCATCATGTTCACACCCTTCAAACAATGATGCACCACCAAAGAAAAGGCGCGACGAGGACAAACAACAATCAGAAGTTGACACAGTCATCGTAGATTAGATTAAAACAAGAAGCGAGAAAACAGAAATTCCAGCAGTGCACAAGAAGGTGATAGTGTATCACATTTTATTAAGTCTATGACATCAGCCATACAAGGATTTCCAGATAATGTTAAATCTGATGTTATGTTTAAAATACACACACTGATCCACGAGACTGAAACTCAATTGCAATACGGAAATCAACGTTATGGGCAAAATAGTTCTGGTTTCCCCAATGGTCCAGGTACAGTTACAGAACAGCAATATTATTCTGATTCAAATTCATCGTGGCCTACCCATCGGCCATTGTAATTGTTTTAACAAAGAATACAATTTCAGTTTAACAGAATAAAAATGTACTCTTACCTTAAGCATATTGCTAATCTCTCCTCTGGTGTGATTGGTTTCCTGAATCGTGTAGTCTCCTTCGTCAAATCAGATTTTAGCATTGCAAGTAACTCATTGAATTGGTTTGGTAGCATCCGAAAATATTGGAAAAACTTATCTTCGTATCCAAATAATTCCCTAACTAGGTGATGATATTCTCCGAATATTTTACGTGATTTGATTATATCATGAACCCAATACTTATGTTTTCGCTTTCGTTGTTTTTTGCTGTACAGATACATTACTAATATGTCGGTAAACTCTGAGTCGTCAGCCATGTTGATATGAAGGCTCTTGAATTATCAAATGAATGACATGCAAAAAGCGATTCGGTACAGTTGTACGATTTCCCGCTCTAATGGAAACAATATATCGCGTTCAGACCGCTGTGGTAAATCGTGGCGGTTTTGCCGCCACGGTAATCCGCTGTAATCCACTACAGGCCTTAAAGTCCCCAGAAAAACGTCGTTGTTTCGCATTTCACGTTTTTAAACCCTTGTACGTTGGTCATTACGTCAGCCTACATGTGACGTCATTGCTTATTACGTCATATATGTTGAGTGACAGATCGGATTCATCAATACCGCAAGTTGACATGTTAGGAAATAAGAACGTTTTTGTATGGAAAGCATTATCAAGCAACAAGCAACAATGGGCCTGTCTCGCTAACCTGGAACATAGGCATTTCAACTAGAAATGGCATCGTCTATAAGTAGAACGGTAAGGTTTTGGCGATAATTCACCTTTCCAGAGTACCCACCCATCATATGACGTCATAATGAACTGCGTGATGTGTACAATGACATCATAATGAATGACGTCGATAAGTACGTCACGAACGCATATTTGAAGACGGGCTATGCGCTGCTGTATAGGCATAGGCAGCAACAGCACCCGGTCAAATTAGTTACAAAATATTCAACAGCTTCCCTGTATAGTTTTCTAGGATAGCTAGGGCATTTGGGGATCGATCAACCGCAACACGGCGAGGTGTGGGTGGAACTTAGCCAGTGATGGGCGGGGCATAGCTAAAAATGGAAAGGTCCATTGTCACAAGATTAAGTATGCGTCCTAAGAATTTGGTTCAGATTTCTCCGGTCATTCGAGAAAATAGATTAAATTTCCCATTGCTTTTCTATGGGAGTATTTGGCTGGCAAACAACCCAAGATGGCCGGCAACTGGAAATGTTTTTGCCCAACTGTTTCGAAGGTGGAAGCTTTGGAATCAGCATACACAAAATACTAACTTGTGACAAAACCTATTTCGGCTTCAAAATCAATCAAATATAAAATTTTAATATGGCTGCCAATATCTGATTAGTCAATGCTGGTCATGCTTTGTACGTATTAACTTCCCTTGAACAACATTTATTGGCCCTTAATTCCTAATCATATCTCCTTAATTTTGGCCGGTTCTTTCAGCGGTTCTGGAGAACTCATTTTCGCGATAACTAAGCCATCCAAGATGGTCGTCTTTGGCTATGCTCCGCCCATTTTTAGATAAGCTCCGCCCACACTTCGCTGTGTTGGGATTGATCGATCCTTGAACTTCCTGACTATCAATTTTCAATAAACTATACAGGTCAGCAGTTGACTAATTTGAAACTGATTTGACTGGGTTGTGCTGTTGCCACCTATGCGCTCGTGACAACTTATCTACGTCATTCATAACGTCATTGATTATGATGTCACCGTAGATATCACATAGCTGACTATGACGTCATATGATTGATGAATAATCTGGATAGGTCCATTGTTCTTTTCGGAATTGAGAAACTAATTTTATTTTACCATTTTATTGGTTGTGTGGAACTTTATGCTATGATTCGTCTCCGCATAACTATGACTAATGTGTTTTAGGTGGCATTTATCATTTGCTCTCATTATCAACTACGTCAGTGTATTTCGTCGGCCATTACGTGTGGTTCGCATCCCAATATAGTTTCTGCGTAATGAAAAATGTTAGCAACTCGTGTACTTGACATTTACCAACCTCCCATTCTTCAAAATTGGCACTGTGTGAGCGACGGTGTGCAAATAGATCTATGTTCCCAGATAGTTGGATATTCACAAAAGGAAGTAAGGAAGACTTAATGGAATCCAAGCACGCAAGCAGGCAGCTATAAACGAATATATGTAGTAAATGATGTATTACTCTGAACGTACAATCCCAGACCCATTATTTAAATAACCACGACAGCGGTCTGGCATTTTAGTGAGTGTAACGTGTATATGTTCGAGTTTTAGGAAGAAAGCTTACCTGGAAGGTATTTTGTCTCAGACCTGCTTGCATATTGTTACTGTTTATTAGAGGGCGTGTCGGGGTGTACTGTGTATGAGATCGTTAAAAACTATGTAGAATAGATTACACCTTTGGGTGAAATGGATGTTTGTAGGATTTACAGAGGTTTGTGATGTGATTTTTGCAAACGTTTGACTGAATGAGGCACGACATATTTTCAGCAACTTTGCAACAACGGCAACCCTGTAGATTGCACCCGATGTAAAATCAGCATATCCGATAGCTTTTCGTAGTAAGGAAACACGTACTATTTTCTGATTTATGAATATAAAAGGTCATCTCTATTCGTGTATTAGACCACGCCACCAGGCCTTAGACCACGTCCCATTTGGCGGACCATTAGGCCTACAACGTACACTACAGAACATGTCTGAACGCGTTGTACCAAAGCCAGGGCGACGATATGGGCATCCATGCCGATTGGTCGAGAGCCAACGCGTGACCTGTGACGTCATCACATTCGCATACTAAACCACACCCAATTTCAATGGGTCTTTAGGTGCACAACGCGCCAGCTGGCGTCCCATACGCAGACCTTATCCTTAGCGGCCATATGGGAATCCCTTACCGGTACGACGATATGGACATCCATCAAGGCGCATCCCATACCTTAGCCTAAGATCCTATGTCACAGGCCATTACGCCTACAACGCGCCCGCTGACGTCCCATAATCTGACCAGAAAATGTCTGAACACATTGCACCACAGCCAGAGCGACGATTTGGGCATCCATGTTGATTGCTCGAGTCACGCTCCTTTTCACGGGTCATTAGGCCGACATCGCGCCACAGAACATGACTGATCACGTTGCAACTCTACAAAGCCAGGGCGACGATATGGGTTCCATTAGGCCACGTTCCCTCGGATGAAATGAATGCCTGTGGCATTTACAGATGGTTGTGGTGGGTATTTTGGAAAAACTTTTCGATTTTTGTCTCAGACCTTTAGCTTCAAGTTCAAGTTCTCTTTATCCCCTCCCACCCAGGCTATTACAATAGCGTATACGATATCAGTGCATAATAATATTATTATGGCAATGGAGCTGATACTTTGGCCAGTATTATACTAATGGGGAGTAATTAAATGCACTAAACTGTCTATTGCAATATAGTAGTAACAGCAGCCTACTAGTGCGCGCAGGTAACTTATGTACTACATTACACAGTTATATGATGTTGATTGATGATTGAGATGATGATTAATGATAATGATCGATGAGGACAATTGATAATGTGGACTGTACCGTAACGTCATACACCTCATTTTCGCACATTTTCAGTTGGGTCGATTTCTTTTGTCGACTTGCGAGCCAGCCAGCCGGACGATAGCATCTCTTTGCCTAGTCAGTACTAGCTATGAAGTATCTAATGTAGGCCTATTAGTATTAGACTAGGAATACTCTTCGTGGAAGAATGATAAACGGTTAACTCTTTTCACCCTTAACATTCCAGTATCTCATATTGGGATAGTAAATGAAATATTTTAAATTAAATTCTACTATACGTTCTTGCTCTCAATGGAATCAACACCTTTAAGTCAAATTAGATTTAAAGTCTTCAACAAATAAATTCGTACGTCATAAATAATGTAACTTATGATATTTGTCGAGTTAAAGGGGTTAGTTCCTTTCTTTTATTTTCCATTCAAGCATGACTACTAAGACATTTTCTGTATTAGCTAACTTATATTACGAGGTCACTGGTCAGGTCAAATATGAAGGCAATAAGGGCCACCTTATTCACGCCCTCCCCACCATAGCAGATAGCAGGACCCTCGTATACGTATACAGTACATAGAAACTGTTTATGCGGTAGGGGCGTGGACTTCGCGTGTACTTATCCATGGCGACGTTTTGTGGTGTACAGGCTTGATATGACTTTTAGCAAATAATAAGAACTTATTTAATTTTTTGATTTTTTCAAGGTAGGTTAAACTCGGAGTATGAGCCCATTTGGACATGTTAAAACTGGCTTTCTTTGGAATCGTCGGGCTCAGTCAGACGCGTCGATGGGCAATTGTGTTATAGTCTTTGTAGAATACACAGTACACAGACTATCTAAAAGCTGTCATACCTCACACCTCCATTTCTATAGATCTGACAAAAGGCAGCGTCACAGACCTTTACTGGTCATTAGGCCCGGTAATGAGCATAGATGGTGTACCATAATCTGACATAGCCCTGTGCGACGACATGAGCATACATTAGGCCACGCCCCAGATCTTAGACCATGTCTCCTTTCACGGCTGTCATCCTATAAGATGACCTAATCGAGAGCGACGGTATGGGCATCACTTACCAGTGCGACGATATTGGCATCTATGCTGATTGGCCTACAGCTGGCACACGACCTCGGCCACGCCCACAAGCATGAGGTCACGTCCCTTCATGGGTCATTAGGTAGACAACGCGCCCACAGAACATGGCTGAACACGGTGTAACTCTTACAAAACCAGGCCGACGATATTGGATCCACTAGACCATCCCCTCCCAACACACCTTAGACCACATCCCTTTTTAAAGGGTCAGTATGTCCAGCAACTATGTAAATTTGATTCGGGTTTAAAAAGAAATTTTTACAAGAACAAAGTTGCTGTGACAATCGCACCAACTCGTAATGCCATACTTAGTTTCGCATTCCAATATTGCTTGTAAGCCTAGTCACGGATTTACATCTGAGCTTGATTGATTCAGTTATAACAGAGCATATTCATTTTAGGATCTTTACGAACCAACCACCATCATGGACTTGATCTCTGACCAGGCACATATGCATATTGCATTCTCGGATTTCACAGGAACAAAACGGTCGAATAAGTCAATATCCCGAGATTATGGTTGACGACCTGAAGAACCAGTTTGTTAACCACATTATGTTCCCATGAATGAATACCGTATCTGCAGTTTAATATAGTGTCATGGATCACTGTATTTAAAAATATTGTAGAATAAATTTGTAGCAATACTATCTTCAAGATATATCAACATATAATAATCAATATCTTGCTGACTTAATAGACTCGCTAGACGCATATGCCTTACTTCACAGAGGTAATTCGGTGATGCGTAATGGCACATTTTCCTAAAAGCGTACAGAGTCTGGTGCCGTAGAGAAACAACACAGTTTCCTAACAGGGTACAGAGTCTGGTGCCGTGGAGATTCTTCGTAAAGCAGATCACAAACACATGAAAACAAGATTTAAATATACGTGAAAAAGACGCAGCCTAAAAGACCATGTTTTGCTTCTGAACTAACACTGCATTAACTAAAATGCACTCTAGTGAGATGCTGGCTCATGTCTTTGCGCGTTATCTTGATAATGTACTTAGTGATCCCATCACATAGATATTCGTATTTGATCTGTCGGCTTCAAGCTCAAAGCAATCATAAACTGTTGTAATTTGAATGTGTTTGCTAAATATGGTGATTCTACCTTCTTGAATTCCAGGTATGGTCAAGATGAGTATTTGCGTATGCACCTTGCGTCCCCGTGACCTAGATATTTTATTCTTGGTCATGAACCTCATAAAACTTATATCTACCTATAAGATGAATGAATGTGCGGAATTTGGTGATTCTATCCATTTACATTCACGATGTATGGCTAAATATGCACATTTGGGGATGCATTTACTGACTCCATGGCCCAGATAGATGACGATGTGTGCTAGAAATCATAGAACTTCTAGACACTGATAATACGTATGGATGTGCCAAATCTGGTGATTCTACCTACTAGATAGTTGATGCTTTATCTTGAATCTCAGTAAACATCTAGCCACTTATAGTATGAATGTGTGTGGGTCAAATTTGGTTATTCTACCGGCTTAAGTTCCCGATTTATGGATAAAAATATGTATTTCGGAATGCACTTAGTGACCCCGTGAGCTAGATATTTAAACTTTTGACCTCGAATCTCTACCTTTTATCACCAGACTTAAATTTTCTAGCCAAAGCTTGAGTGTATCTCATAGGATTTCGAATATATCTCTCGGATAAACAGACCGATAAACAAACGGACAGACATACAGACATGAGTAACTAGAATGGACTCGAGGTAGATGCTGACTGACACCGATGCGTGTTAGCAATGGAATTAGTGATGCCCCTGACCTAGATAGTTGATTGGTTGACCTCAAACTCAAAGTAATCATAAACTGTCATAATATGAAGGTGATGCTAAATCTTGTGATTCTACAGTCTAGCTTTCCAAAGATACACTTCGTGACCCCGTGACCTAGAAACTTGATGCGTTATCCTAAGATGCATAGAACGGTTAGCAACCTATACAATGAAGGGATGTGCCAAATTTGGTAACTCTACCTACTTGAGTTCCAGATTTATTGCTAAAATGTGAATTCCGGAATGGATTTTCAAGTCCCCGCGACCTAGGTATTTGATGCTTTGTCCCGAAACTCATTGAACTTCTATCCACCTATACTCTGAAGGAATGTTCCACATTTGGCGATTCTACCCACTTACATTCCGAGTTTATGAATAAAATGTTTATTTCTGTATGTAGGCCTACTTAGTGACTCAGTGACCTAAATATTTGGCCGTTAGACATCAACTCATTTTGCATAATTATTTAGCATATGAACCAATATGCCGAATTTACTGATTCTAAATCTTGGACTCCAGAGATATCACTCGGACAAAGCCGTTCATTAAAAGGACTTTTTTTAACAGAATAATGCCAGTTTCCTGACTGTAGGGGTGCACTGTAGAGTTGGATTGCGGTATCGTACAAGTATTGTCCAAAACGATAATGTTACTCACTACTCTATAAATTCAGTTTAACTCTTTGCACCTTGAAATGCAAATATTTCAGTTTAAAGACAAATACAGGCATGGCGACCATCTACTCGGATTTATACGTGAAATAAAGATTTTTTAACAGGCCTCCGAATTTCCGGACATCTTATCAAATATCCGGATTTTTTTTCATCCGCATATAAAAAGAAACTATGTTTAGCACAGTTTTGAGTAAACGCGGTTAAGCTAGTTACCAGCACAGTGGTGAATGATGAATGGCACTCGATACCACTCGAAAATACTTATAAAATTGTAAATGATTGATTTTATATTCGTCATTCGTGTTTCAACATAACCTAATATTAAACATAACCTAAAATGTTAACACAAACTAATTTACCTTTCCAGAGTATCCATCCATCATCTGACCTCGTATGACGTCATAATCAGCTCAGCGCGTGTATGATGACGTCACAATCATTAGGTCACAAAGGCTTCCATATAGACCGTCATGAAATCTCAGAGTCTGACAAGTTGTGTAAATTGTGTCTTTGTAATTCTTTGCTATATAATAAACATGCTGTTGAATATTTTGAAACTAATTTGACTGGGCGCTGTTGCTGCCTTAGTCAAATTAGTTTCAAAATATTCAACAGCTTACCCGTGTAGTTTTTTGGAAATTGGTAGTCAGGGTGTTCAGAGATCGATCAATCCCAACACGAGCGAGGTGTGGGTGGAGCCTAACTAGAGATGGGCGGGGAATAGCTAAAACCGGAAAGGTCCATTACGTGTAAAATTATTTTGTTCTTTAATTCGTGGACACATGATGGGAACTTGTTCGGCGTGTAATGGATGAAATATCACAGTTCCATAAAATCACATTATTAATCATATAGATGTAAGACTGTTGAACTCATCGGGCAGTCTAACAGGTAGACCACATCGCGAGTGAACTTAAATTATTGCAATGAGCATGCAAAACAAACATTTTAATTTTTGTTTTCTTTCTGTACGCTGGCGTTATTATAACAAAGCCAGGTACCATACCTCGTACTTAGACAATTCTTTCAAGTTAAGATCACGCGTTAATGATCACCTTGACCATTTATGTTGCGCTATATAATAGGCTTGTTTCGATAACACGCGCATATACTGCTACCGATGCTCCCACCACTTCGCAACAGGCCAAAATTAGCATTACAGGGATGTAGCGTATACAATGCAAACGATACCTCTCATGTCATCATAATTTAAAAATGAGGCTAATTGATTGAAAGTTGTTGCTGTCTTTGGCAGGAACGGCCGTCAGCAAACAGATTAGACATAATCGCAGATTATTTACCTGCTTAACAAAGGCATATATATATATATATATAGTTCTTTGAAATGCTATGAATAAACAAACGATAAATCTGATGATTGAACTACTAATTAATCAATTACTCTACTACACACATACATTAGAGTTAATCGAATGTAAATGGAACACATGTTATTGGTAGTCAGTAAGCGACTAGATTTTAACAATTAATATTGGCGTAATCAGAGATATCGGCCTACTTTATTGATGATGCTTAGAAACAAATTAAAAGTCGTGAGCGTGTATTTTGGGTCAAACGTTCATGAAAATACATGTATATAGAAATAGTACATATAATAATTGTAGTGACACATCCTTGCCCACCCCATAAACCCGATATACGCCTTAAACCGGTTTTAAAAATTGGCATCGTCATCAGTTTGATATTATGCCATAGCCTACGTCGCAGACTTACCTGCACCCTGTTTAAAATGGAAAACATTGCAAAACACTGCAAACTGCGACAATCGGCGATTTTGCCTTGTTAATTCGTATTATATGCAAACCGAAGCAATCTGTTTCCACTTTTCGTTTTATATAGCGCAGTTTCGACCCTATTCAATTCAACCTAATGAACATATTTAGTGTTTATGAATAAATTTGTTAAATTATATGCCTTTGCAATTTGTAATAGACAAGGTTTAGTCTAAATTGATCATTTGTATACATTTCTGCATACTCACATATGAAAACACTGGAAGAGACCAATTGTGCGCTCACCCGCAATGTCCGAAAAGCGCAAACTGTGTACTATCACGCTCGTCCAAACCTATTTTCCAGCCAAAAATTCATGACAAGCTGGTCACCCTGTACAGGAAAGTTGTTGATTATTTTGAAACTAGCTCGAGTGGTACATGTTGCTAGAGGCAGCAACAGATTCCAGTCAGTTTAGTTTCAAAATATGTAACAGAATATCCCTTAAGAATCTATTCTTTTTGGTCTGGCAGGAGGTAAAGGAGAACGCCAGAACCTCTATACTACTTGGTAGAAAACGAATCAACAGCCAGTAACGTTTTCGAAAATATAATTGTACGCTCTGTGCTCAAATTCGAAATATATATATTCGTTATTTAAATATGTAATACATTAGGATTGCGAGGTCCTGTGGGCGTGTTGCCAAATAGTGGCTAATCGTTTCTAAGAAAAGTTCGTCTCCAGTCGCCGTGAAAAAGGAAAAATAACAAATTGTAATTTGAAAATTTTCAACGCTACAAAGTATGCCATAAGGTTGGCTATGGGGAATATGTTTTTAAAGTTCATGGTCGTACAGATAATGTGTGCATAAATGAATAGTGACCTTATGCGTCGGTCATGATGAAAGAAAGACAGGTCAAATGAATGCCATTGGACCTGTTGTCAGGGAGAAAGTACAGAATGAGAGGCGGGCAGGAGGAATGGTTAGAACATTGTCTGTCTGTTTGTCATCGTCTTTGTACACAGTTGCTGTCCTCGTTGCTGTCGTTTAATTATTAACTGTTGCTGTATGGTATAGGAACACCCCACCTATCTACATTACTATATATTTACAACTACAACTTCCTGTAGAAGCTTGCACCTTTCATATGTAGCAGAAATATACAGTTCATTTGTGATTTAGGGGGTTGATATTCTACATGGCAATTTACTGAACTCACCAGCCACCAGCCTCAGCCACCCCCACCCGCACCACATCCCCAACCTAACCACTAGCCTTTCGCTCAGAAGTATGACTCGATAGTAAACCTGCTCGGTAATCCGCAATCTATTCACTGAACTGTCATCTCAAACTGTCCACGCTTGCTGCACGTCGTTGTTCTTTTCTGATCGCATGAACCATATCACAATTCACTCCGAAAGTGCAATATTCAGATTTCTAAATCAAACCAACACATGATACATTTAATGCTTCACAATCAATACTGAGCTATTCAACAATTCAAACTAAATCAGTCTGTAATACATGTTGCGCTTCAAAATCATTACGCAAAGTGCAATATTCCATATGTTAACCTAAACCCGTTCTCGAGACCACATTATATTTTATTTGATAATACAGTGATGATAATTGTATTTCAGGCCAAACTCGGTATCGTTCAGAGTGTACTCTGATGCCCTGCTTAGGTCACCAGGCGATTATGTGGGCTGCGATGCAACTGGGGCCGACTCTCTGAATCGGCGACTCTCTGAATAGTTGGGCTTGGCGCGATTGTGTACAACTCCCAGCAAATAGTTTCGCTCAAACGCTACCAAATCGTAAGCTCTCCCATGTCAACTGACATCAGCGCTTAAATTGTCACATGGAATTAGATAATATTTAGTTATTTTTTGCTTGGATCATTTGAGATACAGGATAATTGGTCAATTTAGGCTATACTATTTGAATGTAGATTTATTTCCATGCCTGTCTTCCAAATGGAAATTTGTTTGATAGTTTTCCATTTCATCGGGCGATCACAACAGTCCTTCTCTGTAACAGCATACAGAGAGGGATGATCCTGATACAGTGAAAGTAGCTTCTCTTCATCTTCAAACACCCATTCACTAACCATTTTAGTGAGTCAAGCAAAGAATATAATAGCTTAAAGACCAAGCACAACGGTAGCAAAAGTGGCTTTAATATACACGATTGTGCAATAAATAATATAATAAAATGTTTTATTTAAAAATATTACTCTGTTTTACGTTGTATTTTGCAATTCTATGTTGTACTCGAAAAAAACGAAATAGAAACGCTCTATATTGTATGACGTCATCGGAGGGACCTATCGCTATCGTGTGAGGCGCAGTGCTAATAACCATGTTGAGCGATCGCGGATTGTTGTCAAATATGCCTAACCGTTGTGTGGCTTGAAGCTGCGGTAATACTGCAAACCAAACAAATGGAATTTCGCTGCATATTTTCCCGAACAAATAAAATGTATAGGCTAGGGTGCAGTCGGTAAATTCCATACAAAGAGAGCCGATTTCCGCGAACCCAAAGATGGCTCAGTACAACAGCCGTCGTCCGCTCTCCGCATTTGGGCGCAGATTGTTTTCGAGTAGAAGCGCAGATGGCTATACTGACTGGTTATTATATACACATAATTTGGAATGCTTATATAGATTAATTATGAAAAAATGCGCACCCCATTAGGCCTAAGAAAGGCCAACAAAAACCGCAAGAATAAAAAAAATACTATTTGGCCTACTACTACTACTACTACTACTACTACTTACGGCCTTTGTCTAAATATAAGGCCGGGTAACGTCAAATCACGACATCAAGAATTATTAACAGCTGTCTAGCTAGTCTATCTAGTTCAAAACCAGTAAATTAGGTCAATCGTCTAGTCATTTGCCAGAGTCAGAGACATACATAGTACGCCTGTTTGCAATGCACTGCGTGATGCAACGCGGGTGTGAGGGGAGGGGGAGGGGCATAATTATGCATTGTGAACTATTAGTCGGAGAACACCAGAATTTAAACATATTGAATAGTTTGAAAAATATTTGACTGGTAGCTGTTGCAGCAACAGGTTCCAGTAAAACTGTTTTCAAAATATTCAACAGATTTCCTGTGCAGTGGTCATACTTCCGCTCTTTTTTTTCCAGAGACCACTGACCTCTCTGTTAAGTAATAAAATATGACACTGATCATCAGTTTGAGTATGTCTGATCCTAATGAAATTGGTTGCTGCCAGGAAAAGTAGGCTTAACAACCGACAAGTCAGAACCCCCACCCAACCCCCTTCAACACACACATACACGCCATACTTCACCAACAGTCCACACCACATCCAGAATTTAAAAAACAAGAGGCCCAAGGGGCTGTGGCGCTCACCTGGACCATTAGCACGTTAACCATTTGCATTTAAAGAGACATGATGGATAATCTTTGGAAAATCTAAGACTTTCACCCATAAAATTGATCAATCAAAATTCAGAATTGAAGTTCTGGATTCTACCATGATAGGGTCACTCTAGCCAAAGTTGGTTGAAATATGTCAAGCAGTTATAGTTTTTTTCCATAAAATCTAAGATTGTGTTTTCACAAAAGTATATGTTTTATCATTTTGACAATTTCTGGTACATTTTTCATAAAATCAAAGATTTTCACCCCAAAGATTGAGGAATAAAAATTCTGAACTGTGGTTCTGGAGCCTACGACCATAGGGTCCTTCCAGCCAAATTTGGTTGAAATCTGCCAAGTGGTTAATGAGGAGTTGTCTCTGAAAGCAAAAGTTGACAGACACATGGCGGATGGTCGCCACGGCATAAGGAGATTTGCAAGGTGGATGTGGCGCATCCTCGGTCACAAAGTGAGAAAAGTTTTACCTACATGTGTCATTTACTGAAATTAACACTAGCCTGTTACCACTGTTAGCCCAAGGCTAGTACAAATTGACAAGTGTGAAGTAGAATTTGTGACTGACGACAACTCGGTGGCCTAGTAACAATTTAATAGCTAAAGCAAACCCTTTAATGTTCAAGGCAGTCAAAGACGTCATCTGAAGTGCTCTTGAGGAATGTCTTTGTGCCGGCCAAGAGGACTATTTTTAAAATTTTACCACTGGAATGACTGGCTAGATTACCGAACCAGTCATTACGGTGGTAAATTAAAAAAAAACAGTCTCGGAATCTGGGTCCCCTAATTGTCAAACAATGTATTATGAACAATTAAAAAAATATATAACTCATTTTACGCATCCCAATATATGTATTAATTAAGTGTATTGTGCTCATTGCCTCATGATGAATAAATATGCTAGATGCCGGTCAACCTTTCCATCATTAGCGCTTCCGCAGTGGTCTTGATAAATGTCCATTTACAAATCAAGACTATTTTTGAAAATTTCCCACTGGAATGACTGGTTCGTTGGTTACAAAACCAGTCTCTCCGGTGGTAAATTTTCAGAAGTAATCTCTTGGAGTCTTGGTCAGCAAATGGACACACCAGTACACTGTTTATAGCTCAGTTCTCTCACCCCAATATATATTGTTGTCTATAGTGTGAATAAATATATAAAAAGATTCTACTGTTGCATCATTCTGTCATGTCTGTAGTTGCATCGATAATGTCCATTTGCAGACCAACTAAAGACTATTTTTTAAAGTTTACCACTGGAATGACAGGTTAGATTACCAAAACAGTCATTTCATTGGTAAATCTTCAAAAGTAGTCTTCTTCTGGAATCTTGGTCAGCAAATGGGCATACACTGTATATGACCCAGTTCGCTCTGGCAACCCCAATATGTATTGCTCTCAATAGCCTATACTAAAAGATGTTGCAATATTTCCATTAGTGTTTGTGTACCAGTAGTCCTCTTCATAAATGCCCATTTGCAAACCAAGACTGTTTTTGAAAATTTACCGCTGAGATAACTGGTTAGTTTATGGAACCAGTGATATCATTGGTAAATTGTCAAAAATAGTCATCTTAGTTTGCAAATAAACATTAAATTTTTCATCTTTCTAAGCATTTGCTAATCTGTGCCAATCCATGCTATCTAGACAAGTTTGTCTTTATTATCGGCCTAATATCATGGGCGTATATTTTGTCCTTGATTTCAAGTTACATCTTGTCATTATTCACAACTTGTACAATTTATCACTCTGAAATATAAAGAAACGTATGAAATGAATAAACATGAAAAATAATTACATGAATAAATACTGCTGCATATTTCCTTGACATAAACTTCCGGTGTCTTAAAACTCTTAATTCCTTTCAATTTGAAACTGATTATAATCCAGGAAATAGAAAGTAACAACTGCGTTCTATGCGCATACTCGACGCCAATTGTTACATTGTTTCTTGATTCATCTTGTTTCCGACATCATCATTTCAATCACTAAATTTATAATGTTAATTTGTGATGAAGTTATCGAAATATACGGCATAAACTTTTATTAGCCACCTATATTATTCAGAAAGTAGATCAGACTGACCTAGTAATTATATGGATGGTAACTTTTGCCCAGAGGTACTCACTCACCCAGTTTGAAGTAAATAGCTCTAAGTATGGCCAAACGTGCCACAATGGTAATATTGTTTCTCATTGAGCCCAATACTAGAGAAAATGAAAGAAGTCAGAGAGGTACAATGAATCATTTTATTTAAATCAATGATTCTTTATAATAGGATAAAACATCTTGACAGGCACGCACACCCGAGTCATTGGCACCGACCTCATTTCTGATACTTGGTGGTCTCTGCAGAAAGTGAATCCAGGTGAAATTAAAGAGCGAACGATATGACTGACTGGTTTATGAGCAGCCACTCCGAACTCACTTTGTTATCCCCCGAAGTCCAAAGCACCACCTAATCATCTACAGTGTCCACACGCACAGTGACACGTGTTACACACTCACACCAACGGCTTGAAACGCTTGAAATAAATATATCACAATTTTATTAGCTAAATCACAATGCGTGTACGGTGTTAGTATCGACAATAATAATAATAATAATAATAATAAAAATAATAATAATAATAATGATGGTGACAATGAAGGTGATGATAGTAAAGTTCTATCAATGGCGTAACAATGATAATGATAAGACCGATGGCAGTGACAATGATTGTGATGATGGTGATGACTGCATCTTACTATGATGATGAGTGACAATGATGGTGATGACAACAGTGACATGATGAGTAACAATTATGGCGCTTACACTGTTGATTGTGACCGGCAGGGCCGTATTTATGGGGGGGGGAGGGGCAAGTGGGGCAAAAGCCCCGGGGACCTACAATTTTAAAATGAAAAAAAATGTATGCACTTTTTTTAAGTTATAGGACATTTAAAGCAAACTTTATTAGTTTAGAAATCTTAATCTTAATAATTCTATTCTAATATGTGTGGGGGCCCCAATTCTTGTTTGGTGTTCGGCAACAATGTTATTTACGAAAATTTGCAAAATAAAATAATTTTACAACGAAAGAAAGCGCCATAATTCACCCTAAAAGTAGACTGTCTGGCCGTCTCAGAGCACCTAGATGTAAAAAAATGTATGGGGGAGGAACCCCAGACCCCCACTCATTCTTTGCCCCCAGGGCCCCTACATATCTAAATACGGCCCTGTTGACCGATAATGACAGTAAAAAGGCTGATGGAGATAATAGTACCAATAACAGAGAGATACATTTCTAGCTATGCCGTGTCCATTTTAGGTAAGCTCCACTCATGATTTGCCTGAGTTGGAATCGATCGAACCCTGAATTCCTAGAATACCATTATCAAGGTACCTACCTACACACATAACTTCAGCTAACCTGATGAATATTTTGAAACTAATTTGACTGAGTGCTGTTTCTGCCATAGTCAGCGCACAGTCAAATTAGTTTCAAAATTTTCAATAGAATCGGCAGAATGATTATTAAATAGTACATCTATCAGACACTTGACGGACTATTCCAGCTTCATGACGGAGTATTTATCTCAAATATGATTGTGACATCATCCTACATGTGATGTAATTGATTATGACGCCATATACTTGAACGACAGATTAGAGTCATCCGTAATGATGGGCCTAACAATGGTGACTGTGACAATTATGATAGTTATAGTTTTATGGTGACCATGATTTAAGTAACAATGAAGATAATAATGATGGCGGACAATGATAGAAATAATGATGCTGATTATGATGGTTTCAAATTTATGCTGACCGTGACAATCCTTGTCAATCTTAGGTCAATAATAAAGGCAATCTGTTGAATATTTTGGAAAAGGTTTGACTGGAAGGCATTGATGTCTAAGGCAGCAATGGCTTCCAGTTAAATTATTTTCAAATTCTTCAACGGAATATAATTTTAGGTATTATGCATTGGACAGAAAAATTCTTATATTTGGTAAGTAGGCCTACCTGTGAGTGTCAATGTAGATTGTAGTTTTATTATCACAGTGACACAGCAAAAGTGACAGCATGATAAAACATAAAGAAACAAGATGACAAACACAACCAAGGACATAACAAGCCAATGTCTTTGTCATATGCCTCGTAGATGATGATGATTTATGTTAGATGACACGCCCTCTTTGTCCGTTTTAATGACACAGTCTCTTTGTCCTTTTTAGCCACCCAAATTATCATCAACCAGATTTAGGTTATGGACGCACCAATAGGCTAGGTACGGATTGACCGGTACGGTTTTGTTACGAAATCATTACGAAGTATAAGGCCTGTATGGCCTTTTGTTGGTCAAAATATTTGAGCTTAAAACTAACCATCACTATTTTGTGACTTGTGTCATGTAGATATGATGGATACATATATCTATACATCTTATGTATTCATAATAACATATTATACATATATAAACATTTACACTTCTAGCCAGTACAAGGCGCATGAAAATCACATGTCCACCTGTGCTTAAATCATGGAAACAAAGTAGGCTATACATTCTACTAGGTACTGACAATCCCTGCCAGTTTCGTATAAACGGTTGTACACATGTGGATTCAAATACTGGATCTGAAGGCGATTTCTCCAGCAGATTTGCCTAAGCGGTTACACAGACTTCAGGTATGCTCGGCTACAAATGATTAACCAGTCGGGACAGCATCTGTCTTGAACATGCGTATGGCTCCAGTATATCTATATTTCAGTAATCGTAGAAAGACAAAGCGTAGCGACTTCCCAGGCCACGTTTGGACTGCTTCGAGTTTTCTGTATGTAAACAATTAATTAATTATCGGTTTGTAATAATGAAGCATGACCTTTGCATGTATGGAGGTTTTGTATTTGTCACTACAACAGCAACCATTGTCCCATCACAACTTGTAAGTTTTGACTAAAACTAAAACAAACTGCAAATTATTGTCTATTTTCTGATACGCAGCCTATATATAGATACTTTATAATTTAATGCGGCAGATATAATACAATATTAGCTCATATAGAAAAACCAATAACTCGTTTGTAATTTACTGACCAGTCTACGTTCTGAAGTCGCGCATTTCCGTCGTCCATGCCAGTTCAACTCGTCTGCTAGTGCCTGTTCGAAATCTGGGAACGGTTCAAATTGGTTTGATCTACGCCTAAATTCGGCACTTCATCGCCATCTTCAGGCCCGGAGTCACTATTTCCCTCAGATATGAGTTCATACTCGTTCTAGTGAATGCTGCCTGGAGAATATGCCGACAAATATTCCCGTTGTTTGAGTAAATTTCCATTTTCAGCGATGAAAGAGTGTTTTGTAACAGAAATGAAGGTCCCTCCGATGACGTCACATCCCTGTTTTGACGCTAGTACTTCCGTTTCAGTTTCGTTTTTGGGAAGGTACGAAAATGGGCACTTTCGACGAAGTATTTACAGAATTATCTGTATCCTATGACAATATGATATTGTATTTTTTTAGTCAGTATATGTTGCGTTATTTGCACGTATCAGAACACAAATCTCGCTGCGTATAGTACTTGGTCTTTAAACAGGTATTAATTTATCGCAGAATGGCTAACCAACCTAGTTTCAGTTGCACGAGCAAGAAATTACACTCATGTTGATTGCGATTGATCTACAATTCTCGGCAATTAGTCGTAGGAGTAAAACATGTTCTACTTCTGCGATAGCCGACCTTTGATCACCGGTTATTTGCCAATGACATGAAACTGATTGCGTGTGGACTCATGTCTCTGCAGTCTGTGAGAGAATCGGTCACATGGAATAGCGAGTAGTTGCAGAAAAATCGGGTCACACTAAACACCGGAATACACCGGAATATACCGGAATATTCCAGAATACACCGGAATACACCAGAATACACCAGAATACACCCCGGAATATACCAGTATATATCTTAGTATAATATCTGCTTGTGATAAACATTAAAAATTTTGGCTAATTTACTCGAGGAATGTGGGCTGTGGTAATTCAAAGACGCGTTTCCAGTACTTGCCCGTATTACAGATTGTGATTTCATTAGTTTTTTATTTCATTAATTCATTCTTTGATTTACAAACATCTAACTATGCTCAGACATTTAGTAAGCAAATCGCCATAGTAAGACAAACATCTAATTATCCGCAGACAGCAAATCGCAATGGTCAGACAAGATGTTACATAATTGCTATCCAAACAATGTGGATCTAGTCGGACACATTGATTGTTGTCAAAACAAATCAGACAGACACGCATGGATTTCACATGCAACTCATCCGTTCCATAATTGTTATCAAAACAAGTTGTATACATGCGTTAACGAATCTCATCCCCAACCCATCATTATGGCCAATAGCTAATAAAACACCTATCTTATCCATGTGTATACAGGTGTATCATATCCACCTTGCTAGAAACTAGTCGTTGATTCGATGAAACCCTTAAGATATGTGTCTAGCATTTTATATTTAAAGCCCGACAATTTCAGAAATTTTAGTGTATCTTGAAAAGTTGACTGTTTGGAATAATCAAGGATTGCCAAGATATAAGATATTCATAATAATTCTTAAGCTGTAGTTCTTGTGTAGGCGGTTCTTGTAGGCTTATGTATTTAATATGTGTCTGTAATTCTCTAATTAAACATCAGAATGTCACCAAAGTGTGTAAAGAGTCGGCTTAAAGCTACGAAAGAACCATCATATTCGTGTAGCGTATGTCGTCATGAGTGTGGCGATGATTCCATTGAGTGTTCGGGTTGTAAGACTTGGACTCATCGTGAATGTGTGCCAATGTCCAAAGAAGACTTAGCGTCGTGGCCTCTATTGTTTTATTGCAAATCCTGTTTATTTACAACGGATAACACCTATGACTTCGTTGGATCACTTAAAAGGTACGTATTTAGGTAATACAAAATAATTATCTAAAGGCACGCGACCGATAAAGCACCGTTATTGCTAATTGTACCAAGCGGCCACCCGCGTGCATGTTCCAATCGGCCAGTCGGCGACATGATACTCCTTGCTCATACAGGCTCTCACCCGTACACATGGTCCAGTATTTTGAAACTAATTTGACTGGGAGTTGTTGCTGCGGCAATCAAATGAGTTAGAAAATAATCGACGACTTGCAATGAATACATTTAATTTGGATTTGAATTTTACATTTCTGAATTAAACTCGTATTAAAAGATTTCAGACACCCGGTCGTTATTATTGAGGTGTGAATCACTTAATTAGGTGTTAATTGTAGCCCCCCCCCACCCCCATGCATGTTCCATTCGCCGATTGGATACTCCTTGTTCATACACGCCGTCACCGCAGAGTTTTACAATTTCATAATTTAATATTCTGTTGAATATTTTGAAACTAATTTGACTGGGAGTTGTTATACTGGGAGTTGTTGCTGCAACAATCAAATTCGTTTCAAAATATCCACAGGATTATTAATTAACCCTTTTAGTCTTTAGTTTTACAGAATATTTTAACAACAATTTGACTGGGAGTTGTTGCTGGTGGTCGTGGTGGTTCTCTTAAAAATATTACTCTTCTCTCATTTAGGTTGAAAAGCAATTTGGAAGTCCTGGGCCTAGTCAAGGCAGCAAAGCAAGAACGTCTGCTGCTTGCAACTTACGACGTACACCTTCCAGCCGTCGTGGAACTGACATCAATGCCTGGCAAAGAAGACGACACCAGTGTATCACTGCTTCGACAGTTCTGGCCGGTAATTGCCTATATAAATCAGTTTCACTAGGCTTGTTCGGTAGAGTCACCATCTCCATTTGCGGCTCTTAGCGGCTATGGAGATAGCAGAACATCAAACGGCGTACAAGAAGACTGATTACGTAAAGGATTACCGTGTGGTTACGCCACCATTTAAGGACCTTCTGGATTCCGTTGTTACAAATGGTGGTTGTGCCGATCTACACCATATCTACGCGATCAGTGCTGTAATTCAATGTACCATACGCTCTTATTCTCCATCTATGGGTGTATGTGATAGTAGATCACCTGCATACAATCGCACCGTTATCGGTCGTGGTATTAAGTGTCGCAAGGCACCCGTGTGTATTGCTATGTGGTCAGTGTCAACTCCAGTTACACTTAACGCGTTAGAAGTACAACCTGACCACTTTGTGTTGCTTTGTAGAAAGCCGGCAAACGTTGAACCAGTCGTGATTGACCAGCCAGATGTTGCCGCCAAAGAGGTGGAATCAAGCGTACACGTAAAGTTCGCAGAGCCATCACATGTTTCTATGGAATGTGATAACAATGTCAACGATGATTCAGCCATGTCTGGAGTGGCACATCTAGATAAGTCAGAACTATCTGAATGCGACATCAACTCTTCATTTGCGCCTATTGCATCCAGCAGTCCTCAACAGTCCAGTAGGCATCCAGATAACTACTCGTATTCCAAGCCAAATAACTTGAACAATATGACAATGAGTCCACCTATCAGTAAACACACACAGTGTCCCACTTAATGGACGTTTCTTACAAATATCTGACATGATTTCACATTTGACAGACACAAGAAACAAGCCATTGGACAGAATACCACCTGGTGTGAAAGAATCTGTTATGTTGTCACTGATAACTCTCGGAATTTAGCTAAAGGTGAAAATCAGCAAATATCGGAATTCATTGATGGCTGTGGTGCTTGGAATACTACCAAGGGTACTTGCCCCACCAGCTACTTTCTAGAAACCGGTACTAACAAAACGCAGAACGTATTTAAACGTAATGGACATTACTGCGTATCGAGACAAATCGACAAGAAACGTATAATGGTTCCAATAGACCCTCAACCCAGTAAAGGCGGCGTTACGTGGTTTCAGAATGTACCGAAGCAGTTACAGAATCCTATATTAGTTATTGGATCTGTATGCGTAGTGGAGTATGTTGGTTCATATCCGGGAAGAGCAGTTCATGGAAACACACATTCCGATAAACAAGCGACCGAAGAGTACTGCCGTACATCGGCACACGTGAAAGATGCCTTAACAGCAGCAGTGAAAACAAAGTTCCCCAAAGACGCATTTGACGACATGATATTAACTCAATCAACTGATGATGGTCCGAGAGACATTAAACAAGCACAGAACATATTATACACTCAACGCAGGAAGGACAAACAGAATGCAGCATCTGGACATATTAACGCAAACAATCTTGCAGACCACGTTCAGCATGTTCAGATATTATTACCAACCAGTAGGTACATACATACGGTTATTTGTCTGATATAGTGCCATGTGTATATCTGTACAGGGCTGAGCAGATTTCGGATATACGATTGTTATGCTGTGTACCTGGCGGCGCTGTACTCGGTGTGGATAAGATGTTCAATCTCGGTGACAATTTTGTGACAGTTTTAGTACATAAGAACACGTCTGTTTTACGCAAAGACACACAGGATTATCCTATTTTCATCGGTCCCATCCTGTTACACGGCAATTCAAGAATGAAAATGTATCGATCTTTCTTATCTGATATAGCTGGTCACCTTGCAGACCTAGAAACGACATACCTGACCATCGGATCGGACGATGAAAAGGCGTTACGCAATGCCATTCTCTCTGCCTTTCCAGACGGTACCCGGGAGTTTTGTACACGTCATCTGCAGAACAACGTGCAGGACTATTTGCGTGATAAAGTCGGTGTCGCGACGAAAGAGCGTCAACAGATCACATCGGCAATCTTTGGCGCTGAAGGCATATGCTCTGCGGACGATAGTGTTATGTGCGAAATTCACGAAAAAAAATTATGTCGAACTGATTAGTGAAACTGCGCCAGATTTTCAGAAATATTATGATAATAGATTAAGACCCCTGATTATTGCTCACGTTGTGAAACCTGTTATAGAAGGGAAAGTAAAGACAGGGTGGACAAACAATAATTGTGAGTCCGTCAACAACGTCCTAAAAATGAAAACACACTGGAAACCACACAACGTACCAGATCTGTGCAATAAATTAGAGGAACTGGTTAATGGTCACACCAAACAAATGCAAAGAGCATTCGTCGGTCTCGGACAGTATGTTCTTACAAATCGCTTCAAGAAACATTATGTAGGAAAGGATGCGTGGCTACGTAAAACGGCCGAGGAGAGAAGTAAACATTATACGCGATTCCTTAGAGACAGTGGACCTACAAACAAGGTCACATCAACTGATGGGTTGTTAACTGTCTGCGTAACACCATCAGCTGTTAAAAAAACCCCAAACAAAACGCAAAAGGGCTGAACGTTCTAGAACACCCCAAAAAAATGCTTAAATTATAAGTATTTTGAAATTAATTTGTCTGAAATATGTTTCTGCCTTAGGCACCAACAGTTTCCAGACAAATTAATTTGGTAATCTTAAATTGTGCTTAAACTGTGCTAGATCGTCGGTATTGGTCTTGAAAATGTTTGTTTGTACGCCAATGGAAATCTAATTTTGAAAATTTACCATTGGATGGTAAATTTTCAAAATTAGCTTTCTCTGGGCGTACAAATAGACATTTTCAATCTTAAATTGTGCTTAAACTGTGCTAGATCGTCGGTATTGGGCTTAAAATGTCTATTTGTACGCCGATGGAAATCTAATTTTTGAAAATTTACCATTGGAAGGACTGTATCATTCCGAAGGTAAATTTTCAAAATTAGCTTTCTCTTGGCTTGCAAATATACATTTCCGATCCTAAACAAACTCAGATCGTCATTATCGTTGAAAGGGTTAATATCATACTTACAAATATTTACACTGTATTTACATATTTTATTTTTCACTGGCTACCATATTCAATAAAACGTATATTTTTATTGTTTAATCCGACATGTTCGTGCTGTTATTTCTAATCCAGTTAAAGTTACGGGCATCTGTGCATTCAATCCCCATGCTCTATTCCCGGAAAAGCGTTGTTGAGTTACCACAGCCCACAGTCCTCGAAATGTATTCCGGGGTATATTCCGGTGTATTCCGGTGTTTAGTGTAACCGGAAAAATCGATCGGTGACTAGTTGACATGTAAGGGTGACATTTTACCCATTTACTAACCATTTTAATGAGTTAAGAAAAGAATATAATAGCTTAAACAGGTATTAATGTATCGCAGATTGGCTAACCAACCTAGTTTCAGTTGCACGAGCATAAAATTACGCTCATGTCAATTGCGATTGATCCATGATTCTCAGCAACTAATCGTAGGAGCAGAACATTTTCTACTTCTGCGACAGCCGAGTTTAGATTGCCGATCGTTTGCCAGTGACATGAAACTGATCGCACATGCACTCATGCCGCCGCAATCGGCGAGAGAATCGGTCACACGGAATCGCAGGTAGTTGCGGGAAAATTGATCAGCGACTAGTTGAATCGCATCCCAAGCGTGACCTTTAAGGGCGCCGTACACCAAGGTGACAGTAAGCGACGGTGATGGAATGCCGATATGGCCGATTACGACGCAAATCGCAAACAAGCAGTTGCACGTTTTATCGGCTCTGCATTGTGTTGTTATATGTCGGACACCGAAACGACAGAAACAGAAAACAAATCACACGCGCGATGTGTAAGAGTAAAGTGTTTTTAAAGACCACGTGTGTATCACGTGCCCCATCCCGCGTGATTACCGTGCACATCAGTGGGTTAGGGTGTTATGGATGTGCGCCTGCATGTATGTACGTGCGTGCGTGCGTGTACATGTGTGTGCGTTCATTCCTACACGAGTGGGTGGGTGAGGGTGTCAGTGGGTGGTGTATGGTTGGTTGAGTAATAGCTGAGTTGTACGTTGTTGAGGTGAATGGGTGGATAATGGTGTGGATGGGTGCGTGAGCGTGTAAATAGGTGAGTTCGAACGAGAGGGTCCTATTAGTGTGTTGGTAGAATGTTAAGAATGGGGCTGAGTGGATGAGGGTGTGGGCGAGGGCGTGGGTTTGCAGGTTGTGATGGAATGACAGAAGGGATGAAATGAGCAACTCAATTTGAATTGTTAATGCGTGAGTGAGTGAATGAATGAATGAATGAATGAATGAATGAATGCTTAATGTGTATTGAAGGAATGGATGGTGCTGGGTGTGGCGAACGTTGGTACATATTTGTCTGTCGGTGTGTCCAGGCAAAGATCTATTTCTGATAACTGAATTTATTTACTCAACTTGCGAAACATATACTAGACTTGGGTGGAGCTGCCATTCCTGAGCAGGCAAATTATCCTTCCGTAGTATCCATATGTTTTTCGATGCCATGTTGATAGACAGGATGGATGTGTGTAATGTCACATGCGTTTACTGAGAATTATCATTGGCCAAATGAAACCTCATGCCAAACGGCGTCCAAGCAACAGAAAAACATAATGAGCATGTCCATTAACGTACGATAACTGGTGGTTGTGATGCGATATGATAAAATTGTCGTTTTCATGTCCCGTCGGTGTTGGCTTTGGAAGCACACCAAGGTGACCCCACGCCGATGCGACGAGATCGCGTTCGTTTCACGTCGCGTCGGCCCTATGTGCGGTGCCAAAGCAGGGCATTACGCATGATTTATATTTCATTGTCAATTCGTGATCATGGAAGACTGTCGCTCTGTTAATGCAAATGAACTCAACAAAAAGTATCAAAAAATCATATTGTCATTATTATATTTACCATACTGTGTTAATTCCTAGTCTGTTTAGTTTTGTGGAACTGACTAACCTGTCGTGTCGGTGATGAGTTGCGTGATAAAGGTTCCTCTGAATAACCATACTTTTTTAGAAGTGTTGTTGAAATGTGTCTTTCACCCGCATCCCACTAACGTCATATCTCAATGCGTTAATTCCAGAATCACCACTTTGTTGCTGTTTGTGAAATGAAACTACAGATAGTATTTAGAGGCTTTTAAGATTTGTTTTAAATCCCAGTTTGTCCGGACTGCGATTGTCAACAACTCTCATTAACTGCTAATAATGTTAAAGTTGCGGCGGTAGGAAATAATTTACTATTGTTCATTATTAAATACGTATTAATCTGTCTAGGTGCAGGCCCACATATTATTGCCCGTTGCTTAACGCTATTCCCTTACAGCCCAAGAATCACTGTTTATTTATTGTTTATTATGTAATGTTTACAAATGTTGAATGGGCTTTAAACAAATCTTTTTATTTGTTTGTTATAAAGAACATTTTCTCCAATCAGCTTGGATTCTAAGCTCAGAGCTTCTGGTCATAATTTAGGTTTCGATGACAACATAACTTGCCACCTACAAAGACCACATGACTTGTGGAGCCAGAAGATGGCGGTTGCTTAGCACACGTGTTCGAAAACCATGTGACTTGGTGGACTGTCACCATATTATTTCTCTAAAGGGGATAATGGTATGATAGGTAACTTGTATTGAGGAAACCCCTACTTAACCTGACTCACTGATTGTGCACTATAAGGTGGTCACTTAAGACAGGTGCCCTTATTGCTTACTTCTTATAAGGCGTTCGTTACTGCTACCTGCCAAATATTTGACTTAATCATCCGTTGTCTTGAAGCTCTAAGACTGATACCTTGGTAACAACTCTTACAGTTTAACACAAGTGGGATTACCAGTATTCAGATATGGCTATAGTAATTCTGAATATATTCACATAGTTACTGAAGCTAACATACTACCAGCCAGTGCAACACCTTTCCCCTAGTTGTAATTCAACAACAAGAAAGGGTGTCTTGTTATGCTGTCGGCGCAATATTTCTGTATATGGAATTGCTTGTGTCACTAGAACCATTTACATGCTGATTTAATAAAGGTCACATATCACGTGTCATACGTCACAAGTCACATCGCCTTAGACTTCATAGATTAATGCGCCACTCCATAACATTAATTAGTCAAATCTCTATTCCCGAATGAAGCGTATGAAGTCATAGGTTGAACGTTTTTCTCCCTGTCATCGAACGCTGTCGTAATAAACTTGCGAATTGCGTATTATAAGTGGTTTCCCTTCAGCGCTATTAGGAATATATAAACTATATTTGCGGAAATGTTGAAGAATATATGATAGCAGTCCTTTCCCTGAATTGTTTGATGGTGCCGATTTTGACATCAAGTTTTGATCTTGAGATAAATGCATGACGTGATAGAATAAGCATATCAGTACAATTGACACTTTTAACCGAACTCTCACTGGCGCAACAGCAAATGATGTTATTAACGTTTCATCTATTAATCAAAATAGATCTTACATGCATCCCAATGCATCTTTAGATACTTATGTTTTCATACTAGCTTCAAAGCTTCATGAGATATAGCAATGTTACTATAATTGGCAGGCATCTCCATGGTCATCTTAGGCTTCGGCAACTAATTCATGAAATGGTTTGTAAACTAATGTATGAAAATAAGAAATATATTCCATAAATTTGCGATAGTGTGCTAAACGTCTTAATCTCTTCAATCCTTATATATATATATATATATATATATATATATATATATATATATATATATATATATATATATATATATATATATATATATATATATATATATATATATATATATTAACGATGGCGATATCCCTATCACTGAGAGAGATATCGCCATCTAAATGCATGCAGTCTTGTCTTGAGAGTGCTGTTGCCATGTTTTGGTCGGGTGGGATTCAAGCGTCATGGGTGTAATTAACCTGCAGAGAATTATAGTAACAAACGGATTTTAACACAGATGTAATCTGATTTGTATATAAATGTCACAGGAAATGTGTACACAGTCGCTTAAATATGGGCTCTACGATAGAACTGCATGTTTTATGCAAACGATGGTGACTCTTCTTGAGTTCCCCTTTAAGCAGAATGATAACAAAATCTCAAACCGTTTTCGGGTATATAATGAACAGAATTCCAGTGCAATAAAACATGTTTATGAAGAAAGGGTTTATCAAAAGATGAGTAATATTTTCGTGCAAATTATTACGTTGTCACATGAAAAAACTCTGTTGTCCCTAATTGGCACGTCTTCAAGCATGATTTGACCCAAAAAGAAACAATATGGTATGCATGCATGCGTCCATTCCTTCGATTAATCGTTGGGAGTAAGCCAGGAACGCAATCACCAACTCCCAGACAATGTAATTTTAGAGTTTACCTATCTACGACAAAGAATCAGAGAGATGTCACCTTTGTGATATACGGCGCCATCTTTTAATATATGGAAATTAGTTTCAGCCATTAGGAAAAATACATTTTCTTCACCATCTTGCCTCGACAGTACCCAGACTAATGCGATTAGAGCATGTTTTAATGAACGTCTATTGTAAGGACAGTCAGGGGTTCACAGGTATCGATTAAGACAGCTGGATATTGAATATCAGCCAGTCATCGTAAAAACTAGTATTATTGCCAAGTGATGGTGTTTTAAGGCAACCTTGGAAATGCAAGTTCCTGGGCCGTTACGGGGCCAATATTGATCCAGTAACCTGCGATATCTGGGAAGTGGTCGTTTAAGAACATGACCTAACCTTTTAATGTCGAAATAACGAATTGTTGAATATTTGCAATCAATGAATCTACTGCGTTGTAAACATGTATTATTAGACTAGTGAAGGTCAGTTTAGCGCGCTGGACACTGGCCGAGGCCTGCCTGCTACCGAGGAGGGTTCCCGTGTTGTTTTAATAACGTGGACATTATTGAATTCCTCTCTGTCGTGTTGCAGTAGGGCCTGACAAACAGCTATTTATAGCCTGACTAATTTTGGAGCCAAAAGATGGTCGTTAGACCAACTGACTTAAAGAGCTGCCATCCTTTGATTACATATAGTATTCCTATTGAGAGTTGGTTTGTATCAAGCGACCACCTGTTTACTGATTTGACCACAATGTACGTGCTCCATGAGGTCATCGTTTATTATGACAATTCACCTTTCCAGAGCACCCACCCATCACATGACGCCATAATCAACTGTGTAAAATGGCATCATAATGAATGACGTCATGAACGATGTCGATAAGTACGTCACGAAACATATTTGAAGACGGTCTATGCGTTGTTGTACAAACTGTATGCTTTTACTATTTAAAAAATATTCTGTTGAATATTTTGAAACTAATTTGACTGGACGCTGTTGCTGCGCGAACATTGCGGATGGGGGAACATATTTTACATAACAATTCATTCCCACTATTTCTAACATGGGTGTACTGTATTTAGAACTAGATTTCTCAATCGATGACATGTCATCTTAAATCCACACATTCAATGCTTTAACCTTTTGACACAACTGGGTGTGGAGGCAAATGTAAATTTTATCATACACTCCGCCATCAATTGAATAAAGCACATACCATGTTTGGTTGAATTGCATCTAACGGTTTTGGAGGAGTTACATTCAGATCAATTCGACATTTTTACGGCTTCTCCCTCACCGTAGGGCAGAGCCCGATGTAAATGCCTTCCTACACTTCACAGTCATAAGGGTAACTCATGTCCCAAATTTGGTTGAATTCCATCCTGCGGTTTCGGAAGTGTTGCTCTACAATCGATTTTTGCACACGCACGCACGCACGCACGCACGCGCGCGCGCACGCACGCACGCACGCACGCACGCACGCACGCACACACAGATGGCAGGAGAGAATAAACTACTTTTTTCGAAAAACGTATGGATAAATACCCATCATCACCCCATCCCCATAACTTTTTTCAAAGAGATTTATTTATACACTTATGCCAGATGTGCTGCTGATATGTTCAGCACACTAGGTGGGTTAGAAGTACTGCTCCAAAACGAAGATTGTATTAATATCTATACATTGCTGCCATTAGCATTATCATAAAGCATATTAATCATGTAATAAGCTGAGTAAATCATTATGAACATTAATTATAGAACCACCCATGATAGCGCAGCAGGCTACTGGGCCAATATCAGAGCAAGGGGTATTGTCCCAGTACCGGCCCAGTAACATGCTTTATACAAGCTTGATCCACGATTACAGTTTGAAAAAATACCTCCAGAAAAATGATGATATACATCCCGGAAATAACAGATTCAGATCGTCATTGGCATATTAATTAAGCATGTTATGTTGAAGGTAATATAAGCAGCAACAATACCCAGTCAAATTCATTTCAAAATACTCAACAAAATGTTTATTGATTAGTATATTGACAAATGGCATATATTTCAGACACTTTCCTGACGGACCTTTCGACTTTGACTGATTTACGTCATTTTAAAAGTGGTGCCAGATAGAAGTGAGGTATTTTGATTATGAGTATTGACGTCACACAAATGAATGATAGGTCGTATCTCCCCATTCTCATCAGTACACGGCGTAATTCCCTAATCACCTTCATATGCATTTAGATATACATCTGAAATCTGTAGAGATAGATTCGTGAAAGAATCGTCTGTTGCAGCTATCAGGCATAATTTCATATTCTGTTCTCAAACACACGGCATGACTGAAGCAGGGTAAATGGTAAAGAGAACCAAGGAGAATAGACGTGTTGGAATCCAGCTTTCGTCCTCTGCAAACTCTATTATAAATCCCTCCACAACTTGTTCTGAAGATTTGGTAATAAAACACCGTCTGGTGCCGTGTAGCTTCTGCGTATAGCAGATCACCAGGACATGAGTACATTATGTGAGAAAGACACTATCTAAAATATCATGATTTGCTCCTGAACTAACGTACAATGTAATAACATATACTTTATCCCAGCGCATTGGGAAAGGACGGCTAATTGGAGGGTTCTATTCTTGGACGGTATTCATTAAAAGAACATATTTTCACTGAATAATGCCAGTTTCCTGAAGGAGTTGGCAATCTATGGATGGATTGAAGCATCGCCCGCTTCTAATAGCTTTGTTGTCCCTAAAAGGGCTCATTTTCGCAAGCATGATTTGACACAATAAGCAAATGCGACAATTGGGTATGCGTGCGTGCGCCCATTCCTTTCTTTTATCTCTGGCGGTAAGCCACGAACGCATTTAAGAATTCACAGACAATGTAATTTTAGAGTTTCCCTGTCTGCGACAAAGAATCAGAGTGATATCCCGCTCGCGATACACGATGCCATTTTTCAACATATGGAAATTATCTTCCGCCATTAGGGAAAATCAATTTTCTTCACCATCTTGCATCGACAGTAACCAGACTAATGTGATTAGCGCATAATAATAATAATAATAATAATAATAATAATAATAATCGTTATTTATCGAGGGTACCTCTTCAAGTGCACGGCCTGATCTAGCAGAGGCCCTCATTAACATATATACATAATTGTATACAATATGTACAAATTTATACATCTATGTACAGACAAGGAACTTACGGAATGTATTTCTATTTTGCATCATCATTTTCTTTCTTTCGTTTCTTTTTTTTATCTTATAACCATATAATATTCTGAATGTATTAAGAGTAATTTGAACAAAAGCTACTGATGCTTTCAACAGCAAAAAACTTCCAGTCAAATTAGCATTGATATATTCAGCATTGTAAAGTGAATTCCTTTATTTTCTGCTGAAATGCTTTGGAAATAGAAATAACGATATTTTTATGTGCTAAAATATAAAATAATTCTCTATTTCGTAGACAAATACAGCTAAGCACATTATAACATACGATTACACATACATACAGAAACAATAGATTTAGTGGAATTATTATCATTACCCACGCCGTCGAATATCTTAACAGTTTAGTGACTAAATTTGACAGGAAACCCTCGATTAGACCTATCTATTGTGAAATGTCCGTTTCCAGAACAAGACAATGCCATTCTTGGTAATTTACCACCGGAAAGACTGGCTCGATTATCGCGACAGTCATTCCTGTCATAAATTTTCAAAAATAGTCCTCTGGACTACAAATGGCCATTTCTCTAGCCCATTTTATGGACTTGTCTCTAGGCTTGTGCATTTATGGCTCAAAGAGCGTAAGAATCACCAAATTTGACATAGCAATTCATAATGTAGGATAAAATCAGAAGCGTTGCATCTTAAAGGTTAATTAGGCATATATAGGCTACTGAAATTAAGAACTCACCAAAGCACACGCACTCTCAATTACACACACTCACTTCTTCACGCACACACAAACTCATGTACATACACTCCCGTTAGTTTTCATCCAATATAGTAGGTATACGCAATATATTGTTCCCAACATCTAACCAGTTCAACACTAGTATTAGAACTCAAGTCATACTGTTAAGCTGTTGCATATCTTAAACATAATTTGAACGAAAGGTCTTGATACCTTCGGCAGCAACGCTATCCAGTCAAATTAGTATAAAAATTATACAGCAAGGGAACATATTTTGTGTCTAGATTTCGTGCTCTAATGATAACGAAAATCTGCAGATTAAAAGAGCACTCCTCCTGAATATGTATCACCTGAATGGCAGGCCCAGTCAGTGAACCAGTCATTCCAGTGGTAAACCCACAAAGAGCAGTTGACTCTTGGTCTGCAGATGGACATTTGAAGACATTTGGCGTCAAAAGACGGTGATTCTTGATATTGATCCGTTGACATCAAACTTAAAACAATTATAAACTCTCGTAATATGAATATGTGTGCTAAATATTCTGATTCTACCTTCTTGCATGCCGGTGTTAATGCCAAAATGTGTATTCGGGTACGCACTTGCTGACCCTGTGACCTAGATATCTGATTCGTTGTCCTAAAACGCTAAAATTTCTAACCACCTGTAATATGAATAGCTGTATCAAATTTGGTGATTCTACCTATTTACGTTCACGATTTATGGCTAAATATGTGTTTTATTGGGATGCACTTGCCGACCCAGTGACATAGATATATTGGATGATTTGTGCTAAAACGCATAGCACTTCGAAACACTGAAGATACGAATGGATTTGCAACAGCTGGTGATTTTACCTACTTGCGTTCCCGATTTATGACTGAAAATTATCTTTCTGGATGCACAGTGACCTGTGACATGGATATTTGAACCTTTGACATAAAACTAAATTCTTGTTCTAGACAACAATAATATGAATGTATGTTACAGATCAAGGTGATTCTAGCTTTGGGCATAGCAGAGTTATTGATGAAAATGTGTTTTCCTGTATGCACTACATGCCTCATTGAACCTCGATTCTTTTACCTTTAATTCCAAACTAAAACATTTTTCTAGCCACACATAATATGAATGTATGTTCCAAATTTGGTGATTGTACCTCATATTATCTCGGAGTTATGCCTCGGATAAACAGACATATACAGATAGACAGAAAAACAAACAAACAACCAAACAAACAACCCAACTGACTGACTGACCGATTGACCAACCGACCAACCGACTGACCGACCTACCAACTACCGACCGACTGGCAGACAGGCAGCCAGGCAGGCAGGCCGACTGGAAGGTGCTATTCTTGGAAGCCGTTCATTAAAAATACATTCTTTCACAGAATAATACCAGTTTCCTGAAAGAGTTGGCAATGTAGGGGATGGATTGGTGTATCCTTATCGATAATGTTACTCAATACTCTATAAATACAGTTTAATACTTTGACCCTTGAAGCGTAAATATGTGAGTTTCAAGACATCTATACAGGAAAGCTGTTCAGACCATTCTCAGGTATAAAATGAACAGAATTCCAGTACCATAAAACATGTTTGTAACGCTAAGAAAGGGATTATCCAAAGATGAGTAATTTTCATACAAATCATTCAGTTGTCACATAAAATAGCTTTATTGCCCCTAAATTGGTACTTTTTTCAAGCATACGTTTTTTAAACATACGTTTACCCTAAAAGCAAGTGTCACAATGGGGTTTGTTTGAGGGCATGCATCCATTCCTTCCATTAATCTCTGGCAGTAAGCCACGAAGGTTTTCACCAACTCCCAGACAATGCAATTTTAGAGTTTCCCTGTCTGCGACAAGGAATATTAGTGATGTCACTCTTGCGATACATCGTGCCATTTTTTAATATATGCAAATTAGCGTAAGCCATTAGGGAAAATCAATTTCTTCAACGTCTTGCGACGACACTGATAAGAGTAACGCGATTAGAGAATTTTTTAATGACCGTCTATTGTGAAGACAGTCATGGGTTCGTGGGAATCGCGGGGTTGAATATAACCAGATCTGTCTTAAATAATCGCAATAATGTATCAATTAAAACAGCAAGATATTGACTATCGACCAGTTGTCATAGAAACTAGTGTTATTGCCAAGTGACGGTTTTTAAGACAACCATGATAAATAACTGTGTAAACATGTACTATTACACTAGTGAAGCTCAGGCTAGTGCGCTCGACACGTGCCGGTATCTGCCTCTTTCCGATGAGGGCTCCCTGAGTGGGTTGGTTGTGGCGGAGGGGTGGTTGACATTAATAATATTGCCATTATTGAATTCCTATCTCCGTCTGTGTTCCAAAAATGCATTTAGTAGCCACTTAATTAGAGAAATATAACTCTTTATTGCCTCCATCCCTGATATTTGAGCCAAATGTTGGTAGTTGTTTGAGATAGGTGGTCGTTATACCACTTGTCATAAAGTAGTAGCATCTTTTGTTCACATATGATATGCCTGTTGAGAGTTGGGCTGTATTAAGAGACCACGTGTTTACTGATAGGATTGAATTGCATGTCCGTGCTCCATGAGGCTATCGGTTATATGACAATTCATGAATCCATCTTCTCACTCAATCATATGACGTCATAATCAACTACGCGACGTATATCCTGACGTCATAATCATGATGTCATGAATGATTCGATTAAGTCCGTCTATAACGCTTAATAGTCCGACGCGTTGTACGAATCGTATGTTTTTACTATTTAAGAAACATGCTGTTGATTATTTTGAAACTAATCTGACTGGGCGCTGTTGCTGCCATAAGCAGTAACAGCATCCAGTCAAATTAGTTTCAAAATATTCAACAGTTTACCTGTATAATTCTCTGGAAATTGATAGTCAGGAGTTCAGATATCGATCGATCCAACACGAGTCAGGTGTGGGTGGAGCTTAACTAAAGATGAGAGCGGCATAGCTAAAACCGGAAAGGTCCATTGCATATCTGTGTCAGAAGAATGAAGAAAGAATACCAATTTCCCCTGTGAATGAATACTATTTTGAAACCCTGGATGCATATAAATGTTGAATATTGAACAGTCAAGTCTATCACTTTTGCTGCCATGAGCACATATTAGGATTATTATTTTGAAGTTGGTGACGAAAAAGACTCGTGGTCTAAGATTTTCTCGATCGCTAACATCCCAATGTCTTTTAGCAAATTAGCCTGTTGTAGTATCAACTTGAATTAATAGACTTAAACATAACGCACATTGCGTCGACGTGACGGCTATGCGATAGAAAGTGACGAGTTATTGAGATAGGTCGCGTACTGGTTTAGTCATACTAGTGTTATGTCATGGTTTCAAGAACATGGAATATATTAGATAATATACCATGGCATGTTTATCTTTGATCAACCCACGTGTATATCATAAGACTCGGTGCACATGTATGCCATATATACATGTATGGTACTAGTAATATGTATTTATAAAAATCGCTGTCAGAGATGTCATAGAAGCAAGGTTTGCTTGCATTCTTGAATTAATGTCTATTCCTTTTGACTCGCCCACGTGCTCTTATTAGAGATTTTGGAAGATGCTCATGCATTGACATGTGGAGCATGTACTTGGCATGTGGTTTAATTACCAATAGTGATTGCCAGTAGACTGCTACCCGTTAATGGCAGGACAGATTTTCAAGCGTGTTTGAAAAACAGATGACGAGCGGCGATTAGCAAAAATCTGTCATTTTCGAAACGCATCGCCATCGGTTTTGAAAGCACGATGCGGCGACGGGTAACCAATAATATTATATCGCATCACCGTCACGTCGTATCGGTGTAATATGTGGCGGTCTTAAGAGAATGTGAAAGATATAGATTGACGACGACATAAATCATTGTAGTCGCCATCGGCTTCGGCGACAGGGGCGTCAGTGTAGGCATCGTCCATATCATTCCTTGTCATCATTCGCCGTCGTTGTCGTCGTCGTCGTCGTGATCGTCGTCGTCGCCGTCTTCGTCGTCGTCGTTGTTTTCATCATCATAAGCATCACTATGTCACCATGATTGGTTCAAAATTTAGTTAATTCGGAAAACGTTTATCCTACCATATATGATCTATTGTGGAGTGTGAAAGATTTGACATCATGGCGAACCGCTGCAAAAGGGAACGTTGAAAGATTCAAGAATCAGAGCTGTAGCAATTGAAACATTCATAGACCGGTGGGCAATGGAAGAAAGGCTGAAATTAAACCTACATGGGCTGCCATTTTTAAACACCGGGGAAACCATCCCATATGCTGAGATACAAGACAAAATCAGACTTCAGTGCATAATTGAATGAAAATAATCAAATCGATAACACCAGCAGACAAATCAATTTCTCTCTTCCATCCTCCAAACAGAGGATATGGTATCAGCAGATGGTCAGTAACATGAGGGGATTCATGAAGTATTCACACGCCATGAGACGCATCCGCCTGATTTATACTTTTGATGCTTAGCACGTAAACGTAGAATGTGTACATGAATTGGCTGACAGCAATATATTGGATTTGTGGCCATCGTTGATTTTTGCTAATCGTTCTCGAAACTAGTTTAATGAGCCTGTGAAGTTTGAAACCAAACCGGAAAATTCACCTTTCCAGAGTACCCATTCATCGTTAGACCTCTTATGACGTCATAATCAGCTCAGCGCGTGTATGATGACGTCATAATTATTACGTCACAAAGGGTTCCATATAGACCGTCACCAAATCTCAAATGTTCCGGCACGTTGTATGAATTGTATATCTTTGTAATTCTTTACTTTTTAATAAACATGCTGTTGAATATTTTGAAACTAATTTGACTGGGCGCTGTTGCTGCCTTAGGCAGCAACAGTACCCAGTCAAATTAGTTTCAAAATATTCACAGCTTAGCTGTGTAGGTTTTTTTTTAATTGATAGTCAGGTGTTCAGAGATCGATCGATCCCAACACGCGCGAGATGTGGGTGGAGCTTAGCTAGAGATGGGCGGGGTATAGCTAAAACCGGAAAAGTCCATTACGGTTAAATTATCATTAGGAACATACTCAATCGCCCACACACAGAGACATGCGCCTACCCGGTGGAAGGTATCATCACACAAAATCCGCCATCTTGGCAGGGTATAGAAATCAACATTGCATCCAGTCTTATGAGGACCAGATGAGGTCGTTTGGCATGAAGTCAATAGGATTCTGTTGGCCTGGATTTATTCTCGTTACTCACGCCGACGTCTGTCTGTTTGTCCATCCATCTGATTATCTGGGGCATATCTCCGGAATCCTATATTTTTAGCTCGGGGTCAACAGATCACGAATTTAGGTCATGGGGTCACTTAGTACATAATTCAATACACATTTTCGTCAGTGAGTCAATGTTCTTGCAGGGCTATAATGTCTATTTGATCTCTCTCACACAATTTCTGGGTATACATAAAGTTACCCTTTATGTTCTTGATATTGAAAGATGCTATCTTGAGATTTTTGTAACTCGGCCTTGCCCTAAAAAAGACTGGTCATGATCACAAGGCTGCTGGATTGACTGATTATCATGTTGCTGTCGGATTGAGTAGATACCATGCTCCTGCTGCTTTGACTGATAACCACACTTCTGGTTTGTTTGGTCGCCATACCTCTGGCTTGAATGATTATTTGACTGCTAGTCTGAATATGTACACTTGTCTTGCAGATGGAATGACTGGTCGCCATGCTGTTGCCTCACTGACTGGTCAACCTGTTGTTGCTGGACTGACTGGTCACCATACTTGATTGACAGATCACCACGTTGCTGCTGGACTGACTGGTCACCATACTGGGCAGACTGGTCTGCGTGCGGCTGCTGGACTGACTGAACGTCATGTTGTTGCTGGACTGACTGGTCATCATGCTGGACTGACTGGTCTCCATACTGGACTGACTGATCACCATACTTTATTGCTTGGTCACCATGCTTGACTGAATGGTTACCATGCTGCTGATGGTCTCACTGGTCACCATGCTGTTGGTTAACTGACTGGTCACCATGCTGCTGTGGGACTGTCTGGCTGGTCATCATACTGGACTGACCGGTTAACAAACTGGACTGACTTGTTACCACACTGGGCTGATTGGTCACCATAATTGACTGACAGGTCACCTTGATGTTGTTGGACTGACTGGTCACCACGTGGTTTCTGGACTGACTGCTCACCATGATGTTGCTGGACTGACTGGTCGTGACACTGGACTGACTGGTCACCATACTGAACTGACTGGTCACCATGCTGTTGTTGAACTGACTGGCCACTATGCTGCTGTGGGACTGTCTAACTAGCTGGCTTGTCATCATACTGGAGTGACCGGTTAACATACTGAACTGACGTTTTACCACACTGGACTGATTGGTCACCATACTGGACTGACTGATCGCCATACTGGACTGACAGATCACTTTGATGCTGTTGGACTTACTGGTCACCATGTGGTCACCGGACTGACTGGTCACCATGCTGTTGCTGGACTAACTGGTCGTCACACTGCACTGACTGGTTTCAATACTGGACTGACCTGGTCAGCATATTTGATTGATTGAACATTATACTGCTGCAGGACTGAATGGTTACCATACTGCTGCTGGACTGACTGGTCACCATACATGGATGATTGGTCACCATATTTTGCTGACAGGTCACCATAATATTGTTGGCCTGACTGGTCACCATACTGTTGCTGGACTGACTGATCACGATGCTACTCTTGGACTATCTGACTTACTGACTGGTAACTATACTGGACTGACCAGTCACCATACTGGACTAACTGGTCACCACATTGGACTAACTGGTCACCACATTGTATTGACTTGTCACCATACTTGACTGACTCGTCGTCACAATACTTGACTGACTGATCACCATACTTGACTGACAGGTCACCATATTTGACTGATTGATCACCATGCTGCTTTTGGACTGTCTGATCGCCATGATGATGTTGGTCTGACTGGTTATCACACTCCTGGATTGACTCTTTATCGTGGTGTTGGGTTGAATGGCTATCATGCAATTGGACTGAGTTACTAGCAGATTCAGATTGGTTTGACTGGCTACCAATTTCAGACTGATTTTGTATGCCATTATACTGAGTTAAGTTGTTAACATTTAAAGACCGCGGTGCAATTTTGCCTCCATTCTGCTGGGTTGTTACGTACTGTCTATTCACATTTAAGACACTCATTCGCTGGGAGTGCATATTGCGAAGTTAAATTTGGCTTAGATTCATGTGATGACCCATTTCCGTGTTCATTTGCTGCTGAGCATAATATTGTGTCATGTAGTTATGGCTACCATGTTGTTGGAATGACTGGCCACCACGTTGATGGTGGGTTTGCTGACTGCCACATTGCTGATTTGGAAGCCCGCTACCACGCTGTTTATGGGATGGCCGAGTACCCTGTTGCCGGTAAGTTTTTTGTCTACCATGCTGCTGGAGAGCTGGCTGTCTACCACTTTGCTGGTGGGCTGGCGGACTACCATAATGATGTTGAGCTGACCGACCATCATACTTGTGATGGCTTGGCTGGCCACTATGTTGCAAGTGGGGTGGCTGGATAACCTGTTGCTGATGGTTTTGCTGGCTAACATGTTGATGTTGCGATAGCTGGTTGCCATGTTGCTGGTGAGCTGGCTAGCTGCTCTGTTGCTGATGGACTGGATGATTACCCTGTTGTTGATGGGCTGGCTGGCTGCTCTGTTGTTGTTGGACTGGCTGATTACCGTGTTGCAGATGAGCTGGCTGGCTATCATACTGCTTGTGTGATGACAGACTACGATATTGCCATGGCTGTTGATATGCTTGCTGGATGCCATGTTGCCGGTAGACTGGCTGGCTGCTCTGTTGCTGATGGACTGGCTGATTACCAGGTTGTAGGTGAGCTGGCTGGCTATCATACTGCTTGTGTGCTGACTGGCTACGATATTGACATGACTGCTAATGTGCTGGCTGGCTGCCATGCCGATGCTGGGTTGGCCGGCTACCCTGTTGCCATGGCTGCTGGTGTCCTGGCTGGGTACCATACTGTTGGCGGGCTGACTGGTTGCCATACTTCTGCTGGTGTGTCCGGTGTCCATGTTGCTGGTGGGCTGGCTGGTTGCACTGTTGAAGATGGGCTGGCTGGCTGCTCTGTTGCGGATCGATTGGCTGGCTACCCTGCTGCAAGCAGACTGGTTGGTTACCTTGTTGTAGGTGGACTGGCTGACTGCTCTGTTGTGGGTGGACTGGCTGGTTACCCCATAGCACGTGGACTGGTTGGTTACCTTGTTGCAGATGGACCGGCTGGCTACCATGTTGCAGGTGGGCTGGCTGACTACCCTGTTGCAGGTAGGCTGGCTGGCTGCTATACTGCTTGTGGACTGACTGGCTACACTGTTGCACATGGACTGTCTGGCTGCCATACTGCTGGTTGGCTGGCTGGCTACCATACTGCTGATGAACTGGCTGGTCACGATATTGCTGGTGGGATAGCTGATTTCCATACTGAGATCCTTGTAGGGTCTGCATTGCCTGTTGATGCTGTGTGTGCATAGTTTCTTCCATGGTATTAATTCTCGTTCGCATACTTATTTCAAAGTGTAACAATTGATTTAATATATGATGCACTTGGTTTGAGAGTAATTGTACATTTGTTACCATGAGCTGATTAGTGCTGTTTTGATGGTCAGTGCTTGAACTTGCTCTCACCTCTGATTGATCTTCTCTCATATCTCTGGCCGCCCACTGTATTCTATTACTATTTCTCAGTTCCACTATTTCTCCTTCCAGATTATTTATCATGGTACGGGATGTCATCAGTTGTCGCTTGACAGACCCTAACTCCTTTTCCTGTTCTATGCTCTTTATTTGCAGTTCTCTGTTCTTTCGATCATGTTGTCTAGATTCATGGTCTTTATTGCTTAGTGCTTGCTGTGCTTTCTGCAATAAGTCTTTTAAGATGTCAATTTCATTTTTATCGTCCATTATTGGATTCCTTGAGCTGTAAGAGTCTGGACAATCAGTGCCTGTTGGCAGGCTTCTCTGTGCATTTACTTTATGTATTGATTGTGCAGTTATATTTCTAGTCTGAGTTATTTCCTTGTCCCCTGTTAATGTTACTGGTGGCGGCTAGGAGCATATACTGATAGCTGATACAGTTTCAACTGGATTTTGCGCTTCTTCTTGCTCTGAAAGTATTTCAACAATTCCTTGTTGGCTTTGATCTTTTTGCAATTGACTGCAACTTGTGCACATATATGGTCTTTCTATATCAGTGTTATGATGCATAAGGTCATATTCATTCATGTTTTCACAATTCAAATGGTACCAAGACTAACAGCTGGAACACTCAATTGTTTGTTCTCCGGCACTCAACCCACAGCTAGAGCAGGTTGTATCATCTATGGCTTCATCTGAATCTTCTGAAGAGTCAACACCTCTGGGTTGATTGGAAAATCCATCTAGAATTTCTCCAGAGGTGTTGCAGGGAATTATTGCCACCAGCGCCAGCTCATTATATTGAGGTGTAGCATCTGAGCTTTGTACCTCTGTCGTGGCCTTGCTATTCTCATAAATACAGCTAATAATACTCGTCGGTTTGTTGCTCGTCTCTTGATTTGCTCTTTCATTCCTTGTTTGCTGTATTTGCATGTTACACATCTTTTCTATGTATTTGTTTACATCATGTAGATCTGGGCCCATCTTCCACAGTCGTTGCAGCATTGGCAGGATGTCATCACCAAACCTCTTATGACACTTCCCAGTGACATGATTTTACATTTTGTGTGGAACATGTTAATAGTATACATGAGCCGTCCTTCTTGTCTTCTTGACAAAGTATACTCTTATAATTTCTTGTGCGGTAGAGTTGCACTCATCTTGATCTAGCTCACATTTATATATATATATATATATATAAATATAAATATATATATATATATATATATATATATATATATATATATATATATATATATATATATAAATATATATATAAATATATATATATATATATATATATATATATATATATATATATATATATATATATATATATATATATATATATATATATATATATATATACACCTGTGCAAAAGTTAAGCACCACCCTATTTTTACGCACATGCGAGGGTATATTCATGTGCTATGAAGAAAGCAATAGCATAAACATTTATGTACCCATCCATCTTAGTGCAAGAGGTAATAATGCGACTAGAGGAATGCTGATTATGATGGTGGGGAAACACTGTATGTTTTTGTTTGAACTTGAAAACGAGGCCTGAATATGGTTACGTTGACACAACTGACAACTATTGCCCTACAGCTGACACACGTTGCTAGATTGTCATTAATGGTGTCTGAAAACGAAGTTTAACATCTGTGTACGAGTTTGAGACTGTCATTATTAATACCGGGTATATCCACCTTGTGCCTGGATGACGGCCTGGACACGACGTCTCATGCTGGTCACCAACCGACTGATACGCCATTGTGGTATTCGTTGCCATTCAAGATGGAGTGCGTCTGTTAATTCCTGTAGGTTCTGCACAGGAGGATCCCTCCTTCTCACCATGTTTCCCAGAATGTCCCAGATATGCTCAATAGGGTTCATGTCAGGGCTCCTTGCTGGCCATGGTAGGGTTTCGATGGCATTCTGGCGGAGGTATTCATGCACAGCTCTAGCACGATGTGGTCGGGCGTTGTCATCCATGAATATAGGGTGGGTTCCAGGTGCATGATTTACAAAATGAGGGACCACAACTCTATCAAGTATGGAATCTTGATATCTTTGTCCATTTAGTGTTCCAGGTACAGTCAACAGATCCAGCTTACAATCAAATGAGATGCACCCCCATATCATAACGGAACCTCCACCAAATGGAACTTCTTCCATGATGTTACGTTGGTCGTACGCCGTGCGTCTGGACCTCCATACACGAGTTCGACCATCTGTGGCATGAAGCAGGAACCGACTTTCATCGGACCAGTGTACCCGTCTCCAGGATCTCATGTTCCAGTGTCTTCTTTCGTTGCACCACCTCAGACGCTCGTCTTTGTGGTGTGCAGTGAGGAGAGGACGTCTGACAGGTCTCCTAGCTTTCATGCCAGCAGCATACAGTCTCCTTTTGACGGTAGACATTGACACTCTATTGCGCGTTTCCCATTGCTGGCTGAGCACTCTGCTGCTGGTGAATGGAGATCTCCTAACAAGGCGTACTAGGGCTCGATCATCACGGGCAGTAGTCTTCTTCGGTCTTCCAGATCTAGGCCTGTCCTTCACCTCGTTAGTTTGCCCATGTTTTGCAATCAAACGACTGATTACAGTATGGTTAATGTTCAGCTGTCTGCCAATCTCTCTGCATGACATACCAGTGGTATGCATGCCTATGATTTGCCATTTCACACGATCACTTAACCTTCGTCTTGCCATAGCGGTTCACAATCAAGAGCTAATTCTCTCTGTACAAATAAACCACGGTCATGAACACAAAATTCCTAATCTTGTCGCCTAAATCTGTATGTAATGTTCTACACCTCAAACTGGACTTTTACATAACTGAACACGTGTGCTGTTTCGCGCCACGCACGGACATCAAGCGACGTGAAGTCATGCATGCATGTGCATTTCGTACTTGGAATTATGTCAGCTAACGCGGGGACAAAAAGTATGGCAGCCTAGTTGTACCATCATGTTTCTACGTTCTATTGTTTTTGCTGGTGCTTAACTTTTGCACAGGTGTATATATAATACACGTATAAGAACCCATTTAAGAACATTGATTAAAATCAGCTCAAATGCCATTATTTTTTTTTTCACCTACATGTAGATATCTACAATAACTACTATATAAGGCAATATGTAGCCAATAAGGTGTAGTTCTATAAAATAGGCTAATATATGAATTTATCTAGTGGTTATCACATAACATAATGAAATATACACAAGTGATATAGAATAGATTGGCACAGTTACCACACCCAATCCTTACATTTAAGCTATCACAATATGGACTGGCGTGGTTCCACACCGAATCCAATTGATCCAGCAGTGATATTTACATTAGATTTAATCATTTGTTTGCTACTATAATACATCTCCAAATTAATAGGACCAAGCTATCACAATGGAGACCAGCGTAGTTCCGCACCCAATCTCATTGATTCAGCAACAACTTATATACATATATTTAGTTATCTGTTGGCTATCCAGAATATAACATTATACCGATGGGAGTGGGCGTGGAACCGTGTTTGTCCACATTGAGGCAGCCTGACCATAATGATTTGAGGTTGTGACTGCACAACTCTGCATTTACAAATATTGTGTTCATTTTATGAGTTGTGCAATCACAACCTCAAATCAATATGGTCAGGCTGCCTCAATGTGGACAAACACGTTTCCACGCCCACTCCCAACGATCCACCAATAACATACCCTTGTGCGGTTAATTATCTGTTGGTTATCTCATTATGACATTTTAAGATAAACACAATATTTGTAGGTAGACTACTGCAATGAGTATATACATAAATACATAATGGCTCTCATACTATCCCTGTGTTAATATTTTATCTTTGCACTGACATGGTTTTCACACCCAGTCCTTGAAACATTGATTACTAATCTATCTATTTATGCTATGCATGTTCTAGACATAATTAGTACGCTTAGACAGTGTCTGTGCCTTCCCAATGTCTGTCCAGTTGATTGTTGAACTGATTGTTTGTCTTGTAATTAACAGCAGTTGTGGTTTCCATTCATTCACTACTCTATTTGCCAATCAGTTTGTCCTTAGTGTGGCACAGGATCGGTGTTTGACCAGTTTTAAATTACATCCCCTTATTGTGTTGGTGTTTTCCAATTCAAAGAATCTACTATGTGGGATGTCCTCAAATCCATGGGTGTTCTTATAGGTCTAACATGCTGTACATGTTCTAGACATTATTAGTACAGACAGTCAGTGTCTGTTATATCCCAATGCAGGATCAGTGTTTGACCAGTTTTAAATTATGTCCTCTTGTTCTGTTGCTGTTTTTCAATTCAAAGAATCTACTATGTGGGATGTCCTAAATCCATGGATTATCTTTTAGGGTTGGATCGATTTGTGGTGATCTCCATCCTTCACCAAGTTCGCCCACCCATTTCCTCCCGGTAAAAAGTGTGCAGTAATGGCACCAGTAGTGGGCAGGCATGGAGAGTCTTATGGGCGGAGATGACTAGTAAATTTGGCGGAGATGGCTAGTGTATTAGCCTGGTCCGATCAGATATGTGCGCCCAGAATGAAGTATAGGTAACTATAGGCAGTCGGTTTGCAAAGTTTATATAGGCCTAAAGTTGATAATCAAAATGTTGGAACAATTGGAACAGTTTTAAATGGCTAAGATATGTTGGCTAGTGAACAAATTTGGTTGTACAAGTGTATTTAAATCACGACAACAAAAAAGAATTCTGTAACATAATTATGCAATAATGTTATCAAAATTTCTCAAATATGGTGTATGAAATTGGTCTATAGTGGCCGTCTGATTTAGTGGGGGACATAATCATGATGTTCTTGTGTTAAACGACTACCTTAAACATAGTGTGGTGTGGTAGATATATGGTCAATAGTTACATGGTTAAAAGTTGCACTCTTACATTTGTTCCCTTTTGGAGCTATGGCATATTAGAAATGTGATATTTTTGTAAAACTTGTACGATATTCCATTTTTGGGGGTTAATAATTTTAAAATTATAGGGCCTAGAAGCATGAAACAAGCGATACAACCAGTTCTCCTGCTATATTAGAAGAACCAATCAGCATTCCCTGGTTATATAATACATAAACATCGATTTTCTAGACCCAAAGACCTGACTCTGTTAAAATTTGACATTTTTCGCGACAATCTAATTTGTTTTAAAAAGTTTAAAATATCTCCACTTTAGCATTTTAGATACTTTTTCATCATAGGTGGACATTGAATGGTATATTATGGTCATATTAGTACAGCTACATGGACTTCTATGGCCATTTATAGACAATTTTGACACACTGCGACCAGGCCAATATGTGTAATCTCTCATACTAAAGTATGCCTAAATGTCACCCATTTCATGGAATTATTTAAGAAACTGAGACAGGCATTGGTTAATACACATGATATAATATAAAAGTGTTAAGAGATAGTACATAATACTACATACCTCAACAATAATTGATGATATGGTACATGATCCAGCATATACCGCACCTCCAAATTATTTAAATAGTCCATTTATAAAGTCGATATCAGTTTGTGGAAAAGTGTACTGCCGGCCAGTTGCTGTCAATGGTGTTGACACCTTACTTAGAATGTCACAAAAAGGAACCCAGCACTGGTCTGTGCGCCTTGGCCAACTAAAGGATCGAGCTGGTCCATGCGGCTTCATAAACGGAATAAGACAGTCCTCATTTTCTAAACTAATTTCTACCCCTATGCCAAACCACCAATTTTTGTCTTCCAATGCACCAACATAGTCACTCAAAGACAGTTCCATAGGGATATTTAAATTCTGAATCTCTGATGACATACCAGGTTGTGTGTTAGAAAATGACCGAGTGTATGAAACATCATCAGTTGAAATTCGCTTTACTGTGATAGAGTTAGTGTCATTTGGAACAAACGAATGGAATGACCTGGTTCCTTGCACTGTTTTGGCAAGGAGATACCGCTCTTCCAACATTGTATGATGGCACTGGATCTCATCTTTACTAACTAAGAAGAACTTGATCTTGCTTATGTTCTGTTGGCTGAATTCATACAATTCACTAGCATTTCGTATAAGCGCTGTTTGCAGACTAGCCCTTGCGGCTAAGCGCTTCACTGTGCCACCGATACCGTCGCAAACACCTTTACCATGGCTGGTAGCAAAGAAATGCCATTCTGCCTTAATATCAAAATCTGAATAATGATGGCAGACATTAATACAGTTTTTGAAGTTCTTGTATTGTCCTGCACACCCATCACTAAAGTATTTAATTATATGAATATTGGGATACTTTTCCTTCAAATATCTTGTAAAAATCTCCTGAAAACAGTACACAGTATTTGTTTCGTGTTTCAGACACTCAGAGATGAAGCATACATTTTCTTCATTCAACTTTCCATAAGCCTTAACATAAAATGCCAAAGGATGTATCGTGACTTGAGAATTGTTCCAATAAAATCCCTGTACACAATCTTGCACAATAATGCTGTAATTTTTAGCAAAGTCGAGAACAACAATGGCAGTAGTGTCATCTAAATCATGTTTGCACGCTTTCAAGAATTCACTTTGAGATTTCGCTATGAAGGAATGTGGTGTTAATTCTTGGATCCGTTGACATAATATAGAAATAAAATCTTCAACTGATACTTCTCGGCGCATGATTTCAATTCGGTCTGTGGATACCCATTCATTGAATTTAATGATGTCATCCTCATCCATGTGCTCGTAAAGGTCTTGCTCTAAGTAAGTTTTGAGAAATGCAGTTCCTGGACACTTTTCACATCGTTGCAGCATGCAATTTCTAGAACTACTGTCACATACAGATTTGTCAATTAGGTTATGATAGTCTTCAGAGATAACATCCACCATAAACTTTACATTTTGGTGTTTTTCCCATTCACAAACATTGTGCCTGCCGCTAGAAGAAACAGTTACACACCATTTGGGTCTTAACTCAACAAATTTAGAGAAACCAATTTTAAGTCCAGTTCATGTTTTGAAATTAGCATGTACTTCCTTCAAATTTGTCAGGATTAGCCGTTTTTGCTTATGTTCTTTGGTACCACAAATTCTTATAGTAACAAAATCATTTTTCCCGGGTAATAGTCTAGATACAGTATCATCTTGGTAGTAGTTAATAACACTATCTAGTGTATGCTGATCAAGCTTATTTCTTTTAAAGGTTTCACGATCAGCGAGTATTCCATCATTCTGCGCAAGTTGTCTGGTTGTTTCACCATATAACGCGTAACACCACATGCCTGAAAAACCTGAACAGTTTTATCTATCGACCATGATTTAGGTGTAATAGTCAATACTTGTATCTTTTGATTTCGTGATGACACAGACAGTTTTTCATTCATGTTCGATACCAAGTAGTCCACATCTAACTTAGAATCACATGTACATTCAGTTTGTGTAGTGTCAGCAACTAATTTATTAGGTGGAAAACCTAGGTGGGATGCCACGTGACTTGTTGTTGCTTCTGCCATTTGTTTGATTTTTCGTTTACCATATGATACTTTCCTATCTGAATGGACATTCTTTAGGGGAGAAACTCCAACTGCTGAGAAACTAGAGTTGAGGCATTCAGCAGTACTGTACAAAGTATCTGCTATGGCCATTGATTCCGGTTCACTGTCACTACAATCTGTCAGGTTATTAATTTTCTGCAAACAATGATGGCAAATCTTTTGGCCAGGTTGTTTTCTCTCTCTAGTTTTCGACTGTATTAATGCCACAATTTCTTGATCTATATTAACTAGTCCCTTTTTAATAAGCTTTTTGTGAACTTTTAGGGGATCACAACATGAAGTGTTCTGCTTCATCATCGGGGAATATATGCAGATAGTGTTTCTTGTGGCAACAGCACACTGTTTCTAAACTATCCTCACTCTGGCCGCTTCTCATTGCAACAAGTGTTTTATCTGTAGCCGTCAATTGTACAACATCATTTACAGAGCATTTATCCGTAAACTTATGACATTTATCATTAGTGAGACGTCCAACTGAACAAAATGTCTCTGGTAATTCAGCCATTGTGCAACGTGTCCTAGTCAAAGTTTACACTTTTCAAATTAAAAGGCCTAATTTATCATTAAAATGTATAGTGAATTATTAAATTTCTAAAGTAAATATCTAAACATTTGTGTATCAGCAACAATGTCAATGTTTCAAAGCAATAATTATTAAACACTTTCACTGGTCATGCTGCCTAATCTTGATCACTTAAAATGCTTGACTGAACTCTTGTTGATAGCAATACTTGCATGCAGATCTCTGAGAAAAACTGAGACCATGTGACTAATCAATATCACCTCACTACCTATGTCTATTACAGCAATTGACCTAATTATATACAAAGCTCTGAAGGTTGAGTTAGTTTCTCTAGATATGAAATCTCTCAGTCTGTATTAACACTGGATAACTCAAGACTGAGTGATGAGCTGTTGCAGCTCGACCAGCTTACAGGACAAACTCTGTACCTGGTGTATATTTTGAAAATGATTTGACTGAAAATTATTGATGGCTAAGTCCGCAACAACTTATAGTCAAATTGTTTTTTAAATATTCTCCAGGCAATATGTTATTCCCATTGAAAATGTTGTTGAATAAGGACTTGTAGTTTACCCACAAAAATGTCAAATTTTAACAAAGTAAGGTTTTGACATCTCTAAAATCCATGTTTATCTATTTTGTAAAAGGGAAATGCTGGTTGTTTCTTTTAATAAGGCAGGGAAACGCGCTACATCTCTTGTTTCATACTTCTAGAGTGTATACTTTTAAAATTATTAACCCCCCAAAATCGAATATCATACAAGTTTTTGAAAAAATATCGGATTTTGTATTTGCCATAGCTCTAAAAGGAAACAAATGTAAGAGTGAACCGTTTGGCCCTGTAACCATTGACCATATATATAACATTCACCAAAATATTGAAAAAATTGAAAGGGGTTATTTTGAAAAAAGATGTTATGAAGTCACCCCATTTTGGCGAACAGGGGTGGGGGTATGGCTCCCACAAAATTTTTGCGGAGCATATCTTGCCATTAGGTAATAAATATCACTAAAGTAGCAGTACCTCTAGTTAACAGGATATAAATCATTTGTGTAAACCAAATACAAATACATTTTACGGCATCACCAAATTTGGATTAAAATATGAAAAATTACATTTTTTGGCATTTTTGACGACCCCTAATACATGCCTAAAACAGGTCAGCACAAAATGCTTGTGATTTTCTCAAATTATGGTGACCAGACTGTTAAAATAAAAAGACCTAGTATTGTGAGCACTGTAGTCGGTGAGATATGAAGCCTCAAACATAGAAATTTTGTTACAAATTTTTGTCAATTTTAGGCAGGGGGTATTGGATAGGCCAGTTTTCAAAAAGTATTTGACCTTTCACTATAATACTTGGAATTTCCTGTTAATACATACATATGCTTACTCTGACAAAGTTTGAAGGAAATCTGAAACTATGACTTCTTTTCCTGGCAGCAGCCTTGAGAATGTATAATAGTCAGTAAATAAAATAATACTAAATACAGTCATACTCAGATAGTTGATCATGACAGTACATTTTAATATTCAACTGGAAAAACATCTGAAATTTACAGAGTGAACATGGTGAGGTCATATGATGTGGGCCAGGTGCTGTAGGACCTGGCTCTATGGCTATCTGTTCAGCATTATTCCTGTAATGGTGACGATTGGTAAATGATATTTGAATTTTTGCATAGTAAATGGCCATTTATAGGTTACGGGAAGAATTTTTTACTTTACTTTATTTTGTTGCCCCAGTGACAAAGCCAGCCATTTAATTTTTCAAAGAGTAGTCTTCCTTTGGCTTGCAAAAGGACATCTTTCAAGACGTACCACTACACAAGCAATTTTTGGCAAACATGACAATTCCCCCCATATATGGTCAAATTTCATTAAGAAAATTTCAATTTTTGGACACAAAATGTACATTTACACTTTGGAGATCAAAAGAAGGCAATTTTGAAAATTTACAACTCAAATGGCTGGCTTGATTATGAAGCCAGGCATCTCAAGATCAATACAAATGCTGGTTTTGGATAATTTGGCCTTTAAAGGGTTGAAACCATCTCACTTTGTTATATTACATATGTTATACTATGCTAGGAGACAAAACTGTTGATAAGATGATTGAAAAGAAATTGGGAATTAGTCATTCTTGGAGCAAAGTAATTTCAATTAGCAATTCCAATTCCTAAAAATTTACCAATTTATCCAATGTAGTAACTGAATTAGTTGCAATTACCACCAGTCATGGTCATTGTTAAATTGAATCTGCTATCTAGAGCCTATAAATTTCCCTGTATGGGCAGAGTTACACCCCTGTCTATCAGGAACTAGCTTCCACATATATAATTTTCAGCAATTCCTGAGTGAATAGTACATGGCTAGATACTCATACACCACAGGTCTACTCCACTCCTATTTAAAAGACAAATTGGTTTCTATGCTTGAGAAGATGTGGGAGCATATGCTCAGCAATGTTTTAATATGGCGTGAGTGATTCAACACTGGCAATTCTAGCTAATTTATCTGAACCAATTCATGGCATAGCACTTGCAGATGCACATATCTGATTATCAAATGCTAAAACATTTTGTAGAACTTGCACTGTTTGCATAAGCTGAGATAAACATTGATTGTTCTTTCTATACTATCTATTTTATCAAGCATATCTCATCAGTCACCCATATATTAAATGATGTAATTATTTAAATAATTTTGTTATTAAATGTACTGTTAATGCAGAATTTGAAGTAGATGTGAGGCTCTACATGGTTGGTTCTCAGTTATTTTAACTACATACACATAATTTATGCAATAGCAGTTGGTATCATGTCTTGAAGCCCAATAAACTAATAACCCAATCACATGCCCCTAGAAATTGAGGTAGGTAAATGTAGAGAAGTATCTTTCATGGTGACGGTTAGGGTATTACTATGTTTTTGCTAAGCACAGCAAAATAAATCTAGGAAAATAATAAAACTGAAAATTCAATAAATTTTACAATCAGTCCAGTCTTATGTAGAAATATAAATATTGCACTATTTTTGAGAGCAGATAAATTGTATCCATTGTTGCAGGTACATATATGTAATGAATCATAGACATCCATATGCTTTAACCCTTAAGGGCATGTAGCTATTCATTAACCATTTATCCCGCTGAATTCCCCATGTCTCATTTTCAATGCTACCATCCAGGAAAACTATTGAATATTTTGAAATTAATTTGACTGACAGTTGTTGCTGCCTAAGGCAGCAATGGCTTCAAGTCAAATTAATTTCAGAATATTCAACAGAATAAGTTTTATATCATAAAGAATATACTTTTTCAGGGATTTGTTGGTGAAATTGTTAACTAAATACACAATTAAACATGATCAACATATATTCAAAGTTAGTTAAGCTTATTTACTTTATGCATATAGTAACAGTCACTTCCTCTTACAATCAGTGGGGTTGCCCTTAGCTGGCCTACCACTTGAAATGCAGGAGAAAACTTCTTTCCATCCCACTCACCCCAACCCCAGCCCATATACACCTCCAAATCAGCTCCTGCATCTCAAAATCCGACACCCAGCTGGTTATCATATTATATCTCCTGCCAGCCATGGATAATTAAACTTACTTAAAAGAATAACAGCACTGCTGAATATTTTCACATGAACTTAGACTAACATCTATTTCCCCCCCCCCCTCACACCCCCCCCTCACTCCAACCCTGCACACCAACCGCCCACAACTCAACCAAACATGCATACAGTTATCGCCTCTCTCAGTCGTCTAGAGGTATAATTTATCACCATTCATACCATCATGCACTTATTTGAGCATGAACAGCACAAATGTCGCCATTCACATACAGAATGAGCAAGCCATCTGATGCACGAATACTGGTTCCAACGTGGTATGAAAGCAGTAAATAAATCATTGCTCTCAATATCGTACACAAATAAAGTGGAAATTGAATATATTCCGCCAAACAATTATTATTTAGAGGATTAGTGTGGTGTAAGATAAGTTTTACGGCCATGAAGATCAGTGTTTACTTTATCACATCAGTGAATGCTTGACGGCCAGGCTTCTCCCCGTTCTAAAAATAATGATGTAATGACGTCACGAAAAAACCTATTAGTTGATGGTAAAAATAAAATCTGTCTTTATATGACTCCCAAATGCATAATCATGAAGTTTAGATTAATTTTATGTATTGATCTAATGCGTGGTTTATTGATGCAAACTATATAAATAATTTATCAACACAAATGTCTACGCTGTTTGAACGACACCAGTTTTCATTTTTAGACTGGCCTGGTGAATATTATTTTAGAGACCGACCACACAATGAAACCAATGGAAACTCTACAGCTAATAGTGAAGGGTGTCAACCACACACACTCCCAAAGTTGGGCAATAGAATGCATTCATCAGCATCATGTTTACGGGAGGCATAAGCCAGTGCTGGGTTGTTGCCTCAGGCTCTTTTTGTTGTAGTTGGCTTGCTAAGGCCAACTCAAAAGACTTTTCTTTGAAGTTAATAATCTAGTTTGTTCTTGAATGAATTGACTGTTATTTAAGACGTTCGCTCTTATTTGCGGAAATGCTGTGGTGCAGATGGGTGTTCCCGTGTTAGCTGTGGTGCGCTGCCTACACTCATTGTTAAATCATGCGCCTAGCATTTGGTTACATGTTGATTTGTGGAGGCCCTAGTTGGTCTTATTGCTGTTGTTTTCATTTTCTGTGTTTATCCCTATCCGAGTCTCGTTCTCTACGCTAGTGTCTCAATGCTACCACAAAAATGTGGCATTCATGATTGCCACACTTGACCATGGTAACCCTTTAATTGGCAAAATTTCAAGAAAAGTAAAATATTTATTTACAGAATGGCCATTTGTAGACCAAGAGAATATTATTTTGAAAAGTTTACCATTGCAATGACTGTCTCGGTTATTGAGCCAGCAATTCTGGTGACAACTTTTTTAAATCGTCTTCTCTTGGCACTTCCACTACTCTGAAAGTATGTCATGCATCAGAAGTAGGTCAGCATGGCCTACTTTTAGCCCGCAATACAATACAACATTCTTGTCATAAAACTATACTCTGTTGCATACTATGCAGTGTTGAAGATTAGCATGGGCCCGGCTACCGTGGCTCCTAGATTTTAGGCGGGGGAAGGGGGGGGAGGGGGGGGGGGAGCCTACCAAAATTTCAAACTCACTAGCCTAGCTGGCGACCTAAATTTTCAATTCATATTAAGATTGCGAACATAAAATCATTTTATATAGGTGATGAGTCTATTGCATTTTGAGCCAATATTATTAACCCTATTAACTAACCGATGAATTCCCAGTATTTCAATCTCGGGGCAAATGAATGAGAACGATGTTGAATATTTTGAATTTAATATGCCTGGAAATAAGACAGCAATGGCTTCCACTCATATTAATTTCAAAATATTCAACAGAGCATGCTAAACAGTGTATAGAATTTACTCTTTCAGGGATAAGTCATTGTAATGGTTAAGATTGAAAAAAATGGTTTTCAGATTGTCTTAGATGTCCTGTATTTCTAAAATGGACCATGTGTGTCGATGCATCATAATGATAAAATTGGGCCTAGAATTACTTTCGTGTGGCCTAGAAATCGAGACTGATCGATGTGATTGAGCTAGATATGAGATTTTAGTTAATTTAAATACTAGTTGGAATCGGTTGGAGTATTATTACTATAGATCCCTTGTGAATTTCTACTATCCTCACACACCCACTTAGTGACACCTTCCAACTCACACATACACCCAGCCAGTGACACGTAAATTTACTCATCCACCCACACACTACAGGGATACCTACCAATCCACTCACTCATGCATCCTCCAAGTCACCGACTGAGTGATGTCACTCACTATGTCACTCACTTACTCACTCGCTCGTGTACACACACACACACACACACACACACACACACACTCACTCACTCACTCACTCACTCACTCACTCACTCACTCACTCACTCCACTCACTCACTCCACTCACTCACTCACTCACTCACAGACTCACAGTCATCATCATGCATCATCACTCAGCACAGGGTTCTGCCCAGGATGAAATTAGTGGCAGACATTTTTACAACAATTTTACAAAGTCCCTTGAAAAAAAGCTTAATTTCAACAAAATATGTGAGAAGTGGTGGTTAAAAAAGATAGTTTAGTCTTTAGTGCTGGTTAAAATTGTTGAGTGGTGGCTAATCCCGACCAGTGTGCGCAGAACCCTGTCAGCACTATTGTCAATCTTGTTAGCATTACTCAAGTCACCATCACTGCCACTCACCGTCACCATCACTCATTGTTACAAGCACTCATAATTACCATCGCCTACATTCACTCACACATGATACCATCAGCGACCACTAAATCAGTAGTAAATCTTCAATAATAACCTTCTTGCCATACAAATGCCGAGAATGGACAATCACAAAGCCAATTATATTTCAATTCTAACAAATCTTGACAATACAGCAAATAGTCCACGTTTACTCTGATTCAACCCACCCCTGTGCCAGATATTTGGACAGACTGACGGTGAGGGGATTGATCAGTGAACTGCAGGTTAGGAAATTCAATGTATTATTATTATTAGTTGGGAGCACAATTGCGGTGTACATCTTAAAATGACGTTTGCACTTAAATACATAATACATACGTTTCCACCCCCACATCCTTGAGACATCCATTTCTCATTTTCCCCTATCCCTTTACCGCCTTAGTGACTAAATTTGGTAAGGAAAATCAAAATATTTTCTTATTGAATATTCATTTGCAAGCCAAGAGAAGACTATTTTTGAAAATTTACCACTGGAATGACTGGCTGAGTAATTGGTTTAATGTCTCATCCGAAAGACAGGGGGTGTAGGAATATAGTTTGGGTTTTGGTGGGGTGCCTAAACTATGCGTGGGCCAAAACATAGTGGGAGCGGGCACTATGGGGGATATACTATCAGAGAGGAAAAACCTATGGGTGATATTGGCCCCTTACCTCCTCCCCCAACCCTGTTCCTACGGCTATGAAAGATTGTAGAGAAATTGAAAAAATAAGCCTGCTGCTACTTTGATGAAGTCGCAAAATCAGCTTTGTACAGCGTTACTAAAAACAATAAAGCTTAGGAGGCAAACATTGAATATCGAACGGTTTACCACTGAATTCAATTGTTTACTGGTATAGGATCCTTAAATCTTTTTCCAAAAAATGAAAGTTTCTCTTAGCTCAGAATATCAGTAGAAATTCAGCAATTTTAGGCCTGCGCAACTGCGCTAGCCAAATACAGGTATGTATGTTGACAGCACTAAGTGGTCAGAATCTAGAAAAAAGAAATTCCGAAACAGTTTAGTAAACTATTTCGGAATTTCTTTAAATATTCAAATGCTGCTGTGAATTAGGAGAACATTCTGGCACATAACATTTTTTGAAAATTTTAAAAACAAACATTTTGACATGATGATAATCAGCAATATTACATTATGTATAAACAAATACGGTAGCCTAGCGAGTCGCTAATAGTATACGAAAAAAACCTGCAAAAGGTTCCCTCGTACAGGTCAACGGTCACTGTTATTTTTTTACGTGCAGATAATGATATTGGTGTTTTATCACATTTCTTCTGTTATTTAGGTTAATTATTAGCTCACCTGGCCTGGTGAACTTAGGGCATGATGGCTGCCGTCAAATCGCATCTCCTCATTTATGCTTTGACCGATTTCAACCAATATAAATGGCCCGGTGTCAACAAAACTTGGGTAGACTAATTCTATACTAGTAGGCTTCAACACTTCTAATGAGAATTCTGAGTGGTCAATATTTCTGGCAGCCATCTTGGCCTTTCTGAAAATTTTGAAAATCATTTAAAATCATACTCCTCATTAACCACTTGGATGATTTCGAGCAAACCCTTTTGGGAGGACTCTAGAGTGGTATGCTTCAGAACTTGTATACAGAATTTTGATTGGTCTACTTTTTCGTCGACCAGCTTGAATTTTCCCAAAAGTTGCGGGAAATCGTTTAAAAGTTAAGCACTACTCCTCATTAACTGCTTGACCAATTTCAACAAGACTTGGCCAGAAGGATACTAGGCTAAGGGAGATTCAGAACATGAATACAGAATTTTGATTGGTCAATTTTTCTGGCCCCATCTTGGATTTTCTGAAAATCTCTGGAAATCAGGTAAAAACCTACTCATTAACTACTTGCCCGATTTCAAGCAAGCTTGGTTGCATGCCTTCCACTAGTGTAAGTCTGAGAGTACTATACTCCCAAAGTTCATGTTTGGACTCCCAAAACAAAGACACCACTAAAACTGATTTTAAGCAAATTTAATGTATGGGAACCATTTTAGACTTCCATGCTCGGACTCCCAATTAGAAATTAGTGGAAGCCATGTTTGGTTGGGAGGACCCTAGGCTGATATGCTTCAGAACTTGTATACAGAATATTGATTGGTGTATTCTTTTGGTGGCTATCCTGAATTTTCCAAAAAATGGTGGGAAATCGGTTAAAATCCTACTCCTCATTAACTGTTCGGGCAATCTCAACCGCTTTTGGCTGGAAGTATCTTATGGTGGTAGGCTCCGGGATATCTTCTTTTTTTTTAGGTTGACTAATTCTCCTTCGATCAGTACTCACCATTCTGTTACTTCTGTTACTTCTGATATACAGCTGGCTCTGACAGCTGGCTCTAGGACTATAGACTTAGAAAGCTTTACCGACTCCTTGGAACCGGGTACTCGGCTCCCAACTGCCGAGTACCCGTCCACCATAGAGCTCATTCTTGTTTGCATAGCGACAAGAGAATACATGCTTTTTGCAGTTGGAAAGTCTTAAGATTGTTTAAGCCTAAGTCTTTTTACTGTGATTAATTGTGATAGCTTGTGCGTTCTCAAAAGGACAATTTGGATTAATATGGACGCTTCCGAGGATATCAGGTCGTATATTTCCATGTTATTCCATAGTTAAAAGACTTAGGTCTCTAAAATTTCGTATGTGTCGCATGTTCCAATTTCTAACCCCAAAGAATCTGGGACGTGTGTTAACAACGAAATATGCCAGATGATCGCCTTTCTTTAAATCCCCAACAGGCGATCGGCAGATATGAAATTAGGTGTTGGCTTATCGGTGTTTTAAACACGATGATCAGCTGACGTCGTTCTCCGTAAGATCCGAGCGGGTGTCGTCACAACCATGTGTCTCGGATGTTTATGTGAAGAAAATGTTTCATTATTTCGCGCATCTGATTCTGGGTGCTGCGTACTTTAATTGGTTACTCACATACCAAATTTGGTTGAATTCCGTCTAATGGTTTCGGAGGAGCTGCATTACAATCAATTTTTTTTAATTTTGACCCCATCCCCCACCCACCCTATGGGCGGGGCCAAATGTAAATGTGCTCATACACCAGACATTGATATGGGTAACTTGCAGGCTTGGATCCAAGTGCAGGGTATTGCATTTAAATGCAAATGTGTGTAAATGATTCAAATGCAAGTGCAAATGCACATCCACATGCATTTGAATATTTGGGCACACGTCTGGTACTGAAATTTTGAGTATGCATCTGCCATCTATGTATCTGCTGGTAGTGACTATTTTTTGTAAAACTTTTTGCAGACCAGGAGAAGACTATTTTTGAAATTTTACCACTGGAATGACTGTCTCGCTTATTGAATCAGTCATTACAGTGTAAAATTGTCAAAAATCGTCTTCTCTTCATCTGCACATGGAGCTTTACTATGAAAAAATAATACCCATTAACACTTTGGCACTCGAATTTGTTTTAAAAGATTTCAATTTTCTCAAAGAAGATGTCTATTTGCAGACCAAGAGAAGACCTTTTTGAAAATTAACCACTGGAATGACTGGTTCGGTTATCGAGCCAGTCATTCCAGTGGTAAATTTTCAAAAATATTCTTCACTTGGTCTGCAAATGGACATATCTCAAGACCACTGCAGCAGCCATTTTTGGCTGATATGAGGTTTAAGGGGGGTGACCATATTCCTAAATATTATGTTGACTATTTTGAAGGGTAATTTCATTTATAGCCATTGCATCCTATACAAGCAACATGTGCCAGTCAAATTACTTTCAAAATAATTTTCAAATATTATGTTCAATATTTTGAAATGAAATTTATTGATATCTGCTATGGCAGCAACATGTTCCAGTCAAAATACATTCAAAATAGTTATCAGCGTATGCAATATCAGTATGAATTTAACAAATATTTTGTTGAATAAATTTTGAAGATAATTTGACTGGCAGCTGTGGGTCAAAGTTTCCAGTAAAATTTGTTTCAAAATATTCATCAGCTTATTCAAGACCTGAATTAAGATTCTGGCACTTCTAGATTAAAATGTTTAAATCTTAACTTTGTCTTAGTCACACATGGCTGAGTATGTGCTTATAGTCCGACTGAATGACAGGCCCTTCTAATCACAATGAAAAATTAACCCATGTCAACAGAATTAACAACATCTGTTATTTATTGACTATGTCTATTTGCATTCCAAGAAGACAATCTTTGAAATTTTACCACTGGAATGACTGGCACGATTACCAAGCCAGTCATCTCAGTCATAAATTTTCAAAAATTGTATACTCTTATAATGCAAATGGACATTCAAAAAGCCAATCTTGACAACTAATGGATTAAGAGATTTCTGAATGAATGGCGTTAACAACACCTACCCTATTCAGAGATTGGGAAACCAGAGATATATTACTAAGCTCACCCTAATTACTTTGAAAGGATCTTGACAATGACTATAGAGAGTACTGATTGAGTAGATTGTACTGTAGTCAAAAGTGCTGGAGTGACCACCTGTGGGGCTAAAAGATTGCAGTTCTTTAACACACATGATCATATGAATAGTATTAATCTTCCTGAAAATCGATGTATTGACTAAAGCAACAACAACGTTTAGTCCAATTGTTTCGTTAACCCTTTGGTGCCAAAACAGGCCAAAACAAGCCTTTGTCTTGGTCTTTACAAATGCCCATTTGCAGGCCAAGAGAAGACAATCATTGAGCCAATTATTTCAGTGTTCTTGTATATATGTGTTAAAGGGTCAACACATTGGATTCCTTACTTTTTATATGGTGATCATATTTATTATGCACTAGATATGTTGCTGTAGTTTATCTCAGAAACAAATTAACTAAAATTTGTTGGCTTCTTAAGTCAAAGTAATTAAAAATATACACGGTGTTGCATATTTAGGTATATTGATGGCGGAGAGCTCCATTCTAAGAAATTCATAGTGAAATGGGTCAATAAATCACAGAATTATATTTCTAATTTCTAGCAACAGAAATGCCATTTTTATGATTTGACAAATAATTTGGTTGAACTTTTTGAAATTAATTTGACTGGGTGCTGTGGCTGTTATTTATAATTTTTAACAGCCATAAGTTCCAATCAATTTGGAAAGAAATACAAAATGAAAAAGTAGTGGTTTTGAAAAAAATCAAATGCATTTGAAAACTCAAATGCAAATGCAACCCTTTTTATACAAATGCAAATGCATGAGATTCAAATGCAAGTGCAAATGCGTCAGAAATTTCATAATTGTATTTAAATGCAAATGCAAATGCAAGTGCAAATGCATTCAAGTGCAAATGCATTTACCCAAGCCTGGTAACTTGCATACCAAATTTGTTTGAATTCCATCACACCGACTTCAAATTGATATGAGTAGGTCACATACCAAATTTAGTTGAATTCTGACCAATGTTTTCAGAGTAGATGCGTTATAATCAATTTCCGCAGGTTAAAATTTGAACTTTTGACCCATGTAGGCGGATCCAAATGTAAATGGCCTCCTGCACTCCGGGATCATATGGGTAACTCACATATCAAATTTGCTTGAGTTCAGTCTAATGATTTCAGAGTTGCGCTACAAGCGATTCAGCCTTTTGACCCCTGCCCCTGGGGGTGGAGCCCAGTCTAAATATTGTCTTTCCAAGGGGAATCATATGGGTAACCCACATACCAAATTTAGTTGAATTCCACCCAGTCGTTTGGGAGGAGATAGCGTGACAGACGGACAGATGGACGGAGGCGATTACAATATCCTGTTTTTAGCCCACCTGGCCTTAAAGGCCAAGTGAGCTTAATGCCGTGGTGACCGTCTGTCGTCCGTCAACTTTTGCTTTGAAAAGCTACTCCTCATTAACCGTTTGGGCGATTTCAACCAAATTTGGGTCATAGGTTCCAGAACGTCCATTCGAAATTTTGATTCCTCCATTTTTTGGGTCAAAATCTTAGATTTTTATTAAAAATTTACCGGAAATTGTCAAATTGCTTCTTCTCCTTATCATTCTGAGCGATTTCAACCAAATTTGGTTTAAAGGACCCAATGGTCATAGGCTCCAGAACTTCCATTCGGAATTTTGATTCATCAATTTTTTGGGTCAAACTCTTTGATTTTATAAAAAATTTACCGGAAATTGTCCAAATGCTTCTTCTCCTTACCATTTTAACCGATTTCAACCAAATTTGGTTGAAAGGACCCAATCATCATAGGCCCCAGTATTCAGAATTTTGATTCCTCAATTTTTTGGGTCAAAATCTTAGATTTTATGAAAATTGTACTGGAAATTGTCAAAATGCTTCTCCTTATTTGGCTGAAAAGACCCAATGGTCATAGGCTCCAGAATTTCCATTCCGAATTTTGATTCATTAATTTTCTGGGTGAAAATCTGAGATTTTATGAAAAATGTACCGGAAATTATCAAAATGCTTCTTCTCCTTAACAATTCGGAGTGATTTCAACCAAATTTGTAGGCTCCAGAACTTCCATTCAGAATTTTGATTCATCAATTTTTTGGGTGAAAATCTGAGATTTTATGAAAAATGTACTGGAAATTGTCAAATTGCTTCTCCTTATCATCTTGACCGGTTTTAACCAAATTAGGCTGAAAGTATCCTATGGCCATAGGCTCTAGAACATCCATTCAGAATTTTGATTCATCAATTTTTTGCATGAAAATCTTAGATTTTATGAAAAATGTACCGGAAATTGTCAAATTGCTACCCCTATTTAGCTGCTTGACATATTTCCAAAAAAATTTCTCCAATGGGTTCTATGGTGGTAAGCTCTAAAAAATCTATTCAGAATTTTTAGTGATCAATTTTTTGGGTGAAAATCTTAGATTTTATGAAAAATTTACCAGAAATTGTCAAAACACTGCTTCTCCCTTAGTTGCTTGACATATTTCAAACAAATTTAGCTCGAGTGACGCTATCAAGGTAGACTAGAATTTCTATTCAGAGTTTTGCTTGGTAAATCTTTTGGGTGGCCATCTTGGATTTTCCAAAAATTATCCATCATATCTATTTAAATGCAAATGGTTCAAATGTTAATGGTCCAGGTGAGCGCCACAGGCCCTTGGGCCTCTTGTTTAAAATGTGGGGATAATCCTGACAGCCATCATAGTGTAGAAATGTACCAACATTTAGCTACTAAAGCCTGAATATATCTGTTTAGCCACATGATAAAATCTTAGAATTATCTGTATAGTTTATCAGTGGCATATTAGATCACTTGAATAGCTATCAAGAGATGAGATTAGTTAAACTATAAATTTCCCATTGTTAGCTAATCTGGCTAGACTGGCCAAGTGAGCTTATGCCATGGGGTCCGTCTGTCTGTCATGCCATGGGATCCAAATTGGCCGATAAATATTCCTTTGAATATACTTCTTCAATATATGGATCAGATCAAATTCTCTAATTTGGATAAAATTTTAACACAGGAAAGGGTGTGACTGTACTGTATGATTCCACAACTTTGATGAGGAGGGGCTGCAATCTCTAATTGCATTTGTTGTTTATGTTTTTTAGGAAATATGGATGTCATACTGTCAGTTTTCCAGATGGATATACCACAATTGTGCTACAGATAATCGCAGAGAATTATGACATAGAGTGTGTAACCCGCTGCAAGTCGCAACAGATTTTTCAGAGGGAAATATCACAGTTTAAAATTTTTAAGAACTTTAATTTTCATGGCATCATCAGTCACAGAGGCCATCAAACCGATCACTCAAGACACCTGTATTAAAGAACACCAACTTGTAGATTGAGAGAGTGTGTAATATGGCAAGTGGCCTGGCTTTAGCCCTTTAATGGCTAATTTTGGTCAAGAAAATCAATTTGTGGTCCAAGAGAAGACTGTTTTTGAAAATTTACCACTGGAATGACTGGCTCGGTTATGGAGTCAGTCATTCCAGCGGAGAATTTTCAAAAATACAATTTTTTGGACTGCAAATGGACATTCCATAAGACCACTGAAAAGGCCGGCTTTGGAATGAAAGAGTTAATAGTTCCATTTTATTCGTAACATCTTGTGGATGTCAACCAAGTTTATTATGTGAATTACCATATGATGCGGATTGTAACATATATATTGTGCAATAGATACTCTCGGTTCGAGGCATACATGTGGTAGTAATACATGTACTGGAGTTAGCGAGTTTACTACATGTAGGACTAGGATACTGGGTCACATTATAAAGTTAGTAAAATATGCATATATATGTCAATACCTTATCATCACATACATGTATCATAGGTGACCTATGGTACTCACCATTATCTCCACGTTTTTCAAAGAAAAGTCAATTGTAATGTCAGATCTCCGAAACCATTTGATGGAATTCAGCCAAATTTGGTATGCAAATTGGAATGCAAGAGTCTGTTTACATTTTAGTCAAAGGGTAATATTTTAATATGCAGAAATTGATTGAAATGTGTCTCGCCCGAAAGTGTTTTACAAAATTCAACCAAATTTAGTTTGTGAGTTATCCATATGATTGTGGAGTGCACGAAGCCATTTACATTAGGCTCTCCGGCCCCATGGGTGTGGGGCGTGTGGATCGAAATGGCAAAAAATTGATTGTAATGCAACTTCTCTGAAACCGTTGGATGAAATTAAACAAAATTTGGTATGTGCATTGCCCATATGATTGCGGCAGTTACCCACATGACTGTGGCATGCAAGACAACATTTATATTTGGCTCGGCCCCAACCCACCCCTGTCGTCGTCGGATGGGTGGGTCAAAAGGTCAAGAAATTGATTGTAATGCAATTTCTCTGAAACTGTTGGACGCAATTTGGTATGTGAGTTGCCCATATGATTGTGGAATGCAAGATACCATGTATTCAACCAACTTTGGTATGTATCTTACCCATATGAGTGTGGCATGCAAAAGTACACTGACATGTACTTTTGACTCCGTCCCGAGTGGGGGGGGGGTGGAGTGTGTAAAGGAGAGGTCAAGGGTCAAATAGATTGCAACACAACTCCTAGGAAACCAATAGATGGAACTCAAACATATTTCGTACGTATGCGTGTTACCCATATCGGTTTGGGGGTGCAAGAGCACATTTACATGTACTTTTGCCTCCGTCCCCAGTGGGATGGGGGGGGGGGGGGAGAGAGAGGAGAGTGTGTACAGGAGAGGTCAAACAGTCAAACCGATTGCAACGCAATTCCTACGGAACTCAACCAAATCTGATATGTGACTTACCAATATGATTGCGGAGTGCATGAGGCCATTTACATTTGGCTCTGCCCACAGGACTGGAGTCAAAAGGTGAATTTTTAACCTACGTAAATTCATTGTAATGCATCTCATCCGAAATTGTGCGACAGAATACAACAAAATTTGGTATGTGCATTACCCATATCAATCTGGAGTACAAGAGCCCATTTTCATTTGGCTCCACCCCAGGGGACGGGGTCAGAAGGTCAAATTTTTACCTGCAATAATTGATTGTAATGCATCTCCTCCAAACCCGTTGGACAGAATTCAACCAAATTTGGTATGTGAGTTACCCATATCAATGTGGCGTACATGGGCTCATTTGTATTTGGCCCCGTCCCAGGGGTGGGTGGGGTGTGGGTCAAAATGTCACAAAATTGATTGTAATGCAACTCCAAAACCATTGAACGGAATTCAAACAGATTTAGTATGTGTGTTACCCATATCAATGTGGAGTGGGTGAGCACATTTACATTTGACCCCATCCCCAAGTGGTGGTAATGGGGTCAAAAGGTTATGAAATTGGTTGTAATGATGCAACTCCTCTGACACTGTTGGACGAAATTTGACCAATTGAGTTACCCATATGATTGCGTAGTGCAAAGGGACATTTACATTTTACCCCTCACCCGGGGTTGGGGTTGTGGGGTGGTGATGTTAATTAAAGTTTAAAATTGTGAACCGCTCCATCTAGTTTTTATTTGTTTGAGCTATCAATCTGAAACCTCTATCTGGCCTACTTACGCATAGATCAATTAGTCTCTGGATAACTGTCTTCAGACGTAACTGTCTTCAGACGCTTCGCTGCTGGAGGATTGACTCTTGATTTACAGAGTTCTAATCACTACGCATATCACGACAGCTGCTGCCCTCAATGCTACAATGCTAACAAAGTTAAATCTATTCTGACAGCCTCTTTTTAGTTGTCTCTTCATTATTTTGTTAAATCCCAGGAACAAAAGAAATTGCTAAACATTTGTAGGAATCATGTGTGCAGAATTTCAATTTGTCAAGAGTTATCAGTTTTCGTGACATCGGCTTACCCGCGCGATAAGTATCATATGTGGACCAATTCACGAATCAATTGTTATTTCTAGGAATAGGAAATTATTGAAATGTTTTTGAGGATTTTCTAGCTGTGACTGTTAAATACAGTCGATTACATAACTTTGCAGCAGACATATCAGTCTTTAACAAAAGCTAAAACGAAACCAAAAGTAAATGAGGAAATACAAGCAAGCGCTGGTATTAACGTCACGTGACGTGCGTTGGATTTCCCCTCTTCTGCTTCCGTCTTTAGGAAGACGAGCAAAATGGCTAAATCATCATGGACAAAGCTGAAATGCGGTATTTGACGATCGCTGGAACGGTGATAGCACATCGTTTCATTGGTTGTTAAATGCTCAGATGGTCTTGTATTTAGATAGTGAAACGAGTTATATACCTTAGAGACCAATCTGAGATAGTGTATTTGCCTGAACCAGTAGCTTTAAATATTTTGTCATAGGCAGCAACAGCACCCAGTCAAATTAGTTGCAAAATATTCAATAGCCTACCTGTATAGTTTTCTGGAAATTCGGATTCAGGGAATTCAGGATTCGATCGATCCCATTGGTGCTGCTGACCCGGTTGCTTAGTGGGGTCAATTGGCCCACTCCCTCGGGAAGACATAGGTTATTTGGGCAAATGATGGGTCAATTGCATACATGGAAGCCATACGGTATCCTGAGGGCCATTTACCTATGTGTGAAGGTAATAATGGGGCATTTTGAGTTTTATAATATTAAATGGTACAAGGGCCCTCCCTGCCTTGGCAGAACCCTGTAGTATACTTTAAACATTTAACAATGATGTCAGTGATGGCTGCTGCATTGGTCACTGATACTCTTCCTGTTGGTCAATAATGATAAGGACCAAAATTTGTCATGTTGGTAAATGTCATCTGCTAGGACACTCGAACCGTTGGTCAATAGTTTAAGTGTCCTATTGAATATGGCTTCCCATTTCCGATTCGCCAGTGGGATTTTTCCGATTCGTCAATAGTGTCAAGGACAATGATATGTTTATATTACCAGCTCAAAGTTGTACTTGTGATCATTAGCCCATTGCTCATCTTGGTAAATGGCATGTGTTGGTACACTTGAACCATTTGATAATAATGTCAGGGATGGCTGCCCCATTGACCAATGGTAGCTGTCCCATTGGTCAATAATGTAAACAATTGTCCACTGTATATGTAAATCTGTTGATACACTTGAACCATTTGCCAGTGTTGTCAGATATGGCTGCCCAATTAAATTTAATCAATGGTACGTTTTTCGTGGTTCAATACATTGGTCGCCAATATTCTTGAGTTTCCTCACCGGTATGCATGAGCCAATGGAGCTTTCCCCGGTGGTCAATAGTATCAGGATGGTTTTCCTGCACACATATATTCATATTTCATGCCCATTTGTTTTCCAGTGACCCTTAACTCATTGATCATTAACATCAGTTATGCTCCTCATTGACAACTGTTGCTTGTCCTATTGGTCCATAGTGCAAATGATACTTGGTTTCATGGCCATTTGATTGACACATTGACCAAGGGTGCTTGATCCATTGGTCAATTATGTATGTATTAACACCTACCTCTTTGGTCAATAACATTGTGCCAATGATACTTGACTCATTGCTCAATAAGGCCAAGGACCATGCCTATGGCTCCATTGGTCAGTGGCATCAATTATGGGTGTCCTATTGAAAATCATCATAAGCTGCTTCTCAATCATCTTACACTCGCTCCTACTCTCACAATCTCCACTCCCTGCTGCGGCTCCTACTCCCTCATCGTCCACTCCCTGCAGCTGCTCCTCCTCCCTCATCCTCCACTCCCTGCTGTTGCTCCTCCCTCATCCTCCACTCCCTGCAGCTGCTCCTCCTCCCTCATCCTCCACTCCCTGCTGTTGCTCCTCCCTCATCCACTCCATGCTGCAGCTGCTCCTCACTCATCCTCCACTTCCTGCTGCTGCTCCTCCCTCCACTCCTTGCTGCTAATACTCCTTCCTCCACTCCCTGCTGCTCCTCCCTCATTCTCCATTTGCTGCTGCTGCTTCTCCCTCATCCTCCACTCCCTACTGCGGCTGAACCTCCCTAATTCTCCACTTCCTGCTGCTGCTCCTCCTCACTCATCCACTCCCTGCTGCTGCTGCTCCATAATCATCCGCTCCATGCTGCTCCTCCCTCAACTCAGTTGCTACTCCTTCCTCCACGTGCTGTTGCTCATCATCCCTCATTCTCCACTCCCTGCAGCTGCTCATCCTCACTCATCCTCATCTCCCTCCTGCTGCTGCTCCTCCCTCATCTTCCACTCCTGGATGTTTCTCCCTCATCCGCCAATCCCTGCTGCCGCCGCTCCTCCCTCATCCTCCTCTCCCTGCTGCTGCTCCTCCACCCTCATCCTCTACTCGGTGTTGCTGCTACTCCTTATCCATCATCTTCCACTCCCTGCTGTTCTTCCCTCATCCTCCACTCCCTGCTGCTGCTACTCACCCCTCATCCGCCCCTCCCTGCTGCTGCTGACCCCTCATCCTCCACTCCCTGCTACTGCTGCTCCTCCCTCATCCTCCACTCCCTTTTGCTGCTCCTCCCTCATCCTCCACTCCCTACTGCCGCTCCTCCTACATCCTCCGCTCCGCCCTCATCCTCCGCTCCCTCCTGCTGCTGCTGTTGCTCATCCCTTATCCTCCACTCCCTACTGCTTCTGCTCATCCCTCATTCTCCACTCCCTGCTGTTGCTTCTCGCTCCCTCATCCTCCACACCCTGCTGCTCCTCCCTCATCCTCCACTCCCTGCTGCTGTTGGTGCTCCTCCCTCATCCTCCACTCCCTGCTGCTACTGCTCATCCCTCATCCTCCACTCCCTGCTGCTACCCCTTCATCCTCAATCCCTGCTGCTGGTGCTTCTCCTTCCCTCATCTTCCACTCCCTGCTGCTCCTCCCTCATCCTCCACTCCCTGCTGCTGTTGGTGCTCCTCCTTCATCCTCCAGTCCCTGCTGCTGCTCCTCCATTATCCTTCAGTCTGCTGCTGCTCTTCCTCCATCATCCTCCAGTCCTTGATGCTGATACTCCTCCCTCATCCTCCAGTCTTGGCTGCTGCTGCTGCTCATCCCTCCCCAACTCCTCATTGCTGCTGCTCCTCCTCCCTCATCCTCCACTCCCTACGGCTCCCCCTCCCTCATCTGCCACTACCTCCTGCTGCTCCTCACCGCCCCCCCCCCCCCCCCGTCATCGGTTGAAAATTTATCCTGTCCTTTTCCTTCACGGCAGTTATGACATCATAAGTAGGAGGCGCATTTTCTTCTGGTTAAATTGACTGGATACCGGTCTCCATATCTAAAAATATAGTGGCCGTGGTCTCGCGAATTTTCTGAGTGCGAAAGTTGCACTTATACACATGTGCTTGAATCAAGAGGAACAGATTACCCACAATACAATGCACGTCCTAGTTATGACATTATAACTTCTGTGAAGGAAAATGACATGATAAATCCTCCACCCCCTCCCTCATCCTCCACTCCCTGCTGCTGCTGCTGCTCCTCCCTCATCCTCCAATCCCCGCTGCTGCCATAACAGCAGTACTACTGCTGCATTGTAGGACCTGTCTGCCTGGATGCTCCTGCATACCTGTACGTGTCTGTCATGTTTGTAGGTAAAGTACATTTTGAAGTGATATATGGTACAGTACATCTCAGAAATAACTGTAAAATGTTTCCCCCCAAAAATAAAACGTACTGTTGAATATTTTGAACATAATTGGATTGGAAGACATTCAATTCAATTATGTTTAGAATAGTCGGTAGAACATTTCTTACATCATATTCAAAATTATTGTAACTAATATATTAGAATAATATGTTTGTGTTTTTGTTTTCTAAGCATTTTAACTTATTTCTCAGCTGCACTGTGTATGAATAGATGTAAAATGAAAGTTATTTTCTGTTTCACAGGTTGTGGTACAAATGTAGGAACCACAAGAATACAACAGAATCAGAAATCGAGAAGCTTATTGGGGAATGGCTTCGAAACGGCTAGAATCATTTGGTGCTTTAAGACGGTGTACTAAATCCATGCCCGAACAAGATATATGCTTATAATTTTAAGAACGTTTAGATGTATTCTACTATAGCAATTTCATTAACAAGTACACATTAAAAGGTCTTATTACAATGTTATTTGAATCTTCTGTTGCTTTCATTAGCATTCCCTCAGCCTTTCTTATTCGCTAGGGTTAAACCTGTGAATACCCAATTAGAAATACAAATAACTTGTTTTCTCCACTCAATTGTATTCACCTCTACAATGTTGAGGATTCTCTGTAGTCCGGGAGCAAATTTTCAAAAGGGGTCTAGAAGAATGGTTTCGTAGCACACCCAGTATTCAGAAGGTGTGTCTGTATATTATGCTAGACCGATGTCATGGGAATATTCTGAGCCGTGTTGTACAAGAAAATTGTGGTATCACTAACCCGTGAGAAGCCCATTTACAATAGGTGTTGAATGTAGCTCTCAAACAATTTTCACAATGGTAAATTTTTCACAAACTTAAGCGCATGTTATATCAATACAATCTTAACCAAAATGGAAAGGAGTGATCGTATATCGCAGATTTATACATAATCAACCTCGTTTAAGACACCCGTATGTTGCTTTGTACATATTGGGGCACTTAGGTCTTCTTGTGACTAGCAATACCGTAGCTACAACAATGCCCATGTTTTCTACATTTTTCATAATTAAACTTTTAACTGACATGCAGTGCATGTCTACACAAGCTGGCAGGACATATTTATCACGTGAGCAAATGAGAGAATGTTACTCATCCGTGTCAGAGTCATCTTCGACAATTGTATGCTGAACATTGTCACACATTTCACCTCCCATACAAAGGCATGCTTCAGTGCAGAGTAGATTGTTAGCCTTGCATTGACAGAGATCTGTTCTTTTGCAGGCAGACTTTTGACATCTACATGATGAGAGTTCAATTAATCCAAATGGAGCAGGATCCTTTGACATTAGAACAGGCTTGAGTAGACCATCCACTATACTCCAGCCATGTCCATTTGGAGATGGAAGATTCTGAACAGCTTGCAATGAACGTCTCCAAACAAGAGCTTGAAAATTGGCACTTTCGGTGTGATGCTTTAGACTATTCGATGTAGGTGGAAGATTTTCATTTCTTTGTCTCTTTTGACAAAAGAGCCAATAACGGGTTTCATCAGCTGTCTTTCCCACATCCCTGGTGGTATACAACTCACAGACAAATTTCTCACATAGAATTGCAGTATTCGGTGATAAGTCAACATGTTCGCCGAGTTGGGCTAAGCTAAGCTGATGACATTCAGATGACTTTAAGAGATTGAATGCTTTTCTCTTAGCGACTCCAAATAATGCACTAGTGCTATCACAACCTGTAAGAGAATGAAACCCAGGCAAAGACAGACAGATAGCTGGGCCCAGTACTTGAGCAACTGTATGTATTGGTATGTATCGCAATTTGTCCTTTGTGCCCGTACGGAACCATAGTTCAGAACAGTGAAGCGAACGATACGTATATATACTAAGTACTGCCACGTCTGTATCAGGAGACTGTATAACAACAAGCATGTGGTCTTTTGAAGCATGTAGCGCGTGCAACATCATACGCGTATCTGCTTCCTTGTGATCTGATCGAAGTTCTTCCAAATACGACGAATTGTTCGCTGAAATGACAACAATATCCATTCCATCGTTAAAGCCACCAGCAAGAATGACGCAATTGTCGGCAGATAGCATATTTGGACCAGTATCACGCCACCGCTTGCTGAGAAATGCAACCAGGTTACTTTTGTTGCTTGGATTGATGATGTACTTGGCCCATTGCTTCAGAACGGGAGTATTTTCTCCAGCAATCTTTACTTCCAATGCTGTTGATGACCCACGTTTTAGCCGCTCTTCCGCTTTGAGAGATTCCAGTCTATCATATCTGTCAAAAACTGTATCTACTCTGTTGCAGTCTTCTTGATTCAGTGGAACTGTAAAGATGTGCCAGTATTTATCAGCCAATTCTCCAAATGTAGACGTACCTCCAGTTTTAACCATTTGCACAATTGCCATGCCATCTACTACATAAGCTGTTGCGCCTGTCTTGTCAACAGGTGGAAGCCGTCCATCAACATTTACTTCCTTTTCTAGTTCACTTAACAAAACACTTTTCACATTCTTTCTTAGAGTCCCATCCGTATGTGACAATGATAGTGGAACAGCAGACAGTTCATACGTCATCACTAGTTTTAAATCAACATCTCTGGACCTTGCGGCAATAATTAATCGACCAAATAGTTCGCGGTCAGATCTCACATTGTGAATTTTTTCATCATTTGTTTTGAGTTTTTTCTTCTGTGCTAGGCTGGCAAATGTTTTAAGTTTTAAGTGTGGCAAAAGCTTCTCGTGTTAGTGTCCAGCCGCTCCTGAACAAAATTGTCCATAATCTCCTTACCAATGTCACAGGCGGAAACAAGTCTCTTGGCGATTTCACTAGGCAATACCACGCCAGTTGCAATGTTTACAAGCGGAAGACTGAAGGAAATGTCAATTTCCCTTTCTCCCAGATCTAACAATACTCACCATTCTGTTACTTCTGATATACAGCTGGCCTTGACAGCGGCTCTAGGATTATAGACTTAGAAAGCTTTACCGACTCCTGGGAACCGCGTACTCGGCTCCCAACTGCCGAGTACCCGTTTACCATTTAGCTCATATTGTTTGCATAGCCACCAAACAAGAGAAAACTATGGCTTGCCTCTGTGGGGCTGGGAGGCTGGGTCCGTAACAGAATGGTGAGTATTGTTAGATCTCGGAGAAAGGGAAATTGACATTTCCTTCATTCTCCTTTGATCAATACTCACCATTCTGTTACTTCTGATATACACCAGATTTGATCAGTAACCTGGTGGGAAGGGGCAAGCAAGCCATATATGCTAATTTTGCCCCTTGGAGAAAGATTTTAGACTTCAAACTTGACTAACGGAGACCTAAAAGGACCGTCAAGTTCACGGAACCGAATCACATTCGCGTCACGGCCCCCCCCCCTTTTTCCTCCTAAGAAAAGGGAGGACTCACGAACATGTATCTCACCTGAAAACTCCAATATGCCAAGAGGGTTAACTACTCCCTGCATATTCCATGTATTAGCCTGGGAATGAGCATGAATATATAAGATGAATGAACATGATACATATACATAATACAAAAAACTCTCACTATTGAATTACCTTATGATAATTGGACTTCAGACGTACCGCCTCCAACCATTCACCGGTTCGGCCATCAGTGACACAATCTGGTTGACATCCTCTCGCCTGACCATGCCTGCTTTAGGTTCTTTTCTTACCAAAGTGAAAAAATGGTGAAGAGCAGTGTGGTCACTAACTATCGTTTCAAAACAGCTAAGGCGAGTGGATTGGCTGAGTCTGACACATCCCTCATATAGTAATCCGTGAATGAGGACTCACAGTGCCATTGTGCAACGGCCATGATGTCCTCTAACGGAACACCATTGTAAAGGGCGGTCGAGGCGGCTATTCCTCTGACATCGTGTGCCCTTACACCTTGCACCTGGTGCCCAGTCGCCATCTCGTGAGTAGTCTGAATGCATTCGACCACCCAACGAGAGATAGTATCCATGGATGCGGCGCCATAAGGCTTTTTATGGCAGATCCACAGATGTCTATCGTTCGACCGTAACGAGTCAGTCCGTTTCTTGTACTTAGTCAAAGCACGGACCGGGCACCAGACACTGGCATCACGATCAAACCTAGTTAACTTCGGTATAATGATCGGTTTGCCGGGATATCTCAAAGATTGGTTCTTTGACATAAACTCTGCTCTTGGCAGAAGACGCAGACCTTCTCCAGAAACAATAAATCGGTTCCTCTCTGCCGAAAGCGCATGGATCTCACTGCGCCTTCTAGCTGAGGAAGCTGCCAATAGAAAGACCGCCTTTAGAGTCAAATGCTTTAGACTAGCCGAACGCAACGGTTCGAAAGGGTGCTTGGCCAGTACATTAAGCACTAAAGATAGACTCCAGGCTGGAATGACTACCGGTTGTCTCGAGCGGAGATTGCTCATTCCCTTCAACATCACATTTAACTGGGCCACCTCTGGACTATCCCTGTTGGCTAGACAAGGGATAACTGATGCCAAAGCTGACTTGTATCCAGCAACTGTGACGGGAGCTAGTCCTGAAAAGAACAGCTCACAGAGAAAGTCTGCTATTTGCTGAATAGTGGATTGAAAGGTATCAATACCCTTTTCTTCACACCAGTCTGCAAATCTGTTAACCTTGTTGTTATATGACTTGAAGGTTGACCTCCTTCTCGCAGCCGCGATGAAATCAGCAGCCTGTAGAGAAAAGCCTTCCGACGTGGAACGTTGTTTGATAACATCCACGCAGTCAATTTGAACATTTCGGGACGCTCGTGTAGGAAGCGTCCCTTGGCCTGGGAGATTATGTTCGGAATCTCGGGCAACTGCACAGGATTTTCCACCAGCAGATCTAGAAGATCCGTGAACCACGCCCTGCTCGGCCAATACGGCGCTATTAGCAGGACCAGACACGGTTCCTCCCTGACCTTCACCAATACCTTCGGTAGAAGAATGGTGGGTGGGTACGCGTAAGCGTGCATCCCTCTCCAGCTTATCGCTAGAGCGTCTGTATCGACGGCATTTGGATCTGGAATCGGCGAGACATATGTCATGATTTGAGCATTTTCCTTTCTGGTGAACAAGTCCACGTTGGGTTTGCCCCATTGCTCGAAGATCCGTCGCAGAACCGGAGGGTTGAGGGACCATTCTGTTGGCAGAATTCTCTGTCTGCGAGACAAAGCATCCGCCAGAATGTTCAATCGGCCAGGAATATGAGCTGCTTTCAAAACAACCGAGTAATTCCTGCACCATTGAATCAAGTGCCACACCCTGATACACAGAGTGGGCGACCTGGTCCCGCCTTGGCGATTTATATATGATACTACTGTCGAATTGTCCGACCGTATCAATATCACCTTGCCCCTGATCATCGGAAGGAACTCTTCCATCGCCAGTTCCACTGCCATCATTTCCAACAGATTGATATGCAGCTGACTCTCCGGGAGAGTCCATGTGCCCGAGACCTGGTGTTGTCCCAGGCAGGCACCCCACCCTTCCAGCGATGCATCCGTGTAGACAGACAGCTGGGGGTGGGTAGGTGCAGCGAAACCCCTAATAGGAGATTCTGACGCTGTTTCCACCATAGAAGATGCGATATTATCGGCTCCAAAACTGGCACCAGTTTTGACAGGGGTTCTGTTCCATGTTTCCACAGAGACATCAGATACAACTGGATAGGCCTTCGCATTAGAGCAGTGTACGGGATAACCTGCTCCATGGAGACCATCATGCCCAGCATCTGAAGGAACCGCCTCGCCTGAATGTGGTTTCCCACTCGAAAACTCTTGAGGATGGCTAACAGAGACACCACTCTGGGCTCTGACGGGTAAACCCTGCCCTCCTCGAGGTCGAATCGCATCCCCAGATAAACGAAATGTTGAGTGGGCGTCAACTCGGATTTCTCCTCGTTGACTATCCAGCCTAGATCTGAAAGTAACTTCAGAGTCAGTGCAGTATCCACGTTCAACCTGGCTGCCGAGTCTGCCTTGAGCAGCCAGTCGTCTATGTAGGTGTGTAGCGCCACGTTCTCTTTTCTGAGAAACGCTGTCACCGCAAGGACCACTCTTGTAAAAACCCTCGGAGCTGTCGACAGGCCGAACGGGAGAACTGTAAACTCCCATACTTGATTCTGAAACGCAAATCTCAGAAACCTGTGCCAACTCCGATTCATAGGAATGTGGAAATATGCATCTTTCAGATCGATCGATACACACCACATTCCTTTCCTCAATCCCGCCATTACCGACCTCGGCGTTTCCATCTGGAACCGAGGCATATGGATAAACCAATTTAATGGCCTGAGATTGAGTATAGGTCTCCATCCCCCTGTGCTCTTGGGGACAAGGAACATGTTTGAATAGAAGCCTGGAGTGTTTCAGTTTGCTGGTTTTATTGCTCCCTTCAGAAGCAAACCCGACACTTCCTTTTGCACGGCTTCTAACTTGTCTGGCTCCCTTGGTACGGGTGTCCAGACAGGTGCCAAAGACAGATTTTGTGGTGGAAAGTCCCACCACTCCGGCATGTAACCCTGGGATAACCATCCCAGGACCAGACTGTCTGACGTCACACCTCGCCAGGCCTCGACGAAACGCATGAGCCTTCCACCCTCCATAGACGCCTCGACGTCTAATGGGGTTGTCCGGCTCGCAGTCCGCACCCCCCCACCCCCTCTTTCTTAACGAGAGAGAGAACCATTTCGTTCTAGGCACGACGGGTATAACTGGCACCGCTGTTCCTGTCGCACAGGTGCGGTCCAGGCGGATATGAAGGGAGCTTTCGTACCCTCAGGTACGCTTCGGCCCCTTCTGTCCGCCCTTTGAGGCCTTACCCTTACCCTTCCCCTTGCCCATCCCGCCTCTAGGGCGGTCAGGAGCAACATTGGGGAGGGTAGGCGCCTCTACAACCTTCCTGGGCTTCTTCGCCGGCGGCGGCTCCGAAAACCCAGCTGAAGCAGAAGTCGCAACAGGCCTAGCTTTCGCCTTGCCCTTATGCTTCTTCTGCTTCTTTGAAGGTTGTCCCGTTAGCGGTTTCCACACAGCCCCTAGTGCGTGCGCTTGCCGCACTAGCTCTAGCTGTAGGTTTACCGCTAACCGATTCTGCGCGATACTGGCGGTATCCTCTAAGCTGGCCCGTGCTTGGCCACCGAAGATGCTAGGCCCTGTCAGGGGCATCCCAAGAAGACGCTCCCTGACTGCCGTAGCCGGACGCATATGGTCAATGACCATTTGCCTCCTGGATTTCGTCACTCGCGCTTGCACCCTTGCCAATGCGTCCATAGACAGCACCAGGCCGTCATTGACACATGAAAGCGCCACAGGTGGCACAGGGTGGCCTGCCCCCGCTTCAGCCCACACCGACTGAAGGAGACGATACGAGTGGTTGACAGCACTCATAGCTGCCCTCACACCCTCATCGCATAGGGACAGGACTTCTTCCTGGTGTACCTGAGACTTGTCCACAAGTGCCGGACCGGGGCCACCCGCCACGGCACTCTGGACGCCCAGTACCCATCGGTGATCCTCAGTGACCGACGGGACTACACCATATCTGTCGTATTCCCCCCGCGGAATACGACATCTTGCCCGCACCTCCCTGGAGGCCGCAGGGAGCTGACCCTTGGTCATCAGTTGTTTGCTATAAATAGCGTCCAACAAATCTATGAACCGTGGATCCAGTCCCACTGACTGGATCCAGGCCGCGGGCAAAATCCCCGTCCTGATCGACGCAACCGACGGCGGGGCGCATCTTCATCAGCCGTGGCCGAAACCACAGACGGGTCAACCCTGGCTAGCCACGCCAGAGCATCTGACCAATCTACCTCCGATGAAGACACCCCCGCAAACACGTCACCCGTTGACGTGCTCACGGGCCTGCCAGCCACGGCCTCCCGGCAAGGAGCCACGGCTGACACGCCAGGCACTCCGGTACCACACGGTTCCGCCGCCACCCCATGAAACACTCCGGTCCATGGGGTAGGTCCGCACGGAAAACTGTACGGACCTGTAGCAGTCGCGGAACCATAGCCGGACACGGGCGCCAACGGCACCCTACGTCCGACTGCCGGACCAGGCGAGATAGGTGAGTACCACGCCCGGCCCTGCAAACCCGTTCCCGTGACGGCTGGTGCCAAACCAAGCCGCACGGAACCGGTGCACGGTACCGGATTGGCCTCAGCCACAGGCGGAGCCGCTGACCTGGCTTGCGCCAAACCAGACAAATGGAGGCCGGTTCCGTTCAGGACCGAATCAACCTCCATATTCTCCACCTGCGGCTTCACGGGCAGCAGCAACCTCTCCTCCTCGGCCTCCTCGTCTTCAGACTCCGAAGAGTCGTCACTAGACGAGTCAACCGTGGAACCGTCCTGGCGGACGGCTCCCACACCTGACGGACCGGCCACCGCTACTGGACCACCCGGAGGTGGCCGCAGAGAAACAGAACCCGTCTGGCCGAAGCCAGACGGGACTGCCAGGGGGCCGTACGAGACGGCCCCCTCGGTAACCAGTCCAGAATCCTGTCCGAGGACAGGATCCGTACCAGGCATGGGGAGAAACTTCCCCCCAACCTTTGGTAGCAGGGACGACACCAGCGTGGGCAGAACGCTATGCAGAAAACCCTGCATAGCCGGACCAAACCACGCCGGCGGTGCCATCTCCGCCACATCCAGCTGGGGACATGGAGCACCCCCACCGGCCGAACCGGGCGCTCCACGATTTACTCTCGGACCGCCTGACCCCGCGTCAGACCCAGCCAAGTCCTTCTGGGCAAGGAACGTAACCATCATCTCGACGGACCACACTGCACAAACATTACACCTATGATCAATATTACATAGGGCACACCTAAAACAGACATGGTCCTTGAACACGACATGGACAAACTTATGCATTCGTCACATGATGGCGGGGCTGGCTTGGCCTATAACATAAGTACAAACCTACAATAAACAAGCGGAACGAGACCCGGATGGAAGGCAGACAATTAATTTTCAAATAATTTGACTCATAAATTAACTGTAACCCTCCCGCACTCCACCCCGCCACGTTACAACAACGATCGCATTGATTATGACGACAAGAACGAGGCGGGCATAAAACACACCCATAATAGATCCTCCAGGATGTGTAACGGCTCCAGGAATCATATCGCATAGCATTCGGGGTATATTTACTAATCAATATAAATTATACTCCTAACGAAAGCAGCACGATATGTGAAGAAAACAACAAAATGTATAACAAACTGCTGTATCACACGGTAAAACCGCAGACCACGCATCTACTCAAGAATTTTGAAACCACCGATCATTGCAAACCGATCGTGATCACACGTAAACTTGATCATTCTAAAGTTTCCGGTACCATTTTTAGTACGCAGCACCCAGAATAAGATGCGCGAATTAATGAAAAATTTTTCTTCACATAAACATCCGAGCGACCGGGTGTGACGTCACCCGCTCGGATCCTACGGAGAACGACGTCAGCCGATATTCGTGTTAGAAATACCGTAGCATAACACCTATTTTTATATCTGCCGATCAGCTGTTGGGGGTTAAAGAAGGCGATCGTCTGGCATATATCGTTGTTAGCACACGTCCCAGATTCTATGGGGCCAGAAATTGGAACATGCGACACAGCGAAATTTAGAGACCTAAGTCTTTTAACTATGTATAATAAAGAATGATACAACCTGGTTATCTTCGGCGGTATTCTCCATAGTATCCTTTAGTTAATACTTTCACGAACACACAAACTATCACTACAGATTAAAGACTTAGATTTTCTTTCACAAAAAACACTAAAATCCTCAATGCAGAAAGCATGTATTGCTCTTGTTGCTATGCAAACAAGAATGAGCTCTATGGTAACCGGGTACTCAGCAGTTGGGAGCCGAGTACCCGGTTCCCAGGAGTCGGTAAAGCTTTCTAAGTCTATAATCCTAGAGCCGCTGTCAAGGCCAGCTGTATATCAGAAGTAACAGAATGGTGAGTATTGATCGAAGGAGAAACTCGCTGTCGTCGTTTTCCGCAATATTAAAGGGATTGGTCATTATATCTGATGAGAACATCGAAAGTATCTTCTGCACATCGGTTTCATCCCTGTTCATTCGATTAGTCCCCATTTCCTTATGTACTCCAAACATGTGACTATCTTGTAACCCACACATTTGCTTTGTGACTGTTGTTATGGCTGCCCTCTCGTGGCTAGTTAAAACCACCTCTCCACAGCTCCTGGCTTTTGTGTTATTCCAATAACACCACCTCGCTTTTTGGAATCCAAATTAATCGATTGCTCTAAGGCCATATCTGTCCACACTTGATTGAATGGATGGTCTGAGCGACTTACGGAATGATTTCCATTCAAGAATTGTTCATGTACATGGGGATGTGGACTTGGAAGCATCTTCATGTCCGCAAGATATATTGGCAGCCATCTTGCATAATTGGTTCTGTCCATGCTGTAGAAATATGGCGCCATAGCAGCAGTAGCAGATAGGTGTGCCTGCCAATCTCCAGTTCTCTCAGCTCATGAATCCAAGCAGCAGCTTTACCATATGAATATATGAGTTCCAAAATGCGAACAGGTGTGATTTCGAGCTTGACTCAACTTTAAAGGATTTGAACAGCTGTTGCAATTTATTCACGTACATACACACCTCTTTGAAATTTTCTTGCAGTGCGTTTAAGTCGTCAATGCTGCTTTGGCACATCTTAATTTTCTCATCCAGACTCTCCAATTCTGTTGGAGTAATGTGGTCTTCATGTTGTCCATTTTGTTGAACCCATTTGGAAAAAGACTGCCATTGTAATCGCAGCAGCGCTTCCATAACCAATTTGTGAGCCCTCACTCCTCGATTATATGACTTCCCTTTAAGTAGAGCAGCAGCCGTGCTGCTACCATATGTGTTGGCCTCTATGAGGAGATCTTCTAAGCCAGTCATCAATTCCAATTCCTAAAAATTTTCCAATGTGGTAACTGAATTAGTATAACTTCCAATTACGACCAATCCTGGTCATTGTTAAATTGAATCTGCTATATAGAGCCTATAAATTTTCATGTATGGGCAGAGCTACAGCCCTGTCTATCAGAAACTTGCTTCCTCATATATAATTTTCAGCAATTCCTGAGTGAATAGTGCATGGCTAGAAACTCATACACCACAGGTCTACTCCACTACTATTTAAAAGACAAATTGGTTTCTATGCTTGGGCAGATGTGGGGACATATGTTCAGCAATGTTTTAATATGGAGTGAGTGATTCAACACTGGCAATGCTATCTAATTTATCTGAACCAATTCATGGCATGGCACTTGCAGATGCACATATCTGATTATCAAATGCTAAAACATTTTGTAGAACTTACACTGTTTGCATAAACTGAGATAAACATTGATTGTTCTTTCTATACTATCTATTTTATCAAGCATATCTCATCAGTCACCCATATATTAAATGATGTAATTACTTAAATAATTTTGTTATTAAATGTAGATTAATGCATAATTTGAAGTGGATGTGAGGCTCTACAGGGTTGGTTCTCAGTTATTGTAACTGCATACACATAATTTATGCAATAGCAGTTGGTATCATGTCTTGAGTTCCAATAAAATAATAACTCAATCACATGCCCCTAGCAGTTGAGGTATGTAAATGTAGAGAATTCTTCATGGTGTAGGTTATGGTTTCTTTTACTATGTTTTTGCTAAGCACAGCAAAATAAAGCTAGGGAAATAATAAAACTATGAAAATTCAATAAATTTTACAATCAGTCCAGTCTTATGTAGAATATAAATATTGCAATATTTTTGGGAGCAGGTAAATTGTTTCCACTGTTACAGGTACATGTAGGCAATGAATCATAGACATCCATATGCTTTAACCCTTCAGGGCATGTAGCTATTCATTAACCATTTATCCCGCTGAATTCCCCATGTCTCATTTTCAATGCTACCATCCAGGAAAACTATTGACTATTTTGAAATTAATTTGACTGGCAGTTGTTGCTGCCTTAGGTAGCAGTGGCTTCCAGTCAAATTACTTTCAGAATATTCAACAGAATAAGTTTTATATCATAAAGAATATACTTTTTCAGGGATTTGTTGGTGAAATGGTTAATTAAATACACAATTAAACATGATCAACATATATTCAAAGTTAGTTAAGTTTATTTACTTTATGCATATAGTAACAGTCACTTCCCCTTACAATCAGTGGGGTTGCCCTTAGCTGGCCTACCACTTAAAATGCAGGAGAAAACTTCTTTCCAACCCACTCACCCCAACCCCAGCCCATATACACCTCCAAATCAGCTCCTTCATCTCAAAATCTGACACACCCAGCTGGTTATCATATTATATCTCCTGGCAGCCATGGATAATTAAACTGACTTAAAAGAATAACAACACTGCTGAATATTTTCACATAAACTTAGACTAACATCCATTTTGCTATCACCACCCCCCACACCCACCTCAGGCCTCCTCCCCCCCCACCCCCACACCTACTCCAACCCCACACATCCACCGCCCACAACCCAACCAAACAGGTATACAGTTATCACCTCTCTCAGTCGTCTAGAGGTATAATTTTATCACCATTCGTACCATTATGCACTTATTTGAGCATAAACAGCACAAATCTCGCCATTCACATACACAATGAGCAAGCCGTTTGATGCACGAATACTGGTTCCAACATGGTATGAAAGCAGTAAATAAATCATTGCTCTCAAAATCGTACACAAATAAAGTAGAAATTGAATACATTTGCCAAACAATTCTTATTTAGAGGACTAATATGGTGTAAGATAAGATCACATCCAGCAAGTTCAGTGTTTACTTTATCACGTCAGTGAATGCTTGACGGCCAGGCTTCCCCCGTTCTAAAAATAATGACGTAGTGACGTCACGAGAAAACCTCCTATAGGAGGTCTTGTTACGGATGCAGTAATGGATTGCACAATATGAAGGCATCCTTGTACAATTTAATCACCGATCATTTCATCAATAAATCAAGCGTTATTTGAAATAAAGTTGTATTTATTCATCAAGGCTTAGGGGCACTAAGCGCCTCTGAGTCTCCCTTTAATTCACAATCTTGGAGAACCTGGGAGTGTATGATCGTCGTATTGAACACGAGGCGGCGATAATTTAGTGTTAGAAACTGGAAAGGTGCAGACAGGCAGTCAATTACTCAGTCAATCAATAGAGCAGTTAACCGTCTGTCACTCTTGCCTTGGAGCGTATGGGCTTGGTGTCAGGCCAGGTTACGTCACAATTACTCAGTCAATCAATTACTCAGTCAATCAATAGAGCAGTTAACCGTCTGTCACTCTTGCCGTGGAGTGTATGGGCTTGGTGTCAGGCCAAGTTACGTCACAATTACTCAGTCAATCAATTACTCAGTCAATCAATAGAGCATCTGTCACTCTGGCTTTGGAGCGTATGGGCTTGGTGTCAGACCAGGTTATGTCACAATTACTCATTCAATCAATAGAGCAGTTAACCGTCTGCCACTCCTGCCTTGGAGAATATGGGATTGTGTCAGAGCAGGTTACGTCACAATTACTCAGTCAATCAATTACTCAGTCAATCAATAGAGCAGTTAACCGTCTGTCACTCTTGCCTTGGAGTGTATGGGCTTGGTGTCAGACCAGGTTATGTCACAATTACTCATTCAATCAATAGAGCAGTTAACCGTCTGCCACTCCTTGGAGAATATGGCCTTGTGTCAGAGCAGGTTACATCACAATTACTCAGTCAATCAATTACTCAGTCAATCAATAGAGCATCTGTCACTCTGGCTTTGGAGCGTATGGGCTTGGTGTCAGACCAGGTTATGTCACAATTACTCATTCAATCAATAGAGCAGTTAACCGTCTGCCACTCCTGCCTTAGAGAATATGGGATTGTGTCAGAGCAGGTTACGTCACAATTACTCAGTCAATCAATTACTCAGTCAATCAATAGAGCAGTTAACCATCTGCCACTCTTGCCTTGGAGCGTATGGGCTTGGTGTCAGACCAGGTTACGTCACAATTACTCAGTCAATCAATTAGTCAGTCAATCAATAGAGCAGTTATCCGTCTGACACTTATGCCTTGGAGCGCATAGGCTTACATCAATCACTGTCAATCTGTCCATTCATCTGGCACCTTGGCCTTATATAGGATAAAATAGGCTTGGGTCGCTACAGATGATTAATAAGATTATGACACGGATCAAATTTACTGATACATTTTTAGAGACCCAATGTATTGGAGGGATCCGCTCTGTCACTAAAGTTTCTGACATATAATCAAATATGTTAATTGAGGATTCCAGTTTCTCAGTCAAACATGACGTTATAATCAACTATGTGATATGTATGTTGATGTCATAATCAATTATGTAATGAATGACGTAGCTAAGCTCATCACGACCGATTCATTGAAGACAGACTTACAAGCGTTGTTGTATGAATTGTATATTTTTACTATTTAATAAACATGCTGTTGAATATTTTGAAACTAATTTGACTAGGGCAGCAAAAGCACCCAGTCAAATTAGTTTCAAAATATTCAACAGCTTACTTGTAGTTTTCCGGAAATTGATACATTGTACATGTAGCTAGAGAATTCAGGAATCGATCGATCCCAACATGGGCGAAGTGTGGTGGAGCTTAGCTAAAGATGGGTGGGCCATAGCTAAAACTGAATTCCTCCATTCAGTAAATTACATACTGTTGGGCCTTTTCCTCTTTCGTAGCAGAAGTGTGTCATTTTATTACGATGTCAGGTAACAAGCTAAAGTGACATATTTTGATCATGACCAGTGTTTCTCATGGCATCTAAAATTTGGAGGTTCCATGGATCACACACCCTGAAATATGGGGGTCCACAGCTGAAATTTAGATTCTGCACTAAGTATTTTGTTCAAAAACCTCTAAAACTACTTATTATTAGTCCAGAGTGTCTCATGGGGCCCCTGAAAATGTTGTCTGACTGTGTAATTATTACCCAATCATACGCAATTTTCAACGACCCCATGGAACCCACTGCCTCTACTTTTGAGGGTTTTCCAAGCTGTATTTTGGGGGTATATACCCTCAAAAGCACCCCTATGAGAATCCTTGATTACGACGTCATATACCATACTTGATTGACAGATTGGTTCAAGTGATACAACAATTGAATAGTACATACATCATAAATAAAACAGTTAACTTTATAAACATGTAAATAAAATAGAAAATTGGTGTAACCGCTGTATATCTTTGCCATACATGTATATGTGCATTACGCAATGCGATTGCAGTCTTGGATGAAAATACTACATTAATAATATATATAAACTGGTATAAATCAAGGCTATATACATGTACCGGTATAGGAATGATAAAAGAATAATTTGACTGAAAATCATATTGCATCTTTAGGTCGAGACATTTGTTCCGCAAAGATTTTGACCTGGAATCAAGGTTTGTGTGATTATTGCTTCAGATCACGATAACATAATCGTGATTACTCGATTAATCAGCCTCGGTACAATTTACATTGTACCCAGACACAACAACAACATCTTATCAAGAAACCTGCAATGGTGTTTAGAAGTGTCCATTTTCAGAACAAAGAGAAAACTATTCTTAAAAATGTATCACTGGAATGCTTGGCTCGATGCTCGAGCCAGTCATTCCTGCGATACATTTTCAAAAATAGTCTTCCCTTGGCCTGAAAATGGACATTCCCTGACATGCCTGATCAAAATGTCAATTTTCTTGACCGGTTGCATCAAAGAGTAATTATATGGTGGGTTTTGAAATATTTTGATACAGTTGAAATTATTCATGATTACTTGATTATTTAATTTTAAATCATGTGTATAAATTCATGATTTAAAAAATTATCGTGATTTTCGATTTAATCACATTATAATCACACAACCCTAAATACAATAGTAACCATTATAATAGGCAAGATTGATCAAGAAAATTAAGATTTGCTTATAGTCAACTTGTCCATTTGCAGTCCAAGAGGAGAGAATTTCTTAGCTCCACCCATTTCTAGCCAAAATCCATCCACATTATATATTTGTTAGAATAGAACTGAAGCTTTCAAATTTGAATTCCCAGATTTCAAAGTAACTATACGTCAGATAACTTACATGTATTGAATATTTTGAAACTAATTTGACTTTGACCTGTTGCTGCCTTTAACTCTCATGTTGGCCAAAATGGCGTCCACACTGGCATTAGAACTGTCCACTTACAGTTAAAGAGACTATTTTCGAAACTTTACCACTGGAATGACTGCCTCGATAACGGAGCCAGTCATTCCAGTGGTAAATTTTGACAAACAGTCTTCTCACGGTCTGCAAACAGCCATTTTCTTTGAGAAATTTGAAATTTTCTTGAACAAATTTGAAGGTTAAGGGTCAACAGAATGTTTATTAAATTGTGCATTCATAAAACACATACAATGGAGGAATCCAGTTCTAGCTATGCCCCGCCATCTATAGCTAAGCTGCACCCACACTTCATCAGTGTTGGGATCGATCGATCCATGAACTGCCTGACTATCAATTTTCTAGAAAACCATACAGGTAAGCTGTGGAATATTTTGAAACAAATTTGACTGGGCGCTTTTGTGCCTAGTCAAATCTGTTTCAAAATATTCAACAGCATGATTATTATATAGTAAAGACATACAATTTGTACAACTTGACAGACTATTACGCATTTTTACGGACTAAATCACGTCATTCATGACGTAATTGATTATGATGCCAGCCTGCATGTGACGTAATTGATTATGATGCCAGCCCGCATGTGACGTAATTGATTATGACGCCGCATGATTGATCGATAAACTGTATTTCTCCATTATGTTATAAACCTAGTTTAAAATGCTCAATAATATAGTTGCTAAATCATAAAGAATTTGGTGCGTACATGTGTATGTTCTGACATTGACAATGACATTGTTACACCTTCAATGATCAGAATTTGTTAAGAAAATACATCTTTCATATATATGTACATATACATGTATATGTTCGATAATCTCTATTTGTAGGCCAAGCGGGCCAAGATAATTTTTTAGGGAAAGTTATGAATGAAATGACTGGTCTTTTACCTACTATAGCAAGTGATTCTGGTCACCAAAATATATTTCTCTTGAAAACTATTCTTCTTAATGGACCGTTCCAGTTTTAGCCCATCTCTAACTAAGCTCCACCCACACCTCACTCATGTTTGGATCGATCGATTTCTGAAAACCCTGACTATCAATTTCCAAAAAACTACACAGGGAAACTAATTTGACTGGGTGCTGTTGATGCCTAGCGGATCCAGTCAAATTAGTTTCAAAATATTCAATAGCATGTTTCTTAAATAGCAAAGAATTACAAGACATACAATTCATACAACGGGTCAGACTATTTGAGATCTGATGATGGTCTATATGGAATCCTTTGTGACGTAATGATTGTGACGTCATCATACATGCGCTGATCTGATTATAACGTCATCTGAGATCAGATGATGGATGGATACTCTGGAAAGGTGAATTAAGATATCGGCAAATGGATGATTTGCAATATAAAAGAAGAAGTAATTTTTGGCTTCGCAGCTTGAACTAAATAGCTTAACCCTTTAATGGTCAAGCCGGCCATAACTGGCCTCCGCAATAATTTTGAGGAATGTCCATCTGCAAGCCAGGAGAAGACTATTTTGATAATTTTATTCGCTAACCAAGCCAGTTATTCCAGTGAGAAATTTCCAAAAACAGTTTTCCCTTGGCCTGTAAATGGACATTCAACAAACAAATATTTGGGTTTTCTTGACCATATTTGGCCATTAAAGGGTTAATGTAAATACCTCTGAAATTTCATAATCCAGTGCAGGGAAAAGAAAGTTAGAAACCAAACTGGTACACAGGTGACAATTGTCAAGAGAAGAACGTAATTATTTGGTTTATAATGTAACAACTTCATACAAGTGTCGTCTTTGACCCATCCATCGATGTCATGATAATGCTGCCATCTTAGAGACGGGTCATGAAGAGATCTACACACATCACACCATGGTGATTTCCTATTCACAGCTGTATTTAAACCAGGAACAAACAGCTGACTCCAGGTGGGAACAACAGGAACAATATTAGAAATCAGCTGCCATTTAAAGAAGGCACTATACAGCAATGGTGATTTGTCTAAACGTATTAAATACTTTCCTAATTGTTCTGGTGAGCTAAAGTCTGCTATATTAATGTACGAATGCAGTGGCGCAATTTCCTTGTAATCGTCCACATGCGCCCCTCCCATAACAACAGGAACTGAGTCAAACTGCTCAAATGGCAACCAAAACTTCTCTGTAATATAGTTCCTACAGAATCCATTTTCAAATGACAGATAAAATTTGTACAACCTTAATTCCTTTATACAAGCTGAAGGGTTATTACAGGGGAAGTTGCCACACTTGCCATAGACATCAACTGGAATGTATTTTCTTAGTTCCTCAATGTATTCCATTCTGTTCGTAGTACTAGCCATACAATTACTTATTCTTGCTGCTACAAGTCTCCGTTTTGAGTTTAAAATTATGGTTAGATTTCGCCACAACTCTGATTTTTCAGTGAGATGGAAATCTCTCATGGCTACAATTCCTAAATATGAAAGTGGAAAGTCAGAATCACGTCGCATCAACATAGTCCAATTGAAAACGTTACGGTACGCAGCATAATCAAGACCATTATAATAGGGTGGTTCCATTGAAAAAAGAATCCATCTTTGATGCTGCAATCGCATGGATGGCCAAGCATTAGAGGGTATATCACGTGGGTGAAAGACTACTGCATCTGCTAACTCCAATTCTAACTTATCGAGACTGACTTTACATTGTGAAATCTCACACTCAGAAAACACGCTGTCTGTAATCCAATAATCTTGTCCAAAAAACTTTGTCCACAACAAAATTGTTTTCTTAGAATTTACTGAATCAGCTTTGATATGATGGGTTCCCGGTGCTGTAATTGAAACAAACAGGTTTTTATGTTTAAAGTTCATACTTTCCGGTAAATAACCATTCAATCTGGCTTGTCTGAATGAATGCCAAATAAATATGTGGTTAAAAATATAGTATGTAATACAAGAACTTCCAATGAAGCATATCAAGTTTATAAATGTAATGTAGCCAGAAAACCAAGAACGTCCAGGTCGAAACATACTGAGAAGTCGGTGTGGTCACAAAGTATTATTGGAATCTGAAGAATATCTATCTAGATTAAATCTGTGTATTTTAACATATTTAGCAAGATTAATATTCTCAGAAATCTTTAGCATACTATAAAAGTATTTATATACCTTAGGGTAGGCACTATAGCAATGCATATACAGATGCAGCTGATAATAAGGCTATACATGTATCTATCACCACTAGATGCTTATATAATTAAATAGTGCAAAAAGCAACTGGAAAAATGCAAACCGTAGCACTACATGTACATTACATGTATAAGTGAAGCGAATGTTATTGTCACATGATAGCCGTGAACACAAATGCAATCTGTGAAACTATCATAATTTTTGTCAACTCCACCCGCAATTGGTGATGAGAAGACACAAGACATGCAAGATCTAGATGACTTGAATTAACGAGAAATCAACTAATTATAAGCCAAGCAAATGTTATTTGCCTATGATTCCTGTTAAGACCTACAATGTAGATAACTATAAATAGCAAAAGTTGTGAACTTATATACATATGTCTCCATCACCAATACTGGATTAGATAAGGCATGTTCTCTGCCATGAGATAAATGAGCACCTACACTAGTTTACTGGATAAAGCGTACTTCATCATGACAGCCCAAGGGAATTACGGGTACGCGATTTAATTTCACATGCAGATGCTCACACAGTCTCCCCATCATAAGATACAGCTGATATATCCATCTGGACACCACCTGAAAGCATAAAACGCAATTGAGGAATCCAGTTTCTCAGTCAATCATATGACATAATCAACAACGTTACATGTATGGTGGCGTCATACTCAATTACATCATGCATAACTCGATTTAGTCCATCTTAAAAGCCTAATAGTCCATCAGGTTGTACGAATTGTATATCTGTACTACATGTATTTAGTAAACATACTGTTGAATATTTTGAAACTAATTTGACTGGGCTGCCAGCATCCAATAAAATTAGTTTCAAAATATTCAACAACTTTCATTTTGTACCTAGAATATACATGTAGTCTTCTGGAAATTGAGATTTAGAGTGCAGTGATCGATCGATCTCAACAAGGCCAAAGCATGGGTCGAGCTTAGCTAGAGATGGGTGGAGCATATATGTAGCTATTTCTTGAAAAAGCTTGATTGCGCTTATTTTGTCCTGACGGGAACTTGTGTGCAAGTTCGAGTCTGGATGCCAACACACAGTTTGGGCCTTCCTTTTATACTTTTCCAGATGTGGCTACACAGAGGGGTGTGACCGGATTTGATTTTGTAACCGGGATAGACAATTTGTCTACCAGCACCATAGGGTGTTCTTAATCAATGGCTCAATTTCAACGAAACTTGTGTGGAACGATCCTATGGCAATAGGCTAATTGGTCAATTTTTTCTGCAACGGCCATCTTGGATTTTCCAAAAGTTATCCATGTCCACTGAAATGCAAATGCTTCAAATGCTAATGGTCCAGGTGAGTGTCACAGGCCCTTGGGCCTCTTGTTAAACCCAGTTTCAGTTTTAAGAAACTGCCCATTGTATTATTGAAGCTACCAAACTATTTGCTTATTGGAGTATTGAAACTACAAAAGACAGTTTTGTGAAACTGAAACCAGTTTATCCATAATTGAATAGGCCCTTAGCTTTTGTAAATAGGACTACATGGCTCTTATTTGTAAGTTCATGATCATGGCCCAGGGGGCGTATTCATGAGGGTACTGAGGGTACTTCGTCCAAAAGATGCCAAAGTATGTATTCACCTACATTAGATGAATATATAGCCGCCTCTTCATGAATAGCCTCTTCGTGAATACAACGTGGTTAGGTCTGCTAAATAGGGGCAAGCAGTTAATGCGTAACTTAGGCACTCTTCATCAATACAGCTCCAGAGGGTTAACCATTTAGTCACCTTGTTAAAATCGGATTATGTCATGCTCTTCTGTAAATGTCCATTTGCTGACTAAGAGAACTATTATGGAAAATTGATCACTGGAATTATTGGCTCAGTTAATCTAACCAGTCGTTCCAGTGGTAAATTTTTCAAAATTCTTCTCTTGGTCTGCAGTTAAGCAAAGATTTTTTATTTTCTCAACCAATTTGGACCACTAAGTGTTAAATATTGGTTAGTTTTACATGCATATGCTTTTTTGCAGATTCGGACACAAATTCCACCCTGGGAGCTTCACCTTCCAGATGTTTTGTATATGATTATATAGACATATACCTTCACTACTGGACTGGTTGTCCTGACCGCCGGTGACGTGAGCTCAGTCAAACACCAATGCGCCTTGACCGAGTATTTTAAGATTTTGACGAATCGAAACAAACTGTCAGTAACAGCTGTTCATCTCCCGGTGTGATTCTTTCATCTGTGCAATTTTTCAACAAATATATCTGTGATAGCCTCCAAACAGGAGGACACAATTCTCTTCTTATACCCCGGCAAATTAAATTTGGCGGGGTTCATCTCCCGCTGTGATCCTTTCATCTTTGCAATTTGTCAACAAATTTATCTGTGATAGCCTCCACACAGGATGCACTTCACCTTTCCAGAGTATGCACCCATCATATGACATCATAATCATCTACATGGTGTGTAGAATGACATCATAATGGATCACGTCATGAATGATGTCGATAAGTACGTCACGAATGCATATTTGAAGACGGTCTCTGCGTTGTTGTACAAATTGTTTACTTTTACTATTTAATGTCATAGTTTTAATGTTTTAGTTATGTCCTTGTATGATTTTAGTGGTAGTGTTTTGTCACGTGTGTGTTTATCTATATTATTCCACGCTTTGACGACACCAACTGAAATTCTACATTTCCCTGTGTTTGTTCGTGTGTATCTAATGTGGAGATCATGTTTGTTCCTGTCCAGATCCATATCTTGTCCAGATCACAGACAACTTCTGCAAATTCTTGTTTAGGTTATGTTGCTTTGTTGTGCTAAAATTTGAAACCAGTAGGATCAATATTTTAGATGCAATACCAGACACACACAAATGTAATACCCCCTTCCCCTTGCAGGACAAGGGTAAAGATCCTGCAGTCTAAAAAATAATCTGTTGAGTATATTTTGATAAATTAATTGGAATCTATTGTTGCTTAAAGCAGCAGCAGCTTCCAATCAAATTATTATTACTATGAGATGTACTTTTATTTAGCAAGTTTACGGTTACAGGGTTTATAAAAATCATCAAGTTTAAATTTGCTTTCATTTTTCTCTCAAGCTGAAAAATAAAAGGATAGATACATTATTAACATTGCAACATGAACAGCAGCAAACCCAGTAAGATTGACAAAAATGGACAGGGCGATCAAGCGCAATAACTGGGGTGTCGGAATGTGTTTTGACCTGGGTGGATGGGGGTCTAAACTGTGGGAGAGGAAAAAAAGGGAGGGGGGGGCAGCTCCCAATTGCTCCCCCCCCTCGTTCTGTCCCCATGTGAACCATATATCCACAGTGGTCAATATCTTTAAATCAATTTTATTGTCTATGCTGATATGCCTTTCAAGGTTCCAGACCACATTGCCTTTGAATTTTTATCCATGCATACAACTACCACATATCTCTCTACTATAATATATATATGTGATGTTTTTTCAAATTATTGACAACTGTCTCTCAATACCTAAACCCCACTCGACCATTGATTTTAAATAATTTCACCATGATGGATGTTCAGTAATTTTGAGAGGCTTCCAGTTATTCAGTAATGACAAATTGACATTATAAAATAATTTAAAAGCGTGGAAACTACGGTTTCATTAAAATTAAACTAACTGTCATAAGCTGTAAAATCATATCACGTGATAAAGATAACAAACGAAATTCATGATCTTCTTAACTACGGCGAGCGGGTTGCGTTCGCATTTCCGTATTATATATGACACTGCTAGTGTAGGATGCCATTTAGAACGATTTACCAGCTTGGCCAATCGTTGAGCAGCTCTATAATAATAACGATAATAATAATAATAATAATACCCTATTCCATCTATCCGGATAATCAGGTACTCACGAGTACTCGCTTAAATAAAGGAATTGCTTCGTCATCTTCAACATTTTTACGCAAACTTTCATTCACAAAGATCTATTTATATTTTCTCGCAGAAATTTGTAAACAAACTGAATTGACCAATCGACAGTGGATTAAAAAAATTCAGCCTTCTGACGTAATGTAACGCTAAGTTTGATTGGATAAAACGCCAGTAACGCTTGCGTATTTAGTGATCGAAAACTGGTCATAGTGTGAGCCGATAATACGTCCCGTCGCTCCCGGCCTCTAATTGTCTCTTGCCGATAATACGTCCCGTCAGACTAGGAACCTAATTATTTCAAGGCAACAATACGTCCCATCACTGCCACAGGGTTAGACACATTATTTCTTTTTAAACTGTTTATTTCTGTAATTCGGACGAAAATTTAACGATGTTATGTAAAAATAAAATTCTCGTATTTTAGCATGCGGCCGATGCAGGGTACGTGTAGATGGCAATCTAAACATAGAGCCGTGTATTTATCCTCCATGGCCGTAGCTTGTGCTATGCCGAGAATCTCGCTCCCGTTAGTGTAGCTCTTGCGAGAACACCAATAATGTAGATGATCGCGAGTAATACGAATGCTACATGTATAAACGATTCTGATCAAGGTCCCCAAAATGCATTCAGGAACCGTTGTCGTGTTTAAGAATGAAATGAGACACCGGACAATGCGTGTATAAATTATTAGCAACGGGTTATGAATTAATTACAAACGCGTACTCATTTTATTATAAATGGGACTGAACTAATTTTTAACCCGTTGCTAATTATTTCTGACGTGTTTGTAAAAAAATTTATATGCGTCGTATAAGAAACAATGATGCATTTGTTGCAAAACATGATGCGTTATTAGGGCATTATGTTTTTCAAACAAGCGCGAAAACTGCCACGTTTGTGTCGCGTTTGAATTTTACATTTGTTTTGGACAGTACTGTAGGCACAAAACACCACTAATACCTGCTCATCTACGATTCTGTAAGCTTTGCAACCAGAACCTAATCGAGGATTAAAACACTTTATAATGGAATGGCCACATTACGATCAGGAGAGACAATCGCTCCTTAAAAAGCTTAATGAGTTTACTAATTCTGTCTCGCTTTATAGGTGTAGCCAATTAAAATTGTTAATGTCATATAATAATGGAGATAGTGATCTAATAAAAATTGTTATTGATTACATCAACGTTTTCCTAGCTCGTCGGCTTTGTACTTTAAATCCTATGCAATGACACAATTTGTCAGATTGTCATCCTGTACATGAGGCAGGTTCATATAATGATTGCATATGTGTGTCTTAAATTTTAATCAACGTCCATATTAATTTCATTGGGAAACTAGCCAACTTCATGAGTCCTGGTAAATTCACCTTACCTCACTGTATTTGATATACTGTTTAATTAGATATCCCAAACAATCCGATATTTATGCCTAGTGGCAGTAAACTTCTAATCATAGCCCTATACATTAAACCTGTACATTTTTTTTTATTTATTGTCATAGAACCTATATTTTCATCTTTGTAAAATGTAGTTAAATGTTTATACCATGGCATATGTCATTGTATTTGATATGCCAATAAAAGGATTGATTGATTGATAATGAATCTCCTGGATTAGCTCAAATGTTAAATATACAAAACACTGATTTTTGATTAACAACAAATGAAGACGTCATAAATACGTATTTATGATCAAATAAAGCAAAATACACACTTCTGGGTTGAATCACGCGCAGAGACGTCATACCTAATCATGCCCACAGAATGAAATTCAATTGCCAAATTGAAATAAAAATTGAGATCTAGAGTTAAAAAAAACAACCATCACGGGACCAGTGCCCGGTACCAGATTGGCCTCAACCACGGGCGGAGCCACTGCCCTGGCTTGCGCCAAGCCAGACAGATGGAGGGCTGTTCAGTCCAGGACGAAATCGACCTCCATGCTCTCCACCCGCGGCATCTCAGGCCGCAGCAACTTCTCCTCCTCGGCCTCCTCATCTTCCTCACCGCTACTGGACCACCCGGAGGTGGTCGCAGAGAGACAGAACCTGTTAGGTTGGAGCCCGACGGGACTGCCAGGGGGCCGTACGAGACGGCTCCCTCGGTGGCCAGTCCAGAACCCTGTCCAAGGACAGGGTCCGAATCAAACATGGGGAGAGACTGCCCTACAACTTTTGGCAGCAGGGATGACACCAGCGTGGGCAGAACGCTACGCAAGAAGCCTTGCGCGTAGCCGGACCAAACCACGCCGGCGGTGCCATTTCCGCCACCTCCGGTTGTAGACGTGGAGCGCCCCCAAGGGCCGAAACGGATGCTCCACGATTTACTTTTGAGCCGCCTGATCCCGCGTCAGACCCTGCCAAGTCCTTCTGGGCAAGGAACTTCAGCATCATGTCGACCGACCACACTGCGCACACATTACACCTATTGTCAAGGTTACATTTCGTACAGCGAAAACAGACATGGTCCTTGAACAGAACCCGAACGAATTTGTGGCACTCATCACATGATGGCGGGGCTGGCTTGGCCTGTAAATAAGCACAAACCTACAATAAGCAAGCGGAACGAAACAGAGATGGAAGGCAGACAATTAATTTTCAAATATTTGACCATAAATTAACTGTAAACCCTCCCGCACCCCACCCCGCAATGTTATAGCAAAGATCGCATTTATTATGACGACAAGAACGAAGCGGGCAATAATACACCCATACACTGATCCTCAAGGATGTATAACGGAACCAGGAATCATATCTCATAGCATTCGGGGTATATTTACTAATAAATATAAGTTATACTCCTAACGAAGGCCAAAACGATATGTGAAGAAACAACAAAATGTAAACAAACTGCTGTAGCACACGGTAAAACCGCAGACCACACATCTAAATCAAGAATTTTGAAACCACTGATCATTGCAAACAGATCGTGATAACACTCAAAACTTGAAAATTCCAAAGTTTTCTGGTACCAATTAAAGTACACAGCACCTAGAATCAGATGCGCGAATTAATGAAACATTTTCTTCACATAAACATCCGAGAAACATGGGTGTGACGTCACCCGCTCGGATCTTACGGAGAACGACGTCAGCCGATATTCGTGTTATAAAACACTGTCAACCAACACCTATTTTCATATCTGCCGATCGCCTGTTGGGGTTTAAAGAAGGCGATTATCTGGCATATTTCGTTGTTAACACACGTCCCAGATTCTTTGGGGTTAGAAATTGGAACATGCGACACAGACGAAATTTCAAAGACCTAAGTCTTTTAACTATGGAATAACATGGAAATATAATGTACAAGCTGGTTATCATCGGCAGCATCCATGGTAATCCAAATATCCTTTAGAGAGCGCACAAGCTATCACAATTTAACACAGAAAAAAGACTTAGAACAATCTCAAGACTTCCAACTGCAAAAAAGTATGTGTCTCTTGTTGCTATGCAAACAAGAATGAACTTCATGGCAAACGGGTACTCGGCAGTTGGGAGCCGATTACCCGGTTCCAGGAGTCGGTAAAGCTTTCTAAGTCTATAGTTCTAGGGCCCAGCTATCAGGGCTAGCTGTATCAGAAGTAATAGAATGGTGAGTATTGATCGAAGGAGAATGATTGGCTCGATAGGCGAGCCAGTCATTTCCTTGATAAACTTTCAAAAATAATCTCTTGGTCTGCAAATGGAGATTTTCTGAGAAAATTTTAATTTTCTTGAAAAAATTTCAGGGTTAAATGGTAGAACACAGGATAAGTAACCGTTTAAATGTCAAACCTATGTGCCTTAAAAATGTATAAATATCAGGAGAAAAGACAGTGCAATGTCAGGGAATTTATACTTCAGTCCCTAAGAACGATCAATCCCGTATATTGTTATAATGGCATAATGATGTCAATGATATGATGATGTCATGATAATAATCGAAATAATAATGATGGTGATGGTACTAGTGATTGTAATAATGATGATAATGAAGTTTGTAATGATAATATGTACATAGTTATTTGTAAATATTGTTCATTTGAGTTTCCCATATGTGACAATGTGACCTGGGTTTGTAAATAAATCGAAATTGTATTGTAGTTGTAGTAATGGTATAATGACATGATTATATATCAATATAGTGACAATGATTGTAAATATATCATTTAAAAAACAATGATAATATACATGGAAACTGTCTTTGTCCAATATCACTTCATCGCCAGAAATGTTTTAATTTACGCATTCCAGATATGCTTCATAATTCAATTTCAAAGCAAGCACACAGGTAGGCTGATGAATATTTTGAAATCAATATGACATGAAGCCGCCATAGACAACAGCATTTGAACCTTTGATGGTCAAGATTTGCTAAGAAAATTTTACTTACAATTTTTGCTTAGTGAATGTCCATTAATTCATATGCCAAGAGCAAGCCATTTTTTTAATTACCACTAGACACGCTAGAATGACTGGCTTGTTTAATATCGAGGCAATCATTCCAGTGGTAAAATTTCAAATGCACATTCCTTCAGACCACTGCAGATTTTATTTTGTCTGACTTGACCATTAAATGGTTAACACAATATTTCTTATTATTGCCTGTAGTATCTCGGTATCTCTGTTTCTCAGTGAAGCTATTGTGTATTCTTGTAATCATGCGTCTTCTTCTTCTTCCTTTCGTTCGCTGATCATACCGCCAGTCCTGTAAGTGACTATCGACATGATCATAAGCGTTAAGTGCGTGGATCCATGGTTTATTAGTGCGCCGTGTGGCCTGGAACCTCCGTCTTCAACACTCGAGGTTTCTGTCAGGGTTACCTCACCCATACCTCCTTTAGTCGCCTCTTACGACATGCAGAGGATACGGAAGGTGTATTCTAAGCCCCACCTACAGGGCGAACATGCGTCTAATTACCCTCGCCACGTAAGGGGAAGACGGTATTGCGATCGAGTGTGCACGTGTGTCCGGAGCTGTATCTCGAAAATTACTACATGGACAAGAGGATTTCCAGGCATGTGAGCCACATAGAAAAACTGGGTCCAGATCGGATCAAATACTTGATCTATGGATATCTCGGAAACTGCTGGTCTGAATTGGCTCAATGTTTAACAAAATCTGGAGAAGGGAGGGTGAGGGGCTGCAATCTCTGATTTCTCTTGTTTATCAGGTTATTATTTTTAATAAATCTATACACTTTTCTGATCCATTTGTTTGTTCCTAAGATATTTACCCATTTCAGCCATGCATACTAACTTGAAGATTAATTACCATTTTTACCAATTTATTATGCCAAATATTTTGAAACTAAACTGATTGAAAACAAAATGTTCAATAGTTATTGGGGAAAATTAGAATATTAACCAATACAGTGATTGCCTTGGTTAATCTGTATGTTTGTCTATCAGCTTCCAGCCATGGTTAAGTTCTTGGTAATGGTTTACGCTCTGCATATATTGTCTTATATCAGGAATCGCTAATCATATTGAAACTAAATTTGGACACATGATTACCTTATTGAAACTAAATTTGGACACATCGTTAGCCCGAGGTAGTGCAATGACAGTGAGGTCACACGGTCAATCGTTCCGCCCCCACCACCCTAATCGGTGGGCAGGATGATGATTATGATTGACAGGTTAAGGTTAAAGGTCACAGCCGTCAAAGATTCAGATTCTAACCTGTTCTGATGTAAATTATATTTGTATTTTTATATCGTTCAATAAAGTTTAATACAAAATATTTGCTAAAGGTGTAGGCAAATGATATTCCCATGATTCAACATGCATTAAGTCAGTGATTTTTTGTTACCAGTTTTCCTTCACATGTCTCTCGATCTTACTGCGTGCTATACACGAAAACAAGGTTTTTTCAGGCCGATTTTGGTCAAATTTAGGGGTGGGTGCGCACTATGCACAATAGCACAGTATATATACGGAATTTTACGGTATGTTTCGCAGCATAGCCATGTATTTAGGATATTTTGAGGTGCAGATCTTTCCCCACATATCATGGTCTACCCATAGAATTTAATATGGCATCATGCGTAAAAATAAGATCTAACTTCCTAGGCATCAGTTTTGTTAGTTATTTAAGCGACCAACCGCAAATGATCCAAAACAGAATTAGACATACGCAAAAAAATAGCTTGAATGCCCAAGAAATTCAAATGACGTAGTCGCTCGTTATGTTGGCAGGCTGGTGAAAATTAAACATCTTTTGTGATTGGAGGCATTCCACTGAACTATATAATATAGTAATATACTGGAAGGCATCCCAAGTACAAATGGATTTTGTAACATTGAGAATGTAAATATTGCAAATTAATATGATATTATGTACAGAAGATAATTTTTTTAATAGTTTGAATAATAATTTCACTAAATCCTAATTAGCAAATTGATTCAGCATTATATTTATTGACAAAATTTGTGTACACTTGGGCGATTTAGTTTGGGACGACTTGGTTACATTACGATTATTAGATGGCGACTCAGCGAAGTAAATTTAATGGATGCCATATTTTTACAAATGCTCTTTCCGATATAAATTTTCAAACAATAAATGCCAAATTCCTGCGATATTATTGTTTTATAATGCAAATTTATTTGAGAGTAAATGTACATATCATGATATTGCTCTCAATCGAGCCGAGAATACGCTATCTCGCTCTCATTAGCGTAGATATCGCGAGAACACGAATGGGGATTCCCCTGTTGCAAATGGCGACAGTAGTTTAACACAACTCTATAGGCCCATAAGACCTTTTTGTGCAGATTCGGGCCAAATTTGTGCTTGCATACTATCTATTGGTGCACATAATAGAGCCAAAAATATCAATGCTCTGATCCACATAATATTACGATGGCCCATTTAAAATATTGATCCGGGCAAACAAAAACCCCAGTCAGTGGTTAGACAACACTACCACCACCAGATTACCATGATCAAAACCAGATTTCAAGGGGCAGAAAAGACACAAAATAAGTTTTATTGAACAATTTACATTAAATACTGTATTATACTACCCATGCCATCATTCTATATTGTTCAATACAGTGTCAAAGCCCTAAAGCCTACCCACCATTCAAAAATCTTGAATCCAGGAAAATCGAATCGAATCAAAGCTTCGTGACAATATCGAATAGAATACTCGAAGCTTCGCAGGGGCCTCGAAGGAAGGCTATGTATGTTTTCTAAAATTGTGAATAACCAGGTGTGCATCAACCGACAATGCTACGGTCAACCTGTAACACGCCTGACTAGATCAAGCCACATACATAGTTTCCTCCAAATCCCAACCAGGAATGAAGTATATCGCATGTCATTCTTTCCACAAAGCGTGCCCAACTAACATGTAGACATTGGGACAACATTGGCAACGGGTTGGCAGATCGCAGTTGGCATTACAACATTGGTCCAACGTTTGCTGTATCACTTGTTTGCCAACATTGGGCCAGTATAGGCAACTTCACAGTAAATCAAACAAAATCAACATAATATTCAGCTTTTAATTTAAAAATGTTTAACTTATGCTTTCTGGTGTGCTATTTTAAATATCTTCATAGACTTATGCCTGTTACGCAGCTGTGTAGCACGCCACTTAGTATTCAAATATTATCTGCTTTGTGGACTCGAGAGGTGCTTGATGATGTCATTTGGCAATCATCGGGAATGTCCGCTGGTGTGCCGATGAAGCAGTATGGCCTGCACCACACTCTTCCCCGCTATATTTTAGTTTTCTCACATTTTAATTGTGGGCTAAATCAAGGTTATAGTTGAGAGATAGCAGATGGTAAGCGAGCTAAACAGTACCACCATGATCAAGCCTCAGAAATCAGATGTTACAGTGGACACAAGGAAGAGAGTGAGGTGAACAACATGCGGGGCTGCGTGACCGAGCCACAGAGGTACATGTAGTTATTACCTAAGAACCTTAGAGAATTGTACATAACATATCTCACAGGCATGCGTGACCAAACCTCAGAAGCTAGATACACACAGTATGGAACAACAAGAAACAATACTGACCAGGATAAATCTTCACAAACTGGTGAAACCTTACAGCACAAAGTGTCGAGAGCATATTCTAATAACATTCAACATATGTTACAAATAAAGAATTCAAAGCAATAATTATAAGTTTACAACCTGTAAACCCGGTGAAACATACACTAAATTACACACTGAGGCAGTAGTAACAGGAAGCTGGCTCGACGACCAGTATATTCAAGCCGTCTTTGTAGCCGAGAAGCCAAGAAGTCTTTGTAGCCAAGAAGCCATGCAGCGTGACTCAAGGACTAGTGTACCCAAGCCGCAAAAGTGTCATGCATCTGACCAGGAAAATGTTACTGTACACACCGATGAGTATTTACATTGACTACCATGACTATACACAAAGATCTATTACATCTAGCCAAGCATAACAACAAGTACATTACAACAAAACCATTTAAATGATGACCAGATCCGAATTAAACACAAATTTTATAACAATGACACATGTGACCTTATGAATATGAACCGCTAAATTAGGAATAAAAGTGGTAACATACATGACATATGGGTGTCATAGGGCCAATCAAACATTGCTATGCGATCTTTATATGTCTGTGATGATTACCCTATGCTAGCCATGGTTAAAACAGATTATGAATCACGATTTTGCACCAATGTTTAATAGTCAAACTCTGAAGATATGATTTCATCGGGCCAACCAAGCAATGCCACACAGATCACATACATTCAGGTATAATTTCATATGGTTCGGAATGTGAAATATTTACTATTGAAAATTCAGGGTGTGACAATCTGAACAACAAGTGTTAAATGTCAATGTCAGCAAACTACTATCAGGTACATGTATTTATTATCCACATATGACTGATGTAAGTGTAGTATAAGTTCTCCACCGGCCAGTTTATTCAAGCCTCATGGAGGATATGATAATGCCATGACCAAGTGACTACATGAGTACATGTAATGAAACAAGGTGCATGATTTCAGTTATATTTGTGCCTTGATATTTTAGTAAGTTGTCCTACTCAGAACTAGAATTATTTACATGGATGACATCTGAGTTGTAAGAAGGCATCTCAACTAAGCTTACCGCACCGAAACTAAGTTACTGAAGTCGTAAAGGAATACTCCCAGGGCCAGAATATGCAAGCCTCACGAAAAGTGTTCAACAACCAACAACAAATTAGTATGATAATCGAATAGCATTGGTGAGAATTTGTACAAAATGAGAAACGATTGAATCAATCAATTCAGATACATGTGAATATCTACTAACATCTCAAAGATAATATACCTGAACATGACCATGAGAATTACTATCTACGGGCCAACGTGACCGTGCCACAGAGGATATTAATTAGATACCAAGTAGGGATGGGATGAGAAGTTAATTCAGAAAGCATGCATTATGCAACATCCATCATTGATCATTAACAAAGAGACAGGTATGCATCATCCTCAAGGGCCTGCATGACCAAACCTCCGGAGGGAGATACAACCATTAGAAGGCATAACTACAAATAGGATCAGTGGAAGCAACAACACTAACCAGTACATCTCCGCTAGGCGAGCCTACTAGGAAGGACTCTGGATTCAAGTGATCGAAATATAGAACAACCTGTCCTTCTGAGTGTCAGAGGAAGCCATTAAGAACAAATACCATTAGAATACACCACAAATTTATAATAAACTATTGTGATGAATCGCCAAGGACCAGTTTATTCTAGCCTCATGGAGACAAATCCAAATTTCCTCATAGTCATATATTGTGGCCAAGAAGAGATAGTTTACAGAGTGCAAAGTACAGGGGACATGTACAAGTATTTACAAAGAACTATTTCCATCAAGCGAATCTGTTGAATCAGATGAGTGGCTTCCAGGGGCCAGAAGAAACTTAGAGAACATCATACGCGCAATTACCAATAGTAAGTCAACATTAACCAGGATCAGATACCAAAGATTCATAAATCTGTGATGAGAGTTCATCTAAATGGAGCCGACCAGGGTTGGGGTCAATTCCGATTGGAATTGGAATTGATCAGTCAATTCCAATTCAATTCCGGAATTGGAATTGGAATTGATAAATCTGATGACTCCGAAATTGGAATTGATAAATTTTAAGACACTCGAATTGGAATTGGATTTGGAATTGATAATTTGTATTGACCGGAATTAATCAATTCCAATTCAATTCCAATCAATTCCAGTCATATTTGTCATAGATTTACTGAACATTGTTGGCTATAAAATGTACATGTAGTATCTGTAAATTATACACTGCTCTTTATATGCCCTTAATGCATTTCATCCTAAATGATATTTATGATACCACTTATCACATTTCATTCTACATGTATATGCAGGTTGATGATATTTATTATGCAGGCTGTTATTAGATGCTTTATTGAATATTTTTAAATTAATTTGACTGAATACTTTTGTCTCCTATGGCTGCAACAGTTTCTATTAAAATAAATTTTAACAACTTAGTTATATCGCTGGTTTGATGACTAGAATTTGAGATACTGATAATTCAGTGATGAGCAAATTAGCCCATAACCCTTTAACACCTAAGCCGGCCAAAACACCTTCTGCAATGAGTTTGAGAAATGTCCATTGGCAGGCCAATGGAAGACTATTTTTGAAAATTTACCACTGGAGTGGCTAGCTTGATAACTGAGCCAGTAATTCCAGTGGTAAATTTTCAAAAATAATCTCTTGCTCTCTGAATTGACAAAATAAAGATCTGATAAATGCTATGAACTTTAATACATTATTGAATTAACTTAATTCTCCATGACCAGTGACCAATTAAGCTTTTTATCCTATGTGAGCTTTGTACCGCCTTTAGTCAATCAAAGGTGCTGATCTTGAACTTATTTCATTCTGCATTCCCTGGAAACAAGTTTTCATCTCTATGAAAACATGCCATCTTTAAAATCATACAAATTAGTTAAAATGATTTCAAAAATATATATAAGCTAGAACCAAGATAACCAAATTGTGTTAAAATTATTCATCAAGATGTTAGCAATAGTGTTCAGTAAAGTAATAACTCATCTGCATGGAATGAAATGGGTGAAGAAAGCTGTACATTAGAAGCTAATTGCCCTGTAATTATACCCTCCTACATACATTGTAACAAAGGAATCATTGAACAACCCCCCTCTGTGAAATGTCTCTGCTTTTAAAACACACACACCTGGTCTAGTGGTGTTATTCAAACTCTACATACAGTACATGTGAGCAGTACTCTCACTCAGTACTGTACTATATACATTGTATTCTAATCCTTTTTAATGCAAACATTTAAATAGAGAGGTTTACATGTATCTATAATAATTAGACTAGGCATTAACCTTTAGTCATATTCATCAGAAGAACCTCGGCATTAATCTATAATTAAGTCAAATGAACTAAAAATAAGGTTTGTTGAATGTTGACCTTTTGGACAATAATTTGACTGAAAGATTTAACTATCTATTGGCAACAAAAAATGTTATTCTAATGAACGGAGAAGCCAGCCGAAAATGCCTTCTGCAATGGTCTTGAGGAAGGATCATATGTATGATGACTATTTTTGAAAATTTATCAGTGGAATGACTGATTCCATAACTGAGCCAGGCATTGCATTGTTAAATTTAAAAAAAATAGTCTTCTGTTATCCTGCAATTGGACATAATTTGCTAATGATAAATCAATTTTTTCTTGGCCAATCTTGGCCATTAAAGGGTTAAAATATAACAATGTTGATCTCAAGTAAATATTGGTATGGAATTGGAATTGATCAAATGGAATTGCAATTGGAATTGAAGTTGTCTGGGTGGAATTGGAATTGATAAAATGAATTGATGTGGAAACAGAATTGGAACTGGAATTGATAAAAATGAATTGAGGTGGAATTGGAATTGGAATTGATAAAATTGAATTGACCGCATCCCTGGTGCCGACCCATTGAAATTGTTCAATTTTTCACCAAGCAAAGTGCCGGGAGGGTACCTGGAATTGTATGTACATGAAGAAGCCTGGACACTGTGTTGACCTGCTGAATATATATCAGGTGGCTCTTCTTTCACAGATATGCACAAATTTAGACCAGTCGTAGTAGACGGCAAATGTTGGAAACACATACTCAGAATGATATTCTCTCCATGCCTTTCAGTGTGATGAATGGAGCTGCTTATATCAGGTGGCTGCGCCTTCACTGACATACGTGTTGGTGACCTAATCATCTTCGCATCGCCTGGCTCAAACTGCTGCAATGTAGACTGTGGCAAGGATATAGATTCATTATCAGGTGGTTCTTCCTTCACTGACATAAAGGCTATTGGTTGGGAAGGAAACAGATCAACTGATAGGGACTGTGGTTGATGCATCAGGGGCAAGGCATGAAGTAGGTAAGCATTCGATATGTCTGACATAACGTGATTCATGCTGCGTGGCATTGCCGAGGCAGGTGTTGAGGAAAGCATCACTATTGGTGTGGTAAGCTTAGATTCACAGAATGAAGTGGAAGGTGGCGTCTCAAATCTGTGCTCCGATACCATGCACTGCTGACACACTGCAGATTCGACTAAATCTAGAGCTATCAGTAGAGTCAATGGTTCCTGATCCATGGTAAGCATAGCCACCTTCCAATTATCCACACCCCATATAAAACTCGCAACTAGGGGTGCAACGACACACTAAGCAACGATACGATACGCATCACGATACTCCTGTCACGATGCGATACGTATCGCGATACTTCATGTCAGCTATGACAATGACAGTCAAATATTTTTGGCAGGTGTTGTAAAACCAGCGAATTGTATTGGCCAAAACCATCCAATCGGTAGCTCTGTGAAATCGGCTTAATATTTTTTAAATCCGGGTGACTAGGCTAATGTCGTAAGATGGCCGATTCCAGCGGTTCTGAATGCCATATTTATGAATATTTACGGCAATTCGAGACACTGTTTAAGTACAGGCATTTTATATTTTACTTACCAGCTCTTAAAATTCCACGCAAATGTGCAGCAATTACGAGAGTCAAAATAAAATTAGTTCAACTAACCCATGAACAGTTGGCAATTCCCGGGAAAATAGCCAGCTAATGTCTAATGACGTAGTAGTCAGCGGAATAATCTGATTAGATGCTGTTGGAATCACCCTTTATGGAACTCCAATTAGTACGCATTTATGAATGAAATTCCTCTATAGTGTATATTGCGTGCGTCAGGCGCTCATTGATTTAATAATTTGATGCCTCATTTTCGTATCTCACTCGCTCTTATTTTCGTATTTCACGCTGATCCCGTAGACACCCTCCGCATCGTACAAAAGCAAGCGATTTTTCTTCTATAGTACATAAACAGTAAAAGCTGTTTCATTGCCTCCCACCGCGGTTCTTTATCGTGAGAAATTTGAATTAAATTTAAGGAATTTTCATTGCCGGCGTCGTTGTAGAAGTGTTTAAGGACCGAACTAAATATGTTTGCGACAATTTATTGAAAACATTGCGAGAATTGACCAAGAACAATGTTGTAAAATTTATGTGGCCTTACCAGATTTCGTAACTAACAGTCGTGACTTGTCCCTAAATTTTCTGCACTAAAATCCCTCCTCGAGGTAAAGTTACATCGTAGTTTAAAAAGGTTATTGTATCCGCATATTATTTAGAGTGTTTAACGTCTGAAGTCAATCAATGGTCGTATCCGATTTTAATGAACTAATCTCACTGGAAATTTCTTTTTTGCCGTGTCGCGATTCGGAAAACAAGTATCGTGTATCGTATTGTGGGGAAAGTATCGTGATCCATCGATGCATCGATGAATCGTTGCTGCCCTACTCTCAACTACAATATTTTCACGGACTTCATCTGGAGCAATGGGATAGGCATCAACGGTCATGTCATCTATCAGGTCGGTGAACTCGACCAAGGAGAAATCACCTTGTTCTATGACCTGCAACATGCGACGTTGACACCGCATCTCCTCAAACCAGTCACTGATCTTCATGATGCCCACTTAAGTGGATATAGCATGACCATGGATACCAATAATGCTACTTCTTCCCTCCATCAAATGAATGAAGCAGTTGTGATAGCATTGGAGGAAAGAAGACACTCTAAGCAATGGGGCATGAGTAGTAGACAATAGATATTCACATGCACAGACAAAGGTATTCAGTCAAATTGAAACCAATAGAGAAAGGCGACTGAAAATACAGGGTGTATGTCTAACTGAGCAATGTCACCTCACAACACAGATGTCACAAACAAAATTATCAAAGTAAACTAGATACTCATATACTCATATAGTGTTGATGGATTGATCTAGCTAGACACATTAACGATCACAAAGCGAGGAAATTTGACAATCATTTCAAATTATTGCAAGAAAGCTACACCAAAATATCTCTGCAACTACAAAATATTATATGAACAATGACAAAATTAAATCTTACTATAACTATGGAATATAGGTGGTCTTACAATAAGTTTGAACGATTACCAACAATAAATCTAGGAAACATTTGCTGAATTGGAAATCATTGAATGATGGTCACTGGTTTCCAATGTGCAACAATTATACTCATTCGTGAGAAATGCATGTTACATTTGATATAAGTTAACATGAATTTGAATTTTAGCAAACACATTTCACTGTCACGAAAACATATTACATGTTAAGCAGTGTGCTTTTTGGAAGTAAACATTCCTATAAATTACCAATTATATTACCCCTGCAGACTGCAACAGTAAAGATGTATGTCTGTTTAGATTTCAAATTTGATGAAATTGGCCCATTTAGAGAAGTTTCATGGCCTTACTTACAGCGAGGAAATAGTTTGTCACAAATATTTTGCCAACACAGCTTTCGATTGGAAACTCAAGGTTATTCGAGATTCTTGAGGATTTATCAAAATATTTATGAACAGTAACAAAATCGTGAGTTCGTCATATTTCTTCCCTACCACCACAATATTTGAAGAAGAAGACTAAAGCAGAAACAGTTGAAAGTCAATAAATCAATAAAAATAAAGAAATATTTCGGAATCACATGTCAAGATGACGGGAAATTTAAAAGGCAGAGAAAAGATAGAGATAAACAGAACTGCAACCTTTTCCTTTCTTTTTTAATTTAATTAATAATGGGTATCATCCAATTTACATGTAGTGCTTTTGCACCACGTAAATAATCTATCACAATATTATGTAATGGAGACATACCTTTGGCCTCAGACGCAGCTGACTAGCACGTCCACTTAATAGGCCATTCAGATATTGTCTGCTTTCTGGACTCGAGAGGCGCTTGATGACATTGGGCCAATGAGCAAAATTATGTAACAGTAAACGTTGGGTGCTGGAATAAACTACCAGGGGAGGTATTGTAGTCATGTCTTCATTCCTTGACACTTTCAAGGGACATCCAGCCAGGCTTGATCTCCTCTGAATCAATAATAAGAACTCCGTTTTTAACATGTCTATACATTAGTTTGAGTTCCGTGTTTTTACAAGTTACCGTTATCTCACTCATAAGATTTTAGCCTCTGCAACTTGCCTTTAATATGAAAATAGGCATTGCCTATAAGCGAACACAAGACACCATTTATTGCTTAAATAAATAGAATGAATTTGGATAGGGCCGAAATGTTATAAATACGTATGCCCATGTATAGTACATTTGAAGCTAATTGTTCATCATGCTTGGAGGACATTCCGCACCAGTCCAATGACGTTATAAAATTTGTATCGACGCATCGCGGTGCACCTCACTATTTAGGGAAATACAAACAAGTTCATAGTAACTATGACATCATAATGAAATGTCGTCCGCTAGAACTTTTAGATCACGTTTATCCAGACATAAGCTACAACAAACGGGAATTAATGCCTGTGTCCACGTAAATACATGAATGTACATTCCATCCGGGAGTGAATGGCGTGGTACCGGGCCTTAAACTTCTAGCTATCAGTGCTAAATACATACAGCATTGGCAACAAAGACTTTCCACGGCCATGGGTGTCAAAAATAATTACAAGACAGTCAACCAAACCTCATATTGCTTTTACAGACGCATAAATTGGAATATATATATAAAACTTAAACTAGTAAAACGTGATAAGCCACATCGCTGAAGTATACCTGACGGTTGTCTTCGGTTGGAGGACGAAAGTCAGATCACACTACTTTCCCAAGACTTATGCAGGGGAAACAGTGACTCTTCAAACTGACGATTCAAGAGCAATACAGCACTACCTACAAATGTAACCTTAGGATGGCGCATGCTTACTGCATTATCCAGGTTCTAAGAGGGGACCCATGTGCAAACATAAGCACTCCAATCAGGAGATGAAAAGGAAGCATACAGGATATATAATCTCCACATCATGGAATCTCTAGGCACCAGCCATATGGTTAAAGAGCCATTAGCCAGTAGGCTATCCCCTACCCCTCTGTTCCCCCATCCAACATTATAAGTTCTATACATAAAGCTTGTATCTGGTCTGCGTCAGACTATTTAATCATTTTACATTCTGAAGAAAATGAACGCGATTTCGTGATAACAATATCACACAAACTTTGGACATTAAAAATGCACAGTAGGTTGCCCTAAAACAATTTGGGGAACATACACATAATGAGTAACCAAATCACATAAGGCAATGGGGGCCCATGAAGAAACCACAAAAGCTATATCACAAGCCACAACTGGAACAAAAAAAGGCTCACGACTGAAAACAAAGATTTCTCAGCCGCATGGTACATGTTTTTTAGCCTGGTTCCCTGTCTCATTTTCTGTTGATTTTTCCTCATTACACGTACCTATCATCGGATAATGAGCTTTCGAGGGTGTAAGCACATTTTCGGCGATTTAATATAAGAGTAGGAATATTACCAACAAATGCTGTCAATTTAATAACCAGCAACCATTCTCCGAAATAAAACATTCATTCAAATAAAAATAAACCCTAAAATAAACTTACTGCTTATAAATATCCACTATCTGGTCGACAGATGCAATCTGAGTATTGCGTCATGTGTTTTCGAGGGTGAAGTAATCTCATAATTCAACACTATAGTGAGGCAGTGAAATGGTGCCAATGTTTATTATTTGAGCAAAGGAGAGTCTGTCACGAACAGTAATACCATAAACGAGTCTGATACAAACACAGAACTTAATTTATAGTTGTAAATCCAGATCAGGTTAAATTCCACTTTTCATAATAACTGGGTAGCAGCAAATTTCAGCCAAAGTTTTAAAAAAATAAGATTTTTCCTTTTCCTTTTGCAAATTGGTCAATAGTGGTTTGCCTACCAGAAAGCAAAAAAAAATAGTGGAAATTTATATCACACAGGGTTAATACCTTGAGCAGAATAAATTGTGTAACATTACCAGGTCATACCAATAGTTAATACTAAATGGAAAATAGAAAAATTTAACTGGAAGCACTGCAGTTGCTGCCTGAGAAGGCGACGACTTCCAGTCAAATTAATTTCAAAATAGTCAATAGAATAAGTTTTATATCGTGTCAAACTTTAAGAAAATTTTAATTAACCCTTTCAGTGATTAATTGCCACATTTTTAAGGCAATCGTACAAAACTTAAATACTTCGAAATTAATTTGACTGGAATCAGTTACTGCCTCAGACAGCAATGGCTATCAGTTAAAAAAATTTTCAAAATACATCCCTCAAAATTTCAAATATTTGTGAGACCCATTTTTGGGTCCCGTGTTTTCAGGTCTGCGTAACCAAATTGGTTACGCCATTTTTTATCCAAACCGGCTTTATCTGAACATATTTCATCTGTATATTAAGTTAATAATGAATTTAAAGTGCATGTTGCTGAATTATCATTAGCATATTGATTACAGCATGGACTTATCCAGCAATTACCTAATTTACAGATAAAATATGTTTAGTTACTCAACTATTGACCTCATAATCAATTACATCACATATAGGTTGATGTCACCAGTCACTATTATAATTGACAGACAATACTAACTCTCATAGTAGTCTGTCAGTAAGTATTAGTTGTATGTCTTTGCAATTTAATAAACATTCTGTGGATTGTTTTGTGGGGAAGTTTGTTTCAACGTATTCACCAAGTTAGTTGTATAGTTACCATGAAATTGAGATTCTGGGACAAAGCTTGGAGCATAGCTTAGCTAGAGATGGGTGGGGAATAACTAAAAGTGGATTCATCCATTGTGATATAAGTACTGTAATATTTCTCAAGTAAATTTGTCAAAAAGCAGATTGAGTTTTTGTTTTATGTCCATTCATTCGTTCCATTTCCAGACCAAGAAGAATATTTTGGAAAATTTACCCCTGAAATTACAAGCTCGATAACCGAGCCAGTCATTCAGTGTTAAGTTTCCATAAACAATACTCCTTTGGTCTGCAAATGTACAATTTCTCTGCCAAAATATCAGTATTTGTATGACAACACTCATTGGTAACATCTTTCCAGCTTGCAACAATTTCACGGTTCATACACCTTGGGCACAATAAAATTCCATACTTTTTCCAAACATATATTTCAAAATTCCAGACCCACTATAATAATTAGTGACTAATGACCCAATATTTATAAATATCTTAACACCCTCCTTCCACCCCACTACAAAAACAAAGAATTGAATATCTTACCTTGTTGTGGCTTACCTAGTTGAGCAACCCTCTCCAGCCCACCCACCACCACCTTGAAAGCAATGGCTTCAAGTCATATTATTTTCAAAATATTTAAAAGAATATGCTTTAATTTGTAAAGAATTCCACCTGTATCAAAGAACTACCGTCTTAATTGCCCCAAAAACAACAGGGGTTGAAATGTTTATAAAATTGTACCTGTGACGGGTAGATTTTTTTGTAACCGTTACCAAATATTTGTACTGGTACAAGCAGCGTACATTTCTAATATAAAACAATAACCCGCAAGTCCACCACAATAAAAAGCGTAACCAGCTCTAAGGCATTTAGTAGATAGCTTGACCCTTCTTAACTTGTACGCTTTAAACTGACAATTTAGTGCAAATGCTATTTACTTGAAAATAAGAGTTACTACGCACCGGTTTTCCTGACATATAGTCCTGTTTTCTCGGTCGCTCCAAAGCAATGAACCACTTAAATATCGGGTGGTATTACTGTCAGAACCTTCCAATAATAATATATTGGGTCATATAACATGTCAAAGTGGGCGCTAACATATTGCTTTACTGCGTTTAAAAGCGGCACAGTGACTAGATTTTTCATTCACCATTAGCCATCAATATTAATCGCGAGAGTCGCACAGAGATTGGTTGAAATAAATCATGTGATTAATTCGTTATGAATGACGAGGCACGTGATCAAAATTTTACTACGATAGTAATTTTCATTCATGTCTATTGAAATCGGATATCCCGCGATCTAATAAGAAACTACGAGTGTGCATTATCGATTGTTATTAATTACGATGGTGCAGTCACGCGAGACATTTCTCATTACCGGTGTATTAGCAGACCCCCCCTCTAGGCTGATTCGTGACATAATTTTTATTGTTGAAATTAGTAACCGGGATCGTGGCGTTCTGTACAAATGGAATGTTTACGTTCTTGGAAGCGTTTATTTACGAGAATGCAGTTGGATTCCCGTATTTTTCAATTTCGGGAATATTACGAGAATCCCGTCGAATTTCGAGGCCTGACTTATTGTGTGTCATGGACAAATACACACTGACACAGTAGCGAGGATCTATGAATGTAACAGTTTAATTTAACAGATAAATTCTTAAACAGCTGTCTCTACAAGCCAACTGAAACTCAAGGAGAATATACTGTGAGACTCACTCAACAAGGCAAGTCTTCCTATGTTATATCGGGATCCAATCGCGTATATAAAATAATACATCGGGAACATGCCAGCCGATGGTTGCACGTACTTGCATGCAAAGGTTTATAATTGAACAGTCCGTTGTTGACGCATAACTTGTAGCGAGACTAGTTCCCGGCCTATGTAGTAATGCTAGCGGCAATACAATGGAAGTTTATCTCTGACACATGCGCGCTGTCGCTTATTTATAGAATTTGACAGACAGATGTTATCGATCTTTTAGATGTTTGAAAATGCTAAATTCCGTTGTAAATAGCATGCTTCATATCAAAAAGTTGTTGAAACTTTTCTGTTTTCCACTATCAGAGATAACTACCGTTCTGGGCTTTGTCACTTACGTGACCATTTTTTCGTTCACGGTAATTTTACTTCACGTAACCGACACGCTAACGAAACGATCGTTCGCGCCAAATTTTGAGGGTGGAAAATATTCAACACACTAGGTTGTGTATCTTGTCAAACCAAGCAAATTTTTTTTTTAATTAAATATTATTATTTGTGATTATACAAAATAAATTTAGTTTTTTGGACATTTAAAATAAATTTATTAATTGTTCACTAATAATTTTTATATTCACCCACACCAGTCACCCACCCAATAGCCTACAAAACCTGGTGCTATCCACTCTTTATACTTATCATTACATTGCCATATAGAAGAATATTTGCACTTTCCCATGATCGCGACGTTTGTTTATAGTCCAGGAGCCAATTTTCAAAAGGGATCTAGAAGAATGGTTTCGTAGCACACCCAGTATTCAGAAGGTTTGTCTCTATATTATGCTAGACCGATGTCTTGGGTATATTCTGAGCCGTGTTGTACAAGAAAATTGTGGTATCACTAACCCGTGAGAAGCCCATTTACAATAGGTGTTGAATGTAGCTCTCAAACAATTTTCACAATGGTAAATTTTTCACAAACTTAAGCGAATGTTATATCAATACAATCTTAAGCAAAATGGAAAGGAGTGATCGTATATCGCAGATTTATACATAATGAACCTCGTTTAAGACACCCGTATGTTGCTTTGTACATATTGGGGCACTTAGGTCTTCTTGTGACTAGCAATACCTTAGCTACAACAATGCCCATGTTTTCCACATTTTTCATAATTAAACTTTTAACTGACATGCAGTGCATGTCTACACAAGCTGGCAGGACATATTTATCACGTGAGCAAATGAGAGAATGTTACTCATCCGTGTCAGAGTCATCTTCGACAATTGTATGCTGAACATTGTCACACATTTCACCTCCCATACAAAGGCATGCTTCAGTGCAGAGTAGATTGTTAGCCTTGCATTGACAGAGATCTGTTCTTTTGCAGGCAGACTTTTGACATCTACATGATGTGAGTTCAATTAATCCAAATGGAGCAGGATCCTTTGACATTAGAACAGGCTTGAGTAGACCATCCACTATACTCCAGCCTTGTCCATTTGGAGATGGAAGATTCTGAACAGCTTGCAATGAACGTCTCCAAACAAGAGCTTGAAAATTGGCCCTTCCGGTGTGATGCTTTAGACTATTCGATGTAGGTGGAAGATTTTCATTTCTTTGTCTCTTTTGACAAAAGAGCCAATAACGGGTTTCATCAGCTGTCTTTCCCACATCCCTGGTGGTATACAACTCACAGACAAATTTCTCACATAGAATTGCAGTATTCGGTGATAAGTCAACATGTTCGCCGAGTTGGGCTAAGCTAAGCTGATGACATTCAGATGACTTTAAGAGATTGAATGCTTTTCTCTTAGCGACTCCAAATAATGCACTAGTGCTATCACAACCTGTAAGAGAATGAAACCCAGGCAAAGACAGACAGATAGCTGGGCCCAGTACTTGAGCAACTGTATGTATTGGTATGTATCGCAATTTGTCTTTTGTGCCCGTACGGAACCATAGTTCAGAACAGTGAAGCGAACGATACGTATATATACTAAGTACTGCCACATCTCTATCAGGAGACTGTATAACAACACGCATGTGGTCTTTTGAAGCATGTAGCGCGTGCAACATCATACGCGTATCTGCTTCCTCGTGATCTGATCGAAGTTCTTCCAAATACGACGAATTGTTCGCTGAAATGACAACAACATCCATTCCATCGTTAAAGTCACCAGCAAGAATGACGCAATTGTCGGCAGATAGCATATTTGGACCAGTATCACGCCACCGCTTGCTGAGAAATGCAACCAGGTTACTTTTGTTGCTTGGATTGCTGATGTACTTGGCCCATTGCTTTGGAACGGGAGTATTTTCTCCAGCAATCTTTACTTCCAATGCTGTTGATGACCCACGTTTTAGCCGCTCTTCCGCTTTGAGAGATTCCAGTCTATCATATCTGTCAAAAACTATATCTACTCTGTTGCAGTCTTCTTGATTCAGTGGAACTGTAAAGATGTGCCAGTATTTATCAGCCAATTCTCCAAATGTAGACGTACCTCCAGTTTTAACCATTTGCACAATTGCCATGCCATCTACTACATAAGCTGTTGCGCCTGTCTTGTCAACAGGTGGAAGCCGTCCATCAACATTTACTTCCTTTTCTAGTTCACTTAACAAAACACTTTTCACATTCTTTTTTAGAGTCCCATCCGTATGTGACAATGATAGTGGAACAGCAGACAGTTCATACGTCATCACTAGTTTTAAATCAACATCTCTGGACCTTGCGGCAATAATTAATCGACCAAATAGTTCGCGGTCAGATCTCACATTGTGAATTTTTTCATCATTTGTTTTGAGTTTTTTCTTCTGTGCTAGGCTGGCAAATGTTTTAAGTTTTAAGTGTGGCAACGTGTCCCAAAAGCTTCTCGTGTTAGTGTCCAGCCGCTCCTGAACAAAATTTCCCATAATCTCCTTACCAATGTCACAGGCGGAAACAAGTCTCTTGGCGATTTCAATAGGCAATACCACGCCAGTTGCAATGTTTACAAGCGGAAGACACTCGCTGTCGTCGTTTTCCGCAATATTAAAGGGATTGGTCATTATACCTGATGAGAACATCGAAAGTATCTTCTGCACATCGGTTTCATCCCTGTTCATTCGATTAGTCCCCATTTCCTTATGTACTCCAAACATGTGACTATCTTGTAACCCACACATTTGCTTTGTGACCGTTGTTATGGCTGCCCTCTCGTGGCTAGTTAAAAACCACCTCTCCAGAGCTCCTGGCTTTTGTGTTATTCCAATAATACCACCTCGCTTTTTGGAATCCAAATTAATCGATTGCTCTAAGGCCATATCTGTCCACACTTGATTGAATGGATGGTCTGAGCGACTTACGGAATGATTTCCATTCAAGAATTGTTCATGTACATGGGGATGTGTACTTGGAAGCATCTTCATGTCCGCAAGATATATTGGCAGCCATCTTGCATAATTGGTTCTGTCCATGCTGTAGAAATATGGCGCCATAGCAGCAGTAGCAGATAGGTGTGCCTGCCAATCTCCAGTTCTCTCAGCTCTTATGAATCCAAGCAGCAGCTCTACCATATGAATATATGAGTTCCAAAATGCGAACAGGTGTGATTTCGAGCTTGACTCAACTTTAAAGGATTTGAACAGCTGTTGCAATTTATTCACGTACATACACACCTCTTTGAAATTTTCTTGCAGTGCGTCTAAGTCGTCAATGCTGCTTCGGCACATCTTAATTTTCCCATGCAGACTCTCCAATTCTGTTGGAGTAATGTGGTCTTCATGTTGTCCATTTTGTTGAACCCATTTGGAAAAAGACTGCCATTGTAATCGCAGCAGCGCTTCCATAACCAATTTGTGAGCCCTCACTCCTCGATTATATGACTTCCCATTAAGTAGAGCAGCAGCCGTGCTGCTACCATATGTGTTGGCCTCTATGAGGAGATCTTCTAAGCCAGTCATCAAACATCTTTCCAATAACAGCTAAGTAGTTTAGCGCAATGTGGAATCCCCCCAGTCTGATCACAGTGTCACTAAACTCTTCTTTATATCGCCACTGTATCTCCTTTGCCTTGACATATATGGCCAAGTCGAATGTAATGACCGAGTCATTCTGTCCTAGTGTTGTCATCATTCTTTGAACTTGTTTCATGACCGTATACACTGTATTGAATTCAGTTGGTGATCCGGAAATCATTGGACAGTAACCGATTTGTGTAAAAGGTGCGTTAGTACATGATACTAGTGCATTAAATCCACTCCAACTAGGGACTGTTTGTGTTTCTGTGGTCATCATGGGTACAAGATCTACCGCAAACAATTTTATTGGACACATTTGAACGATGGCCCATGCAAGATCCATGACTAATGCCTGTTCCTGGATTGAGCTATCACATTGGTACCAATCCTTCTTGACAGTGTCTATGAACGCGGTCACAACTGGTCTTCTACCAAACACCCCACAATCAAGAATTCTGTTTTCAGTACCTGGTGCTGTCAAAGCCCTTCTCCTGACTGAGTGTTCAGCATGTATGACACGCTCTGGTCTTGAGTTATGACACGATCATGCTTATATCGTTGTGCACTGTGGATACAGCCAAAGCCTAGACCCCCTATGCAAAGAAATCAGGATAACTAATTAGTGCTACCACAATTTGTTTGTACAACAGGGCTTAAAATGTGTGGGACATGTCCCCCAAGCCACAGCAAGTGTCAGACCTTCCGAATACTGGGTGTGCTACGTCACGATTCTGACCTAGCTTTAGCTCCTGGATTATTAACTCAATCTACCATACAAACATTATATAGTTATAATTGCGCGGACATTACCTTCTTGATGGCTATCTAAACACAACTGATTCAATGTTTACAAATTTGTAAGAACAATGGCTTCTTGCAATTGACAAGTTCAGACACGTATTACTCAAGACGAAGTGTTTTCCCAGTACAGTTACTGTTAACCGCACAGTTTAGCATACACCGGGAACCAATCTGATGTTGCTGTCCATAAACTCTTACGCAATAATGGCAAGATTTTGCGAGACTGGTGAGAATTCGTGTTTGATGACGTTTTACACAAGCCGATGTGTGTTCCCGGTATGGTTAAATACGCAGTTTAGCTTACACCGGGAACCAAACAGCAAGACTCTGCGAGAATTTGGGTTTGATGACGATTTGAGAAAATGTCTGCCGGGAGAATTGCAATTGCCGATATTTTAATTTTCCATATCTTTTCCATAGTGGTAATGCAAAATATTGATTTTCCATACTTTTTCAAGCCCTGGAAAAGGTTTTCTTAATTTTCCATACTTTTTCCAGACTTCCATACCTGCGTACGAACCCGGATCATATGAGGTAACTAGGGCCTGTTCAAATCAGCATTATGGCCCTGCGCAGAGAAAAATCGATCTAGATCTGAAAACGACATAAGCACCCCTTGTCAGTTTCACGCGTCGGCAGAAACAAATTATTGCTATCGTAACGTATCTGCAAAGCTATTCAGGAAAGCAAGTGGCAGATGTCGTCTCACACGAAAACTGGGTTGGTTTACATTATTTCCTTGCGATTTATCAGAATTTTTATCATGGGTAAAAAAAGTAATAGTGGAAATACATGTTTTTCACTACACTGACATCAAAATGTATAAAATAATCACTTGCTCTAGGCGCATCTCTTTAAAATTTGCAGATGCCGTGTAAAACTACTGTATCTATTTAAAGAACGTCAAAAGTATGTACCCTCGAAATCACATGACCCTCGAAAGCACCGTGACCTTACTGGACGATACATGTTATCTATACACCTGTGCAAAAGTTAAGCACCAGCAAAAACAATAGAACGTAGAAACATGATGGTACAACTAGGCTGCCATACTTTTTGTCCCCGCGTTAGCTGACATAATTCCAAGTACGAAATGCACATGCATGCATGACTTCACGCCGCTTGATGTCCGTGCGTGGCGGGAAACAGCACACGTGTTCAGTTATGTAAAAGTCCAGTTTGAGGTGTAGAACATTACATACAGATTTAGGCGACAAGATTAGGAATTTTGTGTTCATGACCGTGGTTTATTTGTACAGAGAGAATTAGCTCTTGATTGTGAACCGCTATGGCAAGACGAAGGTTAAGTGATCGTGTGAAATGGCAAATCATAGGCATGCATACCACTGGTATGTCATGCAGAGAGATTGGCAGACAGCTGAACATTAACCATACTGTAATCAGTCGTTTGATTGCAAAACATGGGCAAACTAACGAGGTGAAGGACAGGCCTAGATCTGGAAGACCGAAGAAGACTACTGCCCGTGATGATCGAGCCCTAGTACGCCTTGTTAGGAGATCTCCATTCACCAACAGCAGAGTGCTCAGCCAGCAATGGGAAACGCGCAATAGAGTGTCAATGTCTACCGTCAAAAGGAGACTGTATGCTGCTGGCATGAAAGCTAGGAGACCTGTCAGACGTCCTCTCCTCACTGCACACCACAAAGAGGAGCGTCTGAGGTGGTGCAACGAAAGAAGACACTGGAACATGAGATCCTGGAGACGGGTACACTGGTCCGATGAAAGTCGGTTCCTGCTTCATGCCACAGATGGTCGAACTCGTGTATGGAGGTCCAGACGCACGGCGTACGACCAACGTAACATCATGGAAGAAGTTCCATTTGGTGGAGGTTCCGTTATGATATGGGGGTGCATCTCATTTGATTGTAAGCTGGATCTGTTGACTGTACCTGGAACACTAAATGGACAAAGATATCAAGATTCCATACTGGATAGAGTTGTGGTCCCTCATTTTGTAAATCATGCACCTGGAACACACCCTATATTCATGGATGACAACGCCCGACCACATCGTGCTAGAGCTGTGCATGAATACCTCCGCCAGAATGCCATCGAAACCCTACCATGGCCATATACGCTCACTTCGTACTTCGTTTGCGATGGTTCACTGCATTCACCATAATTTAATAGATAAATTTTGATTATATTAACTATGTCTCCCGCAGACACAACCTTCAAAATGTTGAAGCTTGTGTAGTATTGGAAAAGAAAGAATCTTGAACTCGAATTACCACTTTTCGTGAGGTGTATGAATAAGGGTAGTGATTATTTTTACTTGTACAGCACCAATACGATCATCATGAAGCAGGCCTCGGTAGTGTGGAAAGGAATGCGCAAATGGGGGGGGGGGGGGGGCGGGGCCGGGAGGGGGGGGGGGGGGGGTGGTGCGTGCAAAAAATGGTAAACATTGATACGAAAACTGGTAACATTTCGTAAAGGTGTGATATTGAGACAGCATAGTGTGTAACACGTCACATGCCGATGGAAAAGAGAAAATAGAAATTAAATAACAGATAAACATACATAATGCTGTGAATAAAGTTCAATAAATCTGTCTCGATTTAAGGACAGACATTCTTATTGTTTAGTAGATTCCTCTCTTGACTACATGAGATTCAAGGTTCAAGATTATTTATTCAGTAGTAAAATATATATAAATTATGGATTCAACTAGGTTGTCCGCCGAAGGCAATGCCTATTGTATTGGCGGAGACCTTACACATATATACATACATCTATACAAATAAATTAAACAGGACAGTAGCATACAAACACAGGACGTAGACAAGTTAAATAAAAAATTAATACATATGTCTAAGTAGTAGTAGTTGTAGTAGTGATTTTACATTGCAACACAACATTTATATTTTTCGTTGACTTTGGTTATACAGTACATCTCGGAAATAACCAGTTCATCTCAATAGTAAAATAAAAACGTTCTGTTGAATGTGTTGAATATAATTGAATTGTAGGCCACTGTTGCCATAGGCAGTAATGCCCTCCAATCCACCCACATTCAAAACATACAAGAGAACATTTCTCACACTGATTTTTAAATTATTCTAACAACAAGGTACTGTTTTTATTTAGAAGTATGTGAGGTCATCCCGAGCTGTGCTGTAGTTGTGCAGTTGATAAGATGTTTACAGGATGCTGGGTAGTGGGGCACATCCTTGGGCAAGGGTGGGGAGGGAGGGGAGTGGTACAGTGCTCATTCTCCTGCCCATCCAGTAGCTTGGTTTTATGGTTACTGAATATGAAAATATGATAGTTGTTAGCAGTTGAAAACATCCGGTCATAGTGGGTGGATTGGAGTGGGAAGGTAGTAGTAGTAGTAGTAGTAGTAGTAGTAGTAGTAGTAGTAGTAGTAGTAGTAGTAGTAGTAGGAGTAGTAGTGGTAGTAGTAGCACTAATGCGTGTTAATTAAGTAATCCTTTATTATTTTCTTGAATGATTTTGTTGTCAGTATTTTGTCTCGGGTTTCCTGTTTAGTGTTATTCCATAATTGAGTGGCTGTAATTGATATTCTATGTTTTCCCATGTCTGTGCATGTGTATTTCTCATGTAGGTTGTGTCTGCTTCTAGTGTCATGTTAGTGGATGTTAATAGTGTTCACAAAGAAGGGGGCTATGGATTTGGGCAGGGTGTTGTGATGGAAATTTTTCACAATATTTAACATTTGGGATTTACCTATGTCAATAAGTTTGAGTAGTTTTTCTTCTTTAAATATATCTTGGCCTTCTGTTGGTTGAGAAAATAATTTAATGCTCTTTTTTGGAGGCTTTGAATTTTAGATATTTTGTTTTTATAGGTGTTAGTCCAAACGGCATGGCAGTATGTGAGGTGTGGAAGGATTAAGGTGCTGTACTGTGTTTTAACCGTGTCATGTGTCATACATGGTTTGAATCTTTGGATGACACCTATTCCTCTTGCTACTTTCACAGTAACTGTCTCAATTTGTTTGACCCAGGTCAGATTTTTTATCTAAATATACTCCTAGAAACTTTGCATATGTGGCTTCTTCAATTTCTTTTTGTTGATATAAATTTTCGGAATATCCTTATTTATATGTTCTCTAGATTTTGAAAATAACATATAGTTTGTTTTATCCACATTTAATGACAGCTTATTTAACGAAAACCAGTTAGTAAGTTCTTCCATTTCCTCATTTACGTTTTTGTATAAAGTAATTATATCTTCATCAGAGCAAAAAGCATTGGTGTCATCTGCGAACAGTATTAGTGACATGTGTTTGCATACATTGGGCAGATCATTCATACACAAGAGGAACAGTAGAGGGCCAAGGATGGATCCCTGAGGAACACCGCAAGTTAGTCTCCTATTTTCAGAGCAGGTTGCATTAAATTGCATGCATTGTGTTCTCTCATTTAGGTAGCCTTGAAACCAGTTGAGTGCACTTCCTCGGATTCCATAGTAGGCAAGTTTTTCTAGTAAAATAGAGTGGTTGATCATGTCAAATGCTTTCGAAAGGTCCAAGAAAATACCTATTATGTGGTTTTTCTTTTCAATAGAATCAATTATTTTTTCTGTCATTTCAATTAGTGCTAGCATTGTTGAGTGTTTTTCACGAAACCCGTATTGTGATGTATACAAGATTGACTTTTTGTCTAAATAGCTAATAAGCCGATTATACATAAGTCGTTCCATTAATTTGGAGATGAGTGGAAGTATTGAGACAGGTCTATAGTTTGTGAAGTTAGATGAATCCTTTGCTTTGTATATAGATGTTACTCATGCAGCTTTTAGTTTTGATGGAAAGATGCCTTGTGTGATAGATAGATTACAAATGTGGTTGAGGGGTATTAGAAGGTCTAAGGTGCAGTGTTTGAAAATACTCCACTTAAATCCATCGTGGCCACCACTTTTTGCAGGGTTTAGTTTGTTAAGAATGTTAGAAATTTCTTCATTGCTGACTGGGTTAACGAAAAAAGAGGATTGATAGTTGCCTGTGAGGTAATCACAATATTTGCTACAGGATGATGATTTGATTTTATCTGAAAGTGTTTGACCTATATTAACAAAATAATCATGGAATCATGTTGCAATTTCCTCAAGACCATCTACCTAGGTGCCGTACGACCACATCAACAGAACCTCAACAGAGTACAAAACCAGGCACTGCGCATCATCACTGGTGGAATGAGATCAACACCAATAGAAAAAATGGAGCAGACAGCAGGCACCCCCCCCAACCCCACCCCCACCCCCACCCCACCCCACTTAGCAAAGGAAGGGAATGCAAAGCACTGATCCAAGCTGCAAAGTTCAAATCGTTCAACAACCACTCGATGAAGATCAGGCAAGCACAGCTGTCATCAGGAAGACTTAAAAGATCAAGTTTTGTGAAAGAGACAAAAGCACTTCAAAGGAAACACCAAGAAATGTTGCCAGCACAAATAGAAGACCCAAACCACACCCTTGATCCTCCACCCTGGGAAAACAAACTAGAGAGCATAGCTATTCGCACCACAGTACCTCATCTCACAACCAAAGATGAACACAGTGATGTGAGCAAGAAGGCCCTGACCCTAGCCATGCTGGAAGAAATGCACCCTCAGGAGACATGGATAAGGATCTACATAGATGGATCAGCCAAAGATGCAATTAGGAGAGGAGGTGCCTGACTGCACATACAGTATCCAAACGGACGACATGAGTCAGCTGCATTACCGACAGGCAAACACTGCACAAACTACAGAGCTGAAGTCGAAGCACTGGTTCATGCAGCTAAAACCATTAGCAGAACAGCAGACCCTATTGCACAGATTGTCTTTTTATCTGATGCCCGCTCCGTCCTTGAGGCTATCACCAAAGGTAAGCTGCCGCAACTTGAAGAAGCACTACAAACCATCAAATGCTTTCGGATAGCATTGCAGTGGATCCCCTCACACTGTGGAGTCCAAGGAAATGAGGAAGCAGACAAGATGGCAAAGGTGGGTGCAGAAGAGAATCAGACAGAAAACATGTTTACCCATACAGAGATGAATACTATCAGCAAGTCACTCTATAGAACACCTCAATCAGAAGATGCCTACCATCATCTCTCGAGGCCAGAGCAAGTGACCATTTTTCGTCTCAGAACTGGACACAATAGACTAAACCAACACATGTACAGGCGGTTCCACCTTACGACATCGCCCGCCTGTCCTTGTGGAGAAGCAGAACATACCACAGCGCACATACTTCAATGTTGCAGTATGTATCAGCTGCTGAGAGAAGAGATCTGGCCTTTGTCAACATCTTTTCTTGAAAAGATGTATGGGCCTGTGGAAGAACTGCAGAAAACCACAGATTTCATCTTGAGAACGGCTCTCCAAGTGTGATACCAGCGATCGAAAAGAAGAAGAAGAAGCTCCCCTCCCCATCCCTCTCCCACCCTCCATCCCTTTATGTTCATGAATGTAATTGTCCTGTTTTACTGTTGTATCCTACATGTATGTACCTACTGTTCATATAGTATCACGTAATATATATATATATATATATATATATATATATATATATATATATATATATATATATATATATATATATATATATATATATATATATATATATATATATATATATATATATATATATATATATATGTTTGTTTATGTTACATCCTATTATATATGTCATAATATATTTTGCAATTAATGTTTATATGTTAGGAGTCCACCACTTCATTGGCTTACCTTTGGTGGGCTGCCTGTTGTAATCTCTGATACTGACAACTAAATACGAAAATAAATAATCTTGAATCTTGAAGATAAGATAAGATAAGATAAGAAAAGATTTATTGTGCCATGCACCATCAATGACAGGCAGTGTACATATAATGCAACATCAATGATATGACATATGATGATTTAACGATGTAGTGTAAGAACATGAGATCGATAATAGGCCTTGTACGGGCCTCCGACGTCAACACAGATGGTGATTCAAGATTCAGGATTCAAGATTCAAGATTATTTTCAAGATTCAAGATTATTTATTTGCTTCTTGGATACCAATTTACATACTTTCAATACAGGTTGTCCGCCGAAGGCATAGCCTATAGTGGTGGTGGACACCTAACATTAAACATACATATATACAATTACACACACAGCTTAACAAAAATGTAAGATATACTTATGAATGTACAGATATGGTACTGAGCTAAGTAGACAAAGAAAAAAGAACAAATGATACAATACATCTAGGGTTTTTTTCCTTTTAGTCAATGAGATTAGAGAATTGTTTGTTGGGGGGCGAGAGGGAGAAGGAAGGAGGATGGGGCTATTTATGCAGTAGCAGCAGTAGCAGCAGCAGCAGCAGCAGCAGCAGCAGCAGCAGCAGTAGTAGTAGTAGTAGTAGTAGTAGTAGTGGTAATAATAATAATAGTAGTGGTGGTGATGGTGGTGGTGGTAGTGGTAGTAGTGGTGGTGGCAGTAGCAGTAGTAATAATAGTAGTAGTGGTGCTGGTGGTAGTGGTGGTGTTATTGGTAGTTGTAGTACCAATAATAGTAGTAGTGGTCATAGTGGTGGTGGTGGTGGTGGTAGTGGTAGTAGTAGTAGTAGTAGTAGTAGTAGTAGTAGTAGTAGTAGTAGTAGTAGTAGTAGCAGTAGCAGTAGCAGTAGTAGTAGTAGTTGTTGTTGTTGTTGTTGTTGTTGTTGTTGTTGTTGTTGTTGTGGTTGTTATGATAGTAGCTATGGCAATGATACAGGAAGTGTGTGATCTTGGTTATCGTGTCATTATGCAAAGATAGCTGCTGCTGCTGCTGCTGATGATGATGATGATGGTGATATAGTATGTACTGATTAGGAGCGCCATCCCTTAAGACAGGTTTTGAAGCTGTCAACCATTGTGGCTGCCACTGCATTGGCTGTTCCAGATTTTGGAAAGAAGCAGTGAAGCTTTGTGTCCATTCTGAAAATATGGTACCATTAGTCTGTGATGTATTCTACTTTGTCGATGGCAGCAGATGATCGTGTTGCCTCTAGGGTGGACCTCAACAAGGCTGTTTATGATTTTCTACATCATGTTAGCCTTGGCTTGACCCCTGCGCCCTTATTAAATTAACTGATTAACCATGCCCGAACCCTCCCTCACAAAGGTACCTTCCACGATACCCTCTATATATGAATAGATTGGTTATGTACCTCTGGTGAGATACGGAACAACACACCACTTTTGTTTTATGTACATCGTTTTATAAAACAGCAAACGAGCTACATCAGCCGTGAAAAATGCAAAGTACTATGCGGTAGTGGCGGGACTAAAATGTGGTATTTTCACTGACTGGAATTCTTGTAATGAGACTGTATCTAAATACTCTAGTCAAAACCATCGGTCATTCATTAAACTGGAAGATGCCGTTTCATTCATGAATGCTGCTGCCTTCAAGCATGACGAGATCAATGCATATATCAAAGATAGGCTACCTCCTGGTTTTCTGAGTGGGGGAAAAGTCCGGGCAGGGCACGCCAGTTGGTTTAATATAAATTATATCTACCTCAGCCTGGCCAAAAATTATTGGTTTACGAGAGGAAAGTGCCTCGCACGGGCCTCCATCACAGGAAAATGCCTACAGTGTTGTAGCGGAGGAAGAGAGGAAAATAGGAGAGAGAGAGAGAGAAGTGTTCTACGGTGAACATGCAGGGAAAAAATGGAGATCCCACCATTAAGATTTAGGGGAAGAATCAATACCCTTACCACTTGAGTGGGAGGAGGTTTATGACCCCTTTAAGAGCACCATGCCTTGCATAAAAAGACAGCCGGAAGGCAGCCGACTAGAAAAATGCAAGGGAAGAATGGAGCCTTACCGTTTGTGAGAAGACGACCTGAGAGGCGTCCGACTATAACAATGAGTATCCCCTAACACCTACATGGATATGGATATATAATTTTGCGAGAGGAAAGTGGCTCGTGCTATCCTCCATCAAAGAAAAATACCTTCTACGCAGAAGCGGAGGAGGAGAGCGGTAAAAATGTCCGCCACCCTATCTTACAAAGTTGAAAAAGATTATCATGTGTTTTTATCCTAATGTAGTTATTTTTGTGTTGGTGCATGCGGTTTATACGTAAAGATGAGGTGGCTGATTCTTATGGAATCCAGCACCGTCATCTTGTGTGAGTTAAAGATCTATTTTAGTTGGTACAGTTCCAATTTTTCCGGACCTTACAAGGGCCTAAACTAACATTTGAGTTTTAAGCCCAAACACATATTTTTAGGCTGCAAATGGCACAGCACCAATTGTCTTTAACGAATACGTTCCCTAGCGAGGATGCTTGGTGCTGTTGCCAATACACCCCTCAGACCGACAGCCTGCAACATGTTGACTGGTGGTAGCTTCAGAGTCGCAGAGCGATCCCTCCACATACCACATCACAGCCACAAATAACAACACATGGACACTTCACATTAACGGAAGCATGTTTAGAAGGCGGTCTTTCGCTTACTTACGGTGGGGGGGGGGGGGGAGGGAGAAGCGTATTTCCATCTATGGTGGCTTTCCCATAGGGCGTTGTGAGCTCTAGGGCTTCTCCCAGTCACCGTTATGAGTTAGCCGGTACTCCGTGTCTTTATCCATCCCCTGATGTTTTGAGTATGGACCGTATGAGATCCGTACACTGGTGTTACCGTTTAGCTGCTTTAGGTTTGGAGAAAATTTCCCAAAGAACACTGCTGGGGACTGCAATAAATTGCATTATTTATATTTTCGCAGTGTTTCCTACTTTGGCATAAAAAGGCTTGTTTAATAGGTATCCGAAGATACACGGAAGATGTATGTGATCGACAAATTGATTCTGGCCTGCAAGACACCTGCTGTAGTTGCTTTATTCAGTCCTAACCATTCTGACGGTGGGAATTCAAACAATTATATCGGCCAGACGGCCAGAGAAGCGTAGTCAAAGGCATTTACTCATGGATTTTATTTATGGGGCCTTAACATGAATGGCCAACTATAAAAATCAGTAGTATCATTTAAACAATGGTCTTGTTGACCGCAAAGAAGAGTTTTTAATAAAAATTCTCTGCTTTTTAGAGTAATCGCCCTTGGCTAGCTTAAATCCCTATCCTATCGAGCTATCATAGTTCTAGCGGCTGCATGTTATGTTCTCCAGAGAGAGCATGAGCAGTGACCTTAATGTAAAATTGTTGCCGTCGGGAGAAAACATGGTGATGCATTTGTTATTGATGTTATTGTAACCTAGGTAACAATAAGGGAAGAATGCCTAATTACATTTATACATTCATTGAAGTATAAGGCCTATTTGGCCTATAATGCCCTTTAATTGCTTGCACCATTCATATTGCATAATATTATGTACAATATCATCTTAAAGCAGAGGTCGCATCTAACATCATGGTCCCATGTAATGCAGTACTTTATTTATTAATAACGGTATAACATAACTAAGATATGTCCCTATGTGGTGCACCTTTAGTCATCAGTGCAATTTAAGCGTCACATGGCAAGTCTGGTGAGACATTTAAAATACCACCGTTCTTACATACTAATTTGGCCGGTAATAGACAAAAAGTCTTACACCGCAAAGAAGGTACCACTGGTGACGGTGGTGAAATAAGGAACCTTGTTTTAATTTAGGATTTTGCCCCTGTTGATCTACCAGGGGCGTCCAAAAACTTAGTACGGTGTGGATCGTGGGTTCCTGGGAGGGAACGTGACTGTAATAAGCTCCGTTGGTGTAGATTGCAGAACATGAGCTCTGCGCAGTAGGCAGATAAGGAACTTGTTCCCAATTGGACGGAAACCACCGCCCCTTCTAACTGAGTCTGACTTTGAGAGAGCCGTTTCTACTCGGTGAGAGGCTGTGCCAGTGGGCTCAGCCAATCAGAGCGCTTGCTGTGTATGAGGCAAGGTAGCTAGAGCAATCGTGCCTGGCTCTCACCTGATCATGTATGTTTTAGTTGAAGCTCCAAATAGTCCATTTTAATTTCACTGTATCTTCGCCGGATCTCAACCGATTTTATTTCTGCTCAGAGTTTTAAATTTCCCATTCAATTCTGGTATTAATACATACCAAAATCATGAAGAACGGTCCCATATTACGGAATCGCCATAATATGAGCAACTATATACATAAACTGCCAATCTCCATAGGCTAATGAGTCAATGTTTGTTTACCTCTCATGGCCGCGCATGCGCGTAGGTCACAGACTCTGTCATTATGTTCTCTTTCTGAATGGTTTATATATGCGTGGGCCTCATGTGGCGACAGTGGAAAGGTGAGCGTGGAGTACATACAGGACAGGGCAGTCCACGCCACAGACACATTACGATCAGGAGAGACCATCGCTCTTTAAAAAGCTTAATGAGTTTACTAATTTTGTCTCACTTGATAATTAAAAATTAAAATTTTTAATGTCATAATAATGGAGATAGTAATCTAATAAAAATTGTTATTGATTACGTCAACGATTGCCTAACTGCTCAGGCTTGTACTTTAAATCCTATGCAATGACAACATTCATCAGATCGTCATCCTGTACATGAGGCAGGTTCATACAATGATTGCATAACTGTAAATTCACCATACCTCACTATATTTTAGACATTGTTTAATTAGATATCCCAAACAATCCGATATTTATGTCTAATGGTAGTAAACTTAAATCATAGCCCTACACATTAAACCGGTAGGTACATTAAAAAAAAAATGTATTATCTTAGAACCTATATTTTCATCTTTGTAATATGTTGTTAAATGTTTGTCATACTTCTTCAGGAATCGATTAAGTGTTTAGTTCTTCTGGACGCCCATTGATTTAAGCTAGGATAGGTGAAACAGATTTCATTCCAGATTTGTGAGGCAAGCAATTTAATTACGCTATCTAAATTATTATTGAAGTCGTTCTAGACTTGGCCTTTTGGCAACAGCATCCTGAAGGTAATTTTGACTAAGCCACTTTCACATTAAATCAGCCCACCATTACGGGGAAAGGACGGGACCTCCTTAACACAGGGCATGCTAACTTTAACTTTACTTGATCAATTTAGTTAAAACTTGATCTCCGTCGCCCATGATTTCAAACCATTTAATTTATCTAAATTCAGTCTAGAAACTCGGACTCGTTTATAAGTCAAAGGTTAAGGTCATTCAGTTAGGCTTACCCATGCTCATCCGGTAGTTAGAGCTGTCACTCTACTTTAAATAGAAATTTGAGCAATGCTTTTCAGTTCCTGACTACAAATTACAAGATCTTTCTTATACTTGTAGAATCGATCTTATTTACTGGCTGTCTCAGAACTTAATTGTTAGACGGCTAAGCCCTCCCCCCTTCTTCTAATCTTCTTTAGAATAGCCTTTCAGGTAAAAGCATCTTGCTACTTGACCAATAAGCGGCACAATATTCCTTTTCTTGATAGGTTGTTCTTAGACTGTAGGCCCGTCGTACCATACATTTGTTGCTAGATAGTGTCCGAATTATTTCATAGCATTTGCTGATTATCAACATTAGCTAGCAATTGTTACCAAGCCGGATAAAAATTAAATTGGAGCGGTGTTGCCAGATTGTTACCAGCACAGTGTTTTCAAAATTATCATAGTTATTGTTGCCAGATTAATCTCTGAGCTAGCTATTGTTTAGGGCTGCTTAATTGACACTTTATTTACAATATATACACATTTTTATGTAAATCATCTGGTCAATTTGCAATTTGACCTTTTTCTAAGTTGTCTTACTGATACAACATTACATTTTCAACAAACATTAGTTGAATAGATTAGGACCGCTGGCTAAACATTGAAATACGAAATTTTAAGCTAGTTATTTAACACGCACGCACACGCGCATGCACGCAACAGCCTGGGACCTCACCATCATCTTTGACGAGAACGCCAGAACAGGTTCACACATCGACTGTGAATGTACCACAACCCGGGTTCGTTTTTGGGCCCACCATCCATCCATCCATCCATCCCATCCCATCCCATCCCATCCCATCCCATCCATCCATCCATCCATCTATCTATCAAAAATAGCAGAATCAATCTTGGGTCGGCATCTAGGTTAACCATCAATAGGTTAATGTAAGTATCTCATAATTTTAAAGGTCCAGCGGAGTAGAATGAATAGAAGAAACCAAAATGGCACAGAGATACGAATTGTTAAGAGAAGCGTGCGAATATTTGGTTTAAAATGCATTAATATCATACACGTGTCCTCCTTCATCCATCCGTCGAGGTCAGGATAATGTGCCCATGTTAACGACACGTCTGGAATGCATTTACACACCACACACCATGGTGAGGCCATCTGCATAATTGCTGGAGAGATTGTATAACTTAGTTGCCATCTAAAGAATTCATGATACAGCAACGGTGATTCGTCTAATAGGATTAAATACTTTGCTAGTTGTTCTGGTGAGCTAAAGTTGCTACATTAATGTACGAATGCGGTGGCGCTATTTCCTTGTAATCGTCCACATGCACCCCTCCTATAACTATAGGAACTGAGTCAAGTTGCTGAAAAGGCAACCAAAACTTCTCCGTAATATAGTTCCTACAGAATTCGTTTTCGAATGACAAGAAGAATTTATACATTTTCAATTCATTTATGCAAGAATTTTTACATGGAAAGTTTCCACACTTACCATAAACGTCAACTGGGATGTATTTTCTGAGCTCCTCTATATATTGCTGTCTGCGTGTCGTTACAGTAGTTAGCCCACAATTGCTTATTCGGTCAGCTACAAGTCTCGACCTGGAGCTAATTAGTGTAGTTCGGTTCCCCCACAACTCTGAGTTGTCTGTGAGAAGCAGATCTCCTCCAGAATAAGAAATTGGAAAATCGGAATCACGTCGCTTCATCATAGTCCAGTTAAAAACATTACCGTATGCAGCATAGACAAGATATTTATAATAGGGTGGTTCCATTAAGGAAAGAATCCATCTTTAATACGGCAATCTTATGGATGGCCAATCATTAGAGTGGATATCACGGAGGTAAAAAGCTACAGCATCTGCTGACACCAAATCTAACTTATTGCTACTGACTTTACATGTTTTAACTTCACACTCAGAAACACTTCTGTCTGTAACCCAGTACCTTTCTCCAAAAAACCTAGTCCACAACAATATGGTCTTGTTGAATTTACTTTATCACGTTTAATGTGGTGTTTTCGCGGATTTGTGTGCACAACAAAATATGTTTCATGCCAAAGGTTCATAGTATCCGGTAAATAGCCATGCACCCTGCCCTCTGGACAAAATACAAAGAAATATGTAATTGAAAAAGTAATATCAAATTGACAACTGTCAGATAGCTAGAGAGCCAACCGATTTTATGTCTGAGCATGTTGATGGATTTTTTGTGATTGTGAAATATTATGAGCCCTTCAATAATGAAGAATAATTGTCCACGTGTGTTGAAGTTGTTTTCCAGATAAAAAAAGTTAGGTAGGAATGGCGTGTGTTGAAGATTCTGTTGCTAATAGCCGAATATCATCAGCAGACGTAACAATTTTAATCGGTATAAATGCCAAGTTGAAAAATTTACCCGGTATATATTACAGGCAAAGCAACTGTTATTTCCCCACGATTCCTGCAAATATCCATACAATTGTGTAATGTGTAGATATATTGTCTCCTCCACCAATATTATATTGAATAACACTTATTCAGTGGTTTCTGTAATTACTCATACAATTTGGAAACCGGGAAGACTAAATATAGTGAATTTTTATATGTCACCATTGCCATTAGTAGATGAGTAAATGCTTTGTTCTATGGGTTGAAATAACTGAGTTATCACATTGTCTTGCTGTTAGGCTTGATGTTGTTTCATCACGAGTTATCCAGAGGAATGGACCTTTCCGGTTTTAGCTATGCCCCGCCCATTTCTAGCTAAGCTCCTCCCACACCTCGATCGTGTTGTGATCGATCGATCTCTGAACACCCTGACTATCAATTTCCAAAAAAACTACACAGGTAAGCTGTTGAATATTTTGAAACTAATTTGACTGGGTGCTGTTGCTGCCTACAGTCGAATTAGTTTCAAAGTATTCAACAGCATGTTTATTAAATAGCAAATAAGTACAAAGACATAAGTTTCATACAACGGGTCGGACCATTTGAAATTTGATGACGGTCTAAATGGAACCCTTTTGTGACGTAATGTTTATGACGTCATCATACATGCGCTGAGCTGATTATGACGTCATACGAGGTCTGATGATGGATGGATACTCTTGTAGCTCGCGGGGTAGCGTCGGGCCATTCCGGTGTCTGCTGTCGACTCGCCGCATCGCTTGTGCACGACGCGTGATAACGGTGGTTAGCTCCCGGTCTCGGGGTTATGGATCCCGCGCGACACTGCCCTACGGGTAACAAAGACCGGCTCCTAAGGCTGGTGGAACTCAATCATTCCGGTGGGCCCGTGCGACCATCGTCGCGAACATTAAACATTACAGTATCATTCCATGAATTGGTGTTACCGGTATGCCTGTCCATAGCAATTTTGAGATCTATGGACTTACAAGATTTGATGGTGACCTAACCTCAATAAATCTATACAATTAGTTTACCTAAACAAACCGTCAAGTTTGCTAGATAACAATGAGCATACGAAAATACATGACATAGAGACAGCCTGATGAACTTTTAAACGTGGGACCACTAGACGTACCACATGGACTCGCAGGTCCGCAGAGGTACCCCGCCACCGCCCCCCCCCTCCCCCGCATACGAGATCACTAATTAACTTAATATAAGTTATTATACCTCTAAGCTAAAAAGGAAAAAGGAAAATATCCTTTATCGTGGCGAGAGGCTATGCACCTCGCGTGGGCATTACTTCTGATACTGTATTTCTGGGTGAGAAGCAGTAGCCTCGCGCGGGCCATCGTCACTGGATCCTTGTGAGAGGCAAGTGCCTCGCGCAGGCCTCCGTCACAAGAAAATGCCACCACCTCTTAAAGCGGGTGGGGATTGGAGGAGGGTGTGGGGTGGGTGGGGGGGGCAGAGCATTGGTCAGAAAGGGCCACTCTTATATTCAACCAAAGTGCTGTAAAAAAGACTATCCTAGTGAAACTATAACTAAAATGATGCGTGCTGCTTTACGTGAAGACGGGACGAGCGATTCCCGAGGGATTCCCACGTCACCGTCTTATGTAGGTCCAAGATACTGAATTAGTTGGGGTTGCTTGTATTTCTGCAGGCCTTCTGCCATGCCTAACTTACCAAGTTTTAAAGACAAAAACTATTTTAGGCAGCAACTCGCGACTTTCTTACCTATCTTTGAACATGGCTGTCCGGGGGTGCAGACGCCCCGCCTCCCGTGAGAAGCCTTGGAAAGCATCTACCTCCAAGGACAGTGCACGTACATGTTACTAGGTAAGACATCCGAGCTTGGTGAAAATCCGAATGCCCGACTTCGTAACCACATAAAACGTCACAGGACAATGGCTACTTTTCACATAAGCAAATTTAAGCAACTGACCCGTCGTTACGTCGAGAGACGAATATCCACCAAGAATGTCTTTCCCGTGAGGGCGTGGCAGATCCCAACAACTTGCCCAGACATTCTTACAGAATTCGGTGGAGATGCCCATCTCGCCCTTCACCAAGTCCTACGGAGCTAAACCTTTGACCTGATGCTAGATTTATATACAAGTTGCCAAATATGCACTGCAGTGCGGGAAAGATCTAAGAGATGTAAAAGATAAATAATTATAATATGTTTTCGCAGTGCTTCCTACATTGGCAAGGATAATTAACTACTACGTATCAGAAGATACATGGGAGGTGAGTGTGATATCACACCTTGGCCATCACCGCTCGGAAACCTCCAATAGTTTCCCAGGGTCGGATCAGTCCATGGTGCGGATAAGGATATCCAAACAATTAAGAAGCCATAAATAAGGCTTAGTGGAACATGAAGAGAGACAATAACTTTATAGATGTGAGGCCTTATAGTTAAGTTGGCCAATTTTACACAACCTTGCCAGAGAGCGGGGATAGATTACTGCAACAACCGGAAAAGAGGTGTCCACTATATGTCTTCTAACGAAGAAATTGTCTCTAGTCATATTAAATCTATCCTATCGAGCTGAATAGTCAGGTTTAGTCGGTAGCATGCTGGGCTAAACAAAGTTATAGCACGGACAGCGACCTTAGTGAAACGTGTTGGTGGCGGGAGAAAATGATGCGTATATAATGTTGCTGTATAGTATTTCCTAAATGCACTGCGGTCCTAGGTTTTCTGTAAATAAACAAAACATATCAACGGATGGCTACTAGCCATATACTAAACTAACCAATTACAAGTAATAACAATGTGAATTGATCAGGATAATACTAATGGTACAGGTTGATAGACCTATTATTGTGCGGTTAGTGAAAACACCTTACAGTAAATAAAAATAACTATGAACAGATAAAGAAATTATAACTAGCGGTTCTCAGACCGTTAGTGTGCCTTTTAGTCATTGGGACCATTTACAAAGATAAAATACAATCATTAAAATTGTAATTAACGGATTAATTGAGGATGTTATGTATAGTTACTTGAATACTCGGTAGCCATTCTTAAGGACGGGCTATCATGTTACTGAAATTGATACGTCACCATTGGAGTGACGTGAGTTGACACGTTCTCTGGAAGCTGGAAAGTTTCCGCATGTAGATTCCCGCAGGCAGGATTCCCGCATGCTGATCCAGTATGGGAGCAGTGCGAACTCAGGACGGTAATCACAATATAAGAATGTCTAACGAACGTTTAGTAAGTTGTACGATAACATTACTGCTATGAGAAAGGTGCCCGTTCAATGACGGTAGGTATGAAAGTTGACCGGGAGCTTACAAAATTTAAGTTGAGGTGGGTCGGAAAACTGCGGCAGCACCACGGGAGAGAAACCAGTCCAGACGGAGGTTATTGCTTTATAACTGTCCTGCCTAGTCTGTGCTGCAAGCAGATCCCGCCTGTTCGGCCCGTGGCCGACGATGCTCTCGATTCCTGAACTCATCCATTTTTATACTTGCTGAAACGTCAGGACTTGCTGCCTCAACCAATCAAAATTAGCTGAACCAACCAATCAGCGGCTAGAAACTCGTGACGTGTACACGATTATCTAATTATCGCGATACATATAGATGCGTACTTATGACGTCAGAGCTGACGTGCACACAAATCACTTGTTATCTAGATACGTATATATACGCATTTACGACCTTATTTGTATATTTTGAGTAAAATTTGAAAGGGAAAAACGGTGATAACTCAGTCATTTCCGGATCGATTTTAAAATGGTTTACATATTTGAAAATCCCTTCGAATTCTGGTCTTGGTTAATGCCAGATTCGACGAGAACGGTTAATTATTAAGAATTACAAAGTACCTGCTCGGTACACTAAAAGCGCCACCCACTCTTTGTCGTGCTGTACGTGCTCCATTAACACAACGACAGGCTACGCATTTTAACAAACTTAGTCGTTTTGACGACGAAATCTCTCTCATAGGCCCATACACGCCTATTGCTCTACCCAGGGGGGGCGGGGGGGGGGGGCGGCTATATGAACGAATCCACCACCCCCTCCTAGTTTGACATTCGCGGCAAACGATCACGCTCGGCGGATCACCGCTCAGATACATGCTAGGCTGGAATTATAGACTTCCCGGGTAGGCTCGTGGCCCGAGAGGAGTAGGGACGCATAGTCGCGTGTTATAAGCAACAGAGCACATAGAGGTGCCAAGAGGGAGGCATACTTTTAGTTTTAATTTTTGACCTGGAATTATTTTTCCAGGTCTTTTCTTTTTTTGTTTTGTTTAATTTTCGTTTCTTGGTGCGTGATATCTTTTATTATTTAAGCCTATGATTCTTAAACAATAGCTTCGGTGCGGATAATTAATATTTCCGCAGAGAACACCCAAGCTCCTACGTACCACAAATAAGTTTTATATATAAAATAATATAAGAAAAGATATAATATGTTTAACATACTCCTAAAGGGTATTAAATTATTGATTAATTACCTGCGCACCCCGGGTAAAATAAGGGGTACGCAACATGTATACTGATTAATTATATATGTATATGAATTTGCGACCCATTATAGCGGGTCCGCAACGGGCAGCTCTCGCTGACCCCAAGCTGTCCTGACATGCTGAGACCGAATAAACATAACAAGACAAATAGTAAATAATAATAAGCAAAATGCTAGGTTTGTCAGGCAGCCCTAGCGTAGCGGAGACTGCATGACGGGATTATGACGTTATTGCACTACGGTGTTGTTGCATACTTTATGGACTTCTACTGCTGAAATGTGTCCATTATTACTGGCGTTTATTTCTCCGTCGGTGGTAGTTACTGCGGGTGTAGTGATGCTTGTTCTGGCTGCTGCGGTAGTGGTGGTCCTAACTGGCATAGTGATGGTCGACGTGACTGGTGCGGTGATGGTCGGCGTGGTTGCTGCTGTTGCGGTGGTGGCGAGTGTGGTGAGCCATATTGCGGGTCAAGGTAGTGATGCCAGAGCTGCAATGGTCTGTGATGACAATTTCCATGTTTTAGTATACTTCAGGAGTCGACTCGCAGTGACATTTGGCATGGGCTGTATGCCTTGGGTGTGCACGATTCGCTTCCTCCCCGCGTACGGACGAACAGGTAAGGTGGTCTTTCTGATTGCAGGGTCGGTGTGGCTAGACTGCGAATGCTGTATGATGCGGGTTGGCGTGATGCTGATGGTGGGTGGCTCTGGTCGGCTCGGTTCTTCGTCTATGGTCAGATCGGGTGGAGATGGTGACTATGGATAACTAGGTATATCCATCTCCGTGGGCGCCGTGATGACTACTGCTATTGGCTGGCCGGTCGCTGATGCTTCTGCTGATACTGGTGTGGGTGCGGGTGTTGTTGTCGTGCTGCTGGTGGATGAAGCGATTTTTGCAGGTGCTGCCAGACTGGATTTTGCGGTGGATTTCTGCTTCTTACTTGCTTTCACGACCAGTCTTGACGTGGTAACTGGTTGTGGCGTAGTGCTAACTGTCATGATTGATGGTTGAAACTCATGTCGGGTTGCTGCTACGGTTGCTGGTGTGACCGCACGTGGACGATGGCTAATGGGATGTCTACGAGTTGTGATCATTGTGCAGGCCATTTTCTCGGTCACTTTAATTGGTAACCGAGATTCGAAACGGGTGGCTAGAGCGGCATAATCTTCGCTTTCTTCACCGGGAACTAATGTCACTTCCACCAAATGGCCACAGCGCACTCCCGGTTCAAGAGTTTTGGGGTCTGTGGTGCCATTGAACACACGAAACGGTATGTGTTTCTTGTTGGTGGTGTCCATTTTGCTTCCTAACTGTGGTGCGGTGGCCCATAAGATTTGTTCCTGTCCCGGCTCAACTGTGGCTGTACTTGAAAGTATTAGAGCACACATGTCGTATAATGACGACTAAAGTCCAAGAGGTATCCGATGGCCGTGTATGTCGAGTTCTTGCTGTCTGCAGTGTATTACGGCTTCGCTGGCACCAAGGAAATCAGAGCCAAGAAGGGCATCATTTTGAATAGAGGCGATGACAACTTGCTGTATGAATTGCATCTCCTCTATTTGAATAATAAGATTAACTACACCAGCCACGGGTACATCAGCTCCCGTGGCTGTCTGTAAATATATATGTGTAGGCTTAAGGGGTGGCTTCTTATGAGGTGTGATGCTCTCATATAAGCGTTTGTTAAAATCAGTGAAGGAAGCTCCAGTATCAACGGTGGCGCTGGTGGAAATACCACTAAACAGACAAGCACACTTATATATAACCTTACGATGTGCCTGCAGGAGAGTCTCCAATGATACCGTTTGTGACAGAGGAGTCAGAACGGAATCATTCTGTATATATTCGGTTTGTTTCTGGATAGCTTCTTTTAGTGCTGTAGATGGCTGAGTGAGGAAAGGGCCAGTCCATCGTCGCCGCTGCTGTGAGTGCTTTAGTGATGAAGGAACTGGTGGTAGCAATGGTGGTGGATTTGGTGCAGTTTCTGTATATGCGGAGTTAGTATAGACGGTGGTGCGGATAGGATTTTCACGATCACGGATGAGAGCTACCTGAGCAAGCCACTTCTTACAGTGCATCATGGGATGCTTAGTAGATGCACAGAAGAAGCAGTGACGTCTTGGAATACGTTCATATCGGCAGCAGCGTCGTCGTTTGCGGATCCATGATGCGGAATTGATTGTGTCTCCCATACTACTGCTGTCTGTAGATGCGGGGGATGATGCTGTGCGGGAAGGTGTGTTGCATACCACCAAGGGAAACTGAGAATCCAGTGTCTTGGCGAAAACGTTGCTTCAGCGGAGGTGCTACAACCTACCACTGCTGTTTTACATAGGAAAGAAGGTTTGTTAGAAGCGGACATTGCGGGATTACTTTGTCCGCAAGAGGGGGATGGTGGTGCTGCTGATGTGGGAGGCATCGTAGGCACCAAGATATATGAAGCCATGCATAATGGTGTACGTGAGAATGCTGATGCAGGTTGCTGATAGTTGGCCACCGGACGTTGTTGTACAGAGGCCACAGCTGGGCCAGGTTGTAAGAACGGGCACCGAGATGGCTCTTGAATCGGTGTCCTTAGGGGTTTAATGGCTGGTCGGATTGTGGTGTTTTGCGGCCAGCGGCGGGTGTTGTAGACGGAGGTCGGTTAGGACACCGTTCCCTCCAATGTCCTGGCTGACCGCATCCGTAACATGTGTTCAGTGGTGGTGCGGGGTTGGTAGTGGGTGCAGTTCTAGGGTGTGTAGTTGCCAAGTTTGTACTGAGTGTTGTTACCAAGTTGGTGAGTGCTGAGAGCTGTTTATTTATCTCATCTATTGTGTCGTGCATGTTGCCACGTTAGTTGTTGTTGTTGTGCTGGTTCTCGCACCCTTGGACCCCATTGTGGCCTCGGTCATGCCATCTTCCTCTAGGCGGGTGATTCTGATTGGAGTGCTGTGTTTGTGCCTGTTGTTGTTCTGCCGTGGTGGTCATGGTGGGTGTAGTGCGGTTGTCAGGTGATGTGGCGATATTCGCACTGTCTATCTCATTGATAGGATGAAGTTGCCAGCTGTTGGTTTTCTCCCATTCCAGGAAATTCTCAATGCATACCACGGTGGCTGTTAATTGTGCCAGGCTTCCGTGGTAGGCTAGAAAGAGTTTTTCCTTTAGAGCGGGTTCACCACTCAATGCGTCAATGAACATGTCGAGATGGAGATGGGAGATGCCTTCAATGTTGCTGCTGGGATACGCATGGGTGACTAGTCTCCAGATGCGGCTAGCCAGCTCCGGTACTGCCTCTCCCATTCATCGTTGGAGATTTTTTAGTTGGAGAAGGCTGGTTTCTCCCTCCAAGAGCAGTGTCACCGAACCGTTCTGACAACGCTCATTCAAGTTGTGTGTAGGTGGGGGTGAAATCAGTCCCGAGGTCCGCAAGAACTGGAAGGGATTTTCTGGAAAGCTTCGTGGTGAGATATTCACCCAATTGCTGATCATTCTAGCAGTTTGTTCTGCTGATAATTTGAAATTGAACTTTGTAGTTGGCCCAGTCATTCTCCCTGCTAAATTCAGGAGGGAGAATGACCCGGCCAGGATCACGTGAAGAACTGAGTGGTGCAAATCTGGGTGGTGTTTCTACTCGGGTGACCGATGAAAAAGCTGATGCTGGTCACCATGCGGGTGGTAATGGTGGTCGTGTGGGTGTTTCCCGTCGATGTCGAGGCTGAGGAGGAAGAGGCCTGCATGAAGGAGTGTGAGCACGTGTAGGCAAATCTATGGATGCCTACACCGATGATTCTGATCCATAAACCGGCGTAGGTCTATGGACGGGAGGCAGTGCATTGTGGAGATGACGTGGACGTTCTTCGTGTGGTGAAGGCAGACGCTCCTTGTATGGTGGTGGTGTGGTCAGCTGACAGTCATGATGTGTGGCATGACTGATGCATCGATGAAATGGTGGTGCCGACTCCTCCCGGTGGTGTCATGTCGTCCCCTGGAAATAGGATGGTACATTTAATGGGGGCTGTGCGGGAGGTTGTCTATTGTAAGGATTATAACCCTACCATATATCATCCAGTGATGACACGGGTGAACGATAGTGATGGGAAGGGTAATAGGTTTGCCCATAAACCGGTCTTTGTCGAGATCGTTTACGATCCAGCACTGATGGAGTCGGCCTATCGCGGACGTCTGATATTGTACGAAATTCTGTTCCCACTTGTGAGGCATCGTGGAATGTCCCCTCACTGATGGACGAGAACAGGTGATGTTGTGGTGCTGGTGATTCCGCATCGCTAGAATTCATGGCATAGTCGGTGAGCATGCGAGTGCGGTGTCCATTGTAGGACGCCACCTCTTGATCGAGGGAATCGTTGCTGGATGGAGAAAGCATTCCGAGCTCGCTGTATGGTGTGGGCATGAGTTCGCTGCATGTTGCTAGTGTTATTGTTCTTCGGGCCCCACATCGGGCACCGCTTGTAGCTCACATGGTAGAGTAGGGTCGTTCTGGTGTCTGCTGTCGACTCACTGCATCGCTTGTGCATGACGTGTGATGATGCTAGTTAGCTCCCGGTCTCGGGGTTATGGATCCTATTCCAGTTGGGCCATGGGACCATCGTCGCGAACATTATTTTGATGTTGATACTGGGGTTCTCTTTGGGTTTGGTCTTCTCTTTCGGTTGTGAACATTAAACACACCAGTATCATCCCATGAATTGGTGTCACTGGTATGCCTGTCCATAGCAATCTTGAGATCTATGGACTTACAAGATTTGATGGTGACCTAACCTAAATAAACTTATACAATTAGTTTACCTAAACAGACCGTCAAGTTTACTAGATAACAATGAGCATACGAAAATACATGACATAGAGACAGCCTGATGAACTTTTAAATGTGGGACCAGCGGAGGTACCACACAGACTCGCAGGTCCGCAGAGGTACACCCGTAAAGGACCCCCCCCCCCCTCCCCGGCATACGTGATCACTAATTAACTTAATATAAGTTATTATACCTCTAAGCTGAAAAGGAAAAAGGAAAATATGCTTTCTCGTGGTGAGAGGCTATGTGCCTCACGCGGGCATTACATCTAATGCTGTATTTCGGGGTGAGAAGTAGTAGCCTCATGCGGGCGGCCATCACTGGATCCTTGCGAGAGGCAAGTATCTCGCGCGGGCATCCATCACAGGAAAATGCCGCCACCGCTTAAAGCAGTGTGGGGGTTGGAGGGGGGTGGGTGGATGGGAGGGGGTGGGGTGGGGGGGGGGGGGGGGTGGTGGAAAGAGCATTAGTCAGAAAGGGCCACTCTTATATCCCGAGGTATTGCCACGTCACAGTCATATGTAGGTCCAAGATGCTGAATTAGTTGGTGCGGCTTGTATTTCTGCAGGCCTTCTGCCATGCCTAACTTATCAATTAAGTTTTAAAGACAAGAACTATTTTAGGCCGCAACTGGCGGGTTTGTTACCTATCTTTGAACATGGCTGTGGGAGCGTGAAGACGCCCCGCCTCCCGTGGGAAGCCTTGGAAAGCATCTCCCTCCAAGGACAGTAAGCATAGATGTTACTAGGTAAGACATCCGAGTTTGGTGAAAATCCGGATGTCCGATTTCGTAACCACATAAAACGTCACAGGACAATGGCTACTTTTCACATAAGCAAATTGGGGATTGGAAAGATGATATCCACCGTGAATGTCCTTCCCAGGAGGGTGTGTCAGATTCCAACATCTTGCCCAGACATTCTTACAGAATTCGGTGGAGATGCCCATCTCGCACATCATCAAGTCCTACGGAGCTAAACTTTTGACCTGATGTTAGGTTTATACACAAGTTTCCCAATATGCACTGCAGTGCGGGAAAGATATCCTAAGAGATGTAAAAGATCAGTAATTATAATATGTTTTCGCTGTGCTTCCTACATTGGCAAGGATAATTAACTACTACGTATCAGAAGATACATGGGAGGTGAGTGTGACACCACACCTTGGCCATCACCGCTCGGAAACCTACAATAGTTTCCCAGGGTCGGATCAATCCATGTTGTGGATAGGAATATCCAAACAATTAAGAAGCCATAAGGCTTAGTAGAACATAAAGATAGACAATAACATTATAGATGTGAGGCCTTATAGGTACGTGGCAAATTTTACACAATCTTGCCAGAGTGCGGGGCTAGATTACCACAACAACCGGAAAAGAGGTGTACACTATATGTCTCCTAACGAAGAAATTGTCTCTAGTCGTATTAAACCTATCTTATCGAGCTGAATAGTCATGTTTAGTCGGTAGCATGCCGGGCTAAACAAAGTTATGGCATGGACAGCGACCTTGGTGAAACGATACGTATATAATGTTGCTGTAATAACAATGTGAATTGATCAGGATAATAATAATGGTACAGGTTGATAGACCTATTACGGTGCGGTTAGTGAAAACACCTTACAGTAAACAAAAATAACTATGAACAGATAAAGAAATTATATAACTAGCAGTCCTAAGACCGTTACGGTGCCTTTTAGTCACCGGGACCGTTTACAAAGATATACAATCATTAAAGTTGTAATCAATGGATTAATTAAGGATGCTATGTATAGTTACTTGAATACTCAGTAGCCATTCTTAAGGATGGGCTATCATGTTACTGAAATTGATACGTCACCGTTGGAGTGACGCGAGTTGACACATTCTCTGGCAGCTGGAAAGTTTCCGCATGTAGATTCCCGCAGACAGGATTCCCGCAGGAGCGGTGTGAACACAGGACGGTAATCACAAGATAAGAATGTCTAACGAATGGTTAGTAAGTTCTACGATAACATTACTGCTATGAGAAAGGTACCCGTTCAATGATGGTAGGTATGAACGGGTTGTTGAATAATGTTACAGATACATAACTAAGCTTAACGGTGCAGGGTACGTCAGTTAGCTCTTAAGACGTACCGGGCAAAGTTTACTTGCTACGGTCACAAAGCTAAAAGAGACACACACGACATGCAGTGCGGTGGTTGAATATCCATTTTTCGGCATGGACGGCAGATCCTGTGAGTCAGCCACCAAAGAACATTGCTGCCTCTACATCTGTAGAATTACATTTTTAGGCCATAGAAGGCCCCACCGCCATATATTGTTCCTTGTTGGTTCTTTATTAAACGTGAACAATATTATTTAAAGTTCTAATGCTGGCCCCGAATGACCGTCCGGGAGCTTACAAAATTTAAGTTGCTGTGGGTCGGAAAACTGCTGCTGCACCACGGGAGAGAAACCAGCCCAGACGGAGGTGAATGCTTTATAACTGTCCTGCCTGGTCTGGCTGCAAGCAGATCCCGCCTGTTCGGCCTATGGCCGACGATGCTCTCGATTCCTGAAATCATCCATTCTTATACTTGTTGAAACGTCAGGACTGGCTGCCTCAACCAATCAAAGTTAGCTGAACCAACCAATCAGCTGGCTAGAAACTCGTGACGTGTACCCGATTATCTAATTATCACGATACATATATATGCGTACTTATGACGTCAGAGGTTACGTGCACACAAATCACTTGTTATCTAGATACGTAAATATACGCATTTACGACGTTATTTGTATATTTTGAGTATAATATGAAAGGGAAAAACGGCGATAATTCAGCTATTTCTGGACTGATTTTAAAACGGTTTACATATTTGAAAAGCCCGTCAAATTCTGGTCTTGATTATTGACAGATTCGATGCGAACCGTTAATTATTAAGAATTACAAAGTATCTGCTCGGTACACTAAAAGCGCCACTCGCTCTTTGTCATGCTATACGTGCTCCGTTAACACAGCGACGGCGCGCGCATGCACGCTACACGTTTTAACGAACCTAGTCGTTTTGACAACGAAATCTCTCTCATAGGCCCATACACGCCTATTGCTCTACCCAGTGGGGGGTGGGGGCGCCAATAGGAACGAATCCACGACGGGCGGCCCGTACCCAGCTTGACTGGGACGGCCAGTACCTGACCGGTCGATCCGCGCTACACCCTGGAAAGGTGAATTGCTTGATTTCATTTCATCCACAAATGTTCACAAGTTAATAGCTTAACATAAAAGCGGGTTCGCAGACTTTGCTCGACCTGCACGGGAGACAATCATGTGTGTACGCAAGCAGTTTGTTTTATAATACACTATTTATCTGAAAATATCTCCCTTACACCAATCAGAATTGAACTATTGCGAGTTGATGTGTTTTGTCAGCAAAAATCGCATACATAGGATTTGAGGTTTCACAGGTTTGCTCAATAAGGCATAGACAGAAAATGTGCAATATCAAATTAGTTTCAAAATATTCAACAACCTATCTGTATATTTACATTGAAATTGCGGTATAAGGAAGGATGTGTCGTGCCATGCTTAGTCAAACACGCGATACATGGTTTGATAAAGTGTTAAATCATTCGGACTCACCTATGCCTACAGGGCGGGCGGCGTTTAGCTGGGCAGCCATAACAAGAAAGGGATTTCGCTATTAGCTAGTATCACGCTTTTGTTGGCACAGTAGAGTGAAGTTTGTTTTATTAATTTTAAGTAATGATTCGATACAGTATGTCGAGTCAACCTCTGAAATAAACTATTTCAACACTAATCAATCAATTGAATTCTTCATCGCGCAAAACGCTAAACCCGGAGTTAGCCAAGGACAAAACCTATCAGCTTTTTTATTTGTTTTATTTTATCTATCTGGAATCATCATTGCAAAACAATAACATAATTAGCATCAAATCCATAAGTAAATTGGCTAGTGGATACCTCCGCCTTTAGTTGCAAATCACAACTTGTATAAGTAAATAAGGTATACCCGGTATATATTGGATATATACGTTGGATGATCATTCGCTCAATCCATTTGCCAATCTGCTGCCGATCTTGTCAGTTGGTCTTTCAGAGTTTTTCGAAATTTCTAACAAAGCTACCTAGGTCACAATAGAATTTCCGATAAAGCTGCCTATGTCGCGCCTAAAGCATGTTGCACTTGTTATATCTTATAACCGACTTAACCGTAGGCCTACTGTTACAAGTACACGACTCAGTCATTCCATCTGACCAGTTGAAATTTCTCAAAAGATCTCTGATCGGCTTTTATTTCGAACGTTCGAGGTCTGTTCTAATTTGTGGCTGGGGAGAAAGATGACACCTCCACGCCGATCTCTTCCATAAGTAGCCACGTTGTTGGGAAACTAAGTCATTAAGGCTTGCGGGCTAACATCCGCATACAGAGACAACTCTGATTATGTTTAACATTCTTCAGACAAGAAACTGTGCTCTACATCATCGGACAATGCGATCTTCCCAGGAGTCTATCAAAGCCATGTGAAAAATATGTGGTATGACTGCAACAAGAAAAGAGGCACAGATTATGTGCAAACTGTGAACACTATAACATCGATATTACATGCATTCAATAGACTAAAGTAGCTACCCATTCTGCGCAGCAACTTCAGACAGGTGACACGCTAGGCCTGATGGAGAAAAACAGGACAAATACGGGGGTTTGGGCTTCGTAATTGAACTAAGGCTCATGGAAAATGTCATTAGCTTTGGTCACGTCAATAATCACGACCTGGCAATACCAACGAGAAATGCACCACCACTATGTTATCGCATAGTCAATGCATTGCGGATTGCCCAACTACTGAAAAAGCCAAAGAGAATTCATCAATATTAGATTCCTATGTAAAGCTGAGCTCTGTCATTAAAATCTCAGGTAGAAGGCAACTGTTCGTGTGTGGCGATTTTAACTCAAAGTTGGGTACACTCAGCTATGTTGACACGAATTCATGACATGATGTATGAGGGGGTCATACGGAGAGGACAGACGCAACAGATATTAAGATGCACTGGTGACATCCCTTAGTTCCAATGGCCTTTTTGCCTCAAATATTGCTTTCGAACACCGGACAACATGGACAGGACACATTGCTGATCGCAAAGGCCCATCAGGCTCTAAGGCTAGAAAAGCTGTCTTCAAACAAATGGACTTCCTACTGTGCAAAACAGAAGTAAAGCCCATACTTCGGAATGCTCGTTCCTAATCCAGTCCATACATGCCTTCAGATGAACCATCTCTATCTTAGTTACAAACACCATACCAGGCAAGAACGTATAGTCACCTACGAACAAACCAAACTCATCAGCGACACTGACACTCAAATGTCACACAAAAAACCAGATAGCTAACATTGGCATCAGCTCTGATCCAAAACAAAGCCCTGACCAAAATACTCAAATCTATATAATGACAAGCTACCAACACCATATGATTTTTCAAAGACAACAATCGAACTAGGTTCGTCCGTTCGTTCAGTTGGATTTTATTGACCACTCACACCTGGGTGTATTTGGGCCATGACTATCTTAGAGGTGCTTCCATGAAGGGATGCGTAGCTCCCCCATAGGGTTACTGATGGCCATGTAGTAGTAACACTATCAGCATAGCAGAAAGCGTCTATCAAAGTGGCCAAAGTGAAGAACGCACCATACAACGAAGCGAACGCAATAATAGTGTGCAACACATTAGCGAATGCTTAAACGAACTTGGTATTTAACAAGCAGACTCACTAGCAGATGCAATCACTGCCACGAATGACTGTCATAAAGATTTTTCAGGCAGTCCGAGCACTGAGAGTTATTGACTACACACCACCAGTCACTGTACACAACGCTTAAGGACACGTTATACGGACTGACCAGGGCAAAGCAACTCGAGAATGGTTTAAGGAAAGGAACCGCCCACGATGGTGAGCGCGTGCACCAGTTCTCTTATGATCTCATGCCATTACTAACACCAATTCAACTTGCAGAAGATGAGAAGGCACTCGAAGCCCTGAAAATGGACGTACATCTGGACCTGATGGTATGGGTAATGAACTATTCAAATACGCAAATAAGAAATTCAACGTTTATGCACCACCTTCCCATCGCTGCTGTAGGCCAAGGCATTCTTATCGCGCTACCGAAGCCCAGAAAGGCACCGACCCATGACCAATCTTCGGCCCATTATTGTGCCCCTCGACCGTATACATAACACCCAATCCAATGGTATTCTATGCCACATCCTAGACAAGATCAGTGACTTTACTAGAGCATGTCAACGTGGCTTTAAAAGTGGAGATAGCTGTGCAGGCATCGCATGGGCTCAACGCATGCTTGTGCCAGTAGTCATGTCCAAACACTGGGATTTGAACATTGACATGTCACGAGCCTTTGACACAATTAAATGCTTAAAACCCTAGATGTACTACGCCGGGTCAGTTGCAATGGAGATGGGCTACGACCAGTGGGACTACTACGTGCAGACACTAAGCTGAAAGTACGAGTCAAGTCAGTGAAGTCGGCAGAGTTAGAGACACCAATCACCTCCCACAAGAAGATAGTCTTTCCCCTGTGCTTTTCACCTGTTACCTTGGTGATGCATTCTGTGCGCGAATATTTAACAAGATCACGCCCCGTATGCCGTTCGAGACGGAATATGCATATACATATACCTATCGACAAAGCATGGAACTAAAGAAAATAAAGATACACTTCGTGGCGGCGAACCATGTAGTAAAAGTAAAATCGTGAGTTCACTGCTCTGAAGTACTGCTGACATTTCTGCACATTACATTAAGGTAAAAGATAGCTTTCCAGTATTTCTGGAAGCTATAGATTCATAGACCGAAGATGCCCATGACAAAAAGATTACGTTTATCCAACGCAACTTGGGTATCATTGATGCTGTGCTTATGATCATGTCGATAGTCACTTTAGGACTGGCGGTATGATCAGCGAACGAAAAGAAGAAGAAGAAGAAGAAGATTGATGCTGTGTAACTAAATAAAGACAGTTCTAGACAACCTTGATGCCTGTCACCGCAAACACCTGCCCACCACTACTGGACACCGATGGCCAGACATCATAATTTCCATTGATGCAAGATGTGTATGCAATACATCACCACTGTCTGAAGAAGTCGACGAGCAAAGATGGTCCATGTTCGGCCATGTGTTAAGGATGCCAGAAAACATACCAACATAGAGGGGCTTTGAATTAATCCTATTTGGAGCCAGCAAGCCTGTAGAGGACATCATTGCATAAATGTGTCACGCATGCTGCTAGGTGATCTGAAGAAAGCAGGCTCGCAACACTTACACCAAGAATGGACCTGAGGAAGCTAATAATTTTGGCTGAGGACAAGACACAGTTGTCAAACGCGAAGAAGGACTGATAGTTCAGTAAAATTGGAACCTTTTTTAATAAGCATTAGAACAATAGGGGAGAGATGAAACTTTGTGAGAAAGTTCATTGGACGCTATAAGGTGTCATAGTAAAAGTCCCCATATGTCACATGTGATCGTTTGAAGTTATACCGAAAATGATGCCATCATTCAATATAATTGTTCATGCATTGTAATCAGAAGCAGCGATTCTTGCACGATCCACAAAGACCTCAATTGTAGATGTGAGCCACTGTTACTCAAGCTGTCCAAGGTTTGTATGAAAATTGTGGGCAATGCCATCTGTCTGCCTCTCTGTTTGTATGTGTGTATGTTTGTTTGCCGATCGCTCTCTCTCTATTTATCTGCAGGATATCTCCCCAATGCTAGAATATAAAGGCACCAAAATTGGCACATCCTATAACAATATGACCACCTAGGATTGGTATGATTTTGGATCAATGTTTCAAGCATCTAGGACATTGGATCATTAAGCGTACACCACAACTTATTCATGGCTTACTCTTCCACATCCCCGTAAACCATTTTGCGAACTCAACGATGTTGAGGCTGTAAGTTTCTCTGAATAAACAACAGAACTAGCAAAGTTCCCCACTTCATGCTCTTGTAAAATCTGTACCAACTTTATCATATGCATCATCTTCGTCAGAACCATTGTCAAACTGCACATAATGAGTAGGTTCTTCATACTGTACCTCACTGTTTGACTCGGCGTATGCATGTTTATCACCCAGGTTTCACAGAACTGCTGCAAGCACCACCGCGACACTGCCCATGACACTGATTATGATTGCAGCTGTAGGATCCGATGTTTTTACTAATACAGCCGCAGTATACAGTAATCATATATCATACATACACAAAATGTGAATTTGGGAAATTGTACAGTAAAATATGTGAAAACTAAAATATCTTGTCATTGCATAGCTCTCCTAAATCAAGAATACTACGACTATTGATTGCAGTTACAACGCCCTTCTCTAGATAAGCTCCACCCACAGTTCGCCCGTGTTAGGATCGACCGATCAATGAACCCAAAGACTATCAATTTCCAGAAAACTATTACAGGTAAACTGTTGAATATTTTGAAACTAATTTGATTGGGTGCTGCTGCTGTATACTATTATGTATACTATTTTCACCAGTATGTTTATTAAATAGTAACAACTTACAATTCGTACAACAACGCTTAGGCTGTCATCAATAGACCTTTTCAGTTTATCCATCAATCATACGATGTCACAGTAAACTACTTTATGTGTAGGATGACGTTGTCACATTGAATTGTACTATATGATGTATCTACTGATGTATGAGAGCTTTAAATATATTGCCACCTCTGTAATCACGTTCCAAACAAATTTATTGTTATATAACCTGTATCTAGTGACTTAGCTACTAACAAAGCAATATAGCATTGTAGATGCTTTAATTATGTCTGCCACAAGAGACACTTATAATGTGCAATGACTCTATCAAACAGCACTGGCATTTACAGTTTGGATCTTGTGCAGTTTTCGGTTTTCATAAGGGTCGTCCCTCCATAGACTTGATTGTAAGTGATCATTCCATGCATAGCTCAAATGATCGGCAATGCATACGATCTTCCAGTGGAGAACCTTTCCAGAAAGACTCGTGGTTCCATTGGGGCTGGGGAAATGCGGTTGAGGCAGCAGCCAATGCCAAATAGAAAGTCCAGCTAAATTATGTTCTTGATTCTAACAATGCACAATCATTTAATGCTAAACATCACTACAAATGTTGGTCGCAGCTTAAAATATCAACTAATAACACCTGCACATGCTCGTTGAAACAAGCTGTACAGGTATTTTCCAAACAAACATGAGACTCGACATTAAACGCAGTTATTAAAAATTCCATAGGCACTGACAAGGATGTGAGAACAAGGATGTGAGAACAGTGCCTGAATGCACTTAGCTTCTGAGAAGAGTTGTTGGACATGTTGATATCTGGCAGTTTAGTGGATCATTTTGTCAGGCAGATGCCATTAAACATGTTCCAAAACAGTTATATATTTTTCTGCGTTGGTTTCTGTATGGTCAAGGGGTGTGTGGAGAAATAGAGGCATTGACAGGAAAGACTAGAGAGACTTGTATCGAGCAAGAGTTGCACGAGATCGTTCTATCAGGATTTCCCTTGTTACATCAACAGACTGAGTACCAAGTAATATGATTAGCAAATCTAAACCGAAGTGACCAACTCATATGACGTTTCAAGCTGGTGGTAATAATCAAACTGTATGCCTATTTCTCCTGAAGGATATAACTTAGCTATTAGCAATGTCCAGATATAATCAAGCACACATTCTTATAGTACCAGAAGCATCAAATAGCCAGGAATCAGTTACGGTTCAGAGAGTGGATTCAGTAATATCGGCAAGAGGCATACCAACCGAATTCCTAGAAGATGCACATGTTCCTGATAAAACTACACAACTTAAGAACCATATTCCAAAATGGCAAGCCTATAATTCTTTGGTTGGTACACATTTATCATCCGTTAACGGAAGTGGAATGAGTGGAACACTTTGCTTACTGTCCTAAAACAAGTCCACGGCCGATCAGTGAAAGTTCTTGGTGGCTTGATTGGCATAGCCATAAATCCTGGAGCCCGTGAATTTTTTTCTAAACATCACTTGAGCTAAGCATGCGTTCTATAGAAGCACATGAAATGGTGGTCATGCCTGACACTAGTCAACAATTACCACGATGACTGCAGAGGAGTAAGGCATAACCGTATATACCAATCCATTTGTAACAAATGCCCGATGATGTACACACATTATGAAATTGGCTTTAGGAAGTACAATTTGTTTTTGAAGGAGTGCATCAATACTGATGACGTAAACCGTTGTGCATATCTCAAAGATCAAATTGAAGTTGTGAAATAGATTCGCAAAACAGTGAAATGCAATTTAAGCAACCCGATTGTGGAACTGGCGGATGACAGGTCCTTTTTTGCAAGACTCGTGGTTATTGTGCGCTCATGCTCAGGGATAGAGAGAGAGAGAGAGAGAGAGAGAGAGAGAGAGAGAGAGAGAGAGAGAGAGAGAGAGAGAGAGAGAGAGAGAGAGACAGAGAGAGGGAGGGAGGGACGGAGGGAGGGAGGGAGGGGGGGAGGGAGAGAGAGAGAGAGGGAGGGAGGGAGGGAGGGAGGGAGGAAGAGAGAGGGAAGAGAGGGGACACAGAGAGAGAGAGAGAGATAGGGGGGGGGGGGGGTGAGGGAAGTGAGAGAGAGAGAGAGAGCGCGCGCTATGGCGAAGTATATCTAATTCTTTATGACTGCGTTGTTAATAATTCACTAAAACAAGGGAACATCGACAGAGGACTGAAATGATCTGTTTTTCACATTACAGACTCAATGTCAATGGCCAAGATGACCGCAAATCAATTCCTTTTACGTATTCAAACATATGTGAATTGATTGTGTAGCTTGCTAACAAAAGGACACAACGATGAGCCACCAGTGTCAGTATCCCTTCGCCATACACTGGTGATTAAAGAATAACCATCTTGGGCACACCCACGCGCCGCCAAATGCAGGTGTTCAGTATAGACAACTTTGATTTTATTATGTTTCATACCCTCTCAGATGCTATCAGTTGACACAGATTAAACAGATACATTTATGATTTTTAATTCACGTTTCTTATGAAAATTTCCTGTTACCTGCAACATTGGTCAATCGGACAAAGCTAACTGTTGCCATAGACCAATGTGGCTTATCGTTATTGACCAATCAGGCAGTGATGCTTAACACTAATAACTAACAGTGCAAGTGTTACTGATATGCCTATTATTAACCAATGGGACAAGCACTATTTGGCAATGGGACAAACGTAACTGATGCCACTGACCAATGGAACCATGGTTCCTGGGCATATTGAGTAACGAGTCAAGTATCATTGACACAATTTACCAATGTGATGCCACTGACCAATACGAGCGAGGGTTCCTGACATTATTGATCATTGTATCAAGTATTACAGACATAATTGTATCAAGCACCCTTGGTCAATGTAGCATGCTTAACAGATGCGATGGACACATGCTGTATTGGCAATGTGTCCTTGGCATTATTTACCAATGATGCAAGCATCCCTGACACTAATGACTAATAAAGCAGGTGTCATTTAAACATTTGAGCATTCTCCCGATAGGATTCAAAAGTTAAAAATGCCTTAAACTCACAGTTGTGTCAAGTCATGACCTTTTTATATACATGGTTCAAATAGATATTTGACTGAAGGAACATATTGCTTACATTTTCTTTTAATCCATCAACCTTGACGAAACAAAGGTAGTTTCCTCATAGGGTTCAATAATTTAAAACACCTTAATGAACCAGTGTTATGGCCCTGGTTTAATGGTGTTGCCTATAACTTTTTATAGGTCAAATAGATATTGCCTGAGCCCTGGAGGAAGATATCTGCAAATTTGTTTTTAATCTATGAACAATTGACGAAGCATGTCAAAACTACCCCATCCCCATAGGCTTTGATACTTTGAAAATCTAATAACGGCCACATCTCTGTTATTTAAAGGCCTGGCCATGCCATAATTAAAGCAGAAATAGATGGTGCCTAATGGACCACATCTGCCAAATTTAACTCTGGTATTTTAAGGCGTGACCACTTCATATTGATAGCCCAAATAGATATTGCCTACCGGATCAGATCTACCAAATTTGCTTCTAATACATCAACAAATGACGAAATGTGGCGTCAGATAGTCGATATAAGAAAATCGTGGTTATATGAACTCACCCAGATTAGCTAAAATGCTTGCATATGGCCTAAAATGGACAGAAAGAGTGGCAACATGGTTTTTCTTGATGATAAAGCAGTGTCTAATAAAATTATATTAGTTGTTTGCTTTATACCAACAATTCCCACGGATCGACATAAGCTCATGCACTAAAATATAAATGATTTGCTGAATGGAACAAGAGCCATCAGAAGACGGCATATCCCCCATCCCCCAAACCACCACTCTCCCCCCCCCCCACCCCCGGATCCAAACATTTCAGATAAACATATATCAAGAGTGGACATACACGTAACTGTAAAATTGTAAAAGACAATAGTTTAGAAAAACTAATCAATGAAAAATGAAATCCTGACACTGCATCTAGCCTTAAAGAAAGTTGGATTTGTAAGTGCAGGTTCAATTCCGTTCAACTATTATGCCCGGACAAGAGAATTTTGCTGAATTTTAAGTTTTTCAAGGGAGATAATTCATGGAAATATGGATGAATTTCTTTCAAATGGAATCATAGCACTGCTTCTTCAAGTAATATATTCAGTGACAAAGTAATTGAGAGCATAGGTTCACAATTCTTCAAGATCTGATAGGAAAAAGACAATTTTGATGAATTTTAAATATTTCAGGGTGGATAACGACCACAGACGCCCCTAGGGATGCTGTGTCGTCTTATTAACCACATAAACATACTTAGAGTTCAATCACTACTAGCTAAATAAATCTACTTACATTTAGCGCCAGAAAGAGATTTCTAATCTTGCATTTAATGCCTTCTAATGCATGAACCACAAATCTCTACTCTAGTCCAGGTTTCTGGATGAAGTAGACTCCCTTAATGGCAATCAAACAGAGAGTTCTTGAATCGTACCCAAACTGTAGGAGTTGTGTTGACATCTTGAAATGATTGTCAGAGATGGACGGACCGACAGACTGACATTCTATACAGACGCATGGACAGGCATATGGATAGCACACGCATATCTTCAATTGGTAATGAGAACCTTTACCAAGTTTCAAAAGAATCACATCTTAATTGCAGGAGTTGTGTTGACAAGAAATGATTGGTACTGCAGTTTATGTATCGCCTTAAAGGTATTTAAAGGGGGATAACTCTCTGTAATGAATAATCTTCTGGCCGCGAGAAAAGCACATGCACATCTTCGGATGGTAATGACTCACGCCACCACCTTTCATAGGATTGTAATTAAACTGTAGGAGGAGTTGCGTTGGCAAGGATGGATCGACAGATGAACATATATTTGGGACAGACGGATGGACGTACAAGTATACAGATAGCACATGCACATCTTCATATCATAATGATAACACTTACTAAGTTTCAAAGGAACTGTATGAGGAGTTGCGTTAACAAGAAATGATTGGCAATGCAGTTCATGTATCAGCTTTAAGATATTTAAATGGTATTAATTGTAATGAATACTATTTTGCCCGCGAAAAAAGCACATGCCCATCTGCACATGATACTGATAATGTGGACGAAATTTTAAGTTAATCCATTGAGACATCTTGGAGAAGTTGCGTTGACAAGAAATGATTGTCAGATATGAACGGACACACATACGGACATACACCGCTACATTTCTGTGGTGCACCTATTAGTCATCAGTGCAGAATCCAATAAAAGTCACATGTTGTTGATGCACCGCATCATTGTGGTGCGAGATGGCACCCGCTGTAGTTGCTGCTTGGTGCTTTAATGCAGAGTACTAGCTGATGCGGTCCATTCTCAGGAACAGTGAAGACTAAAGTTATTTTTGGTGGCTAACAAGTTTCCACACATAGTGTCTAATCCACCGCAATATTGATATGCTGTATTTGGTGCAAAAGTCATGAATGCCTCCTTTTTATGAAGACTAAGAAATATAATGCAGGGTTTCTGATTCAGCACATGACGATCTGCGCCGCTTAGCTCTTGTGGTGCGCAAAGCATTGTCCTTATCTGGACTGTGGTCAAAACATTAATTCATAATGCTGGATGCGTTCATTGTTCTTCACCACTGTTTCGACGTGGGACGGCAAATCTGGTGAAATATCACGAACGCCACTGTTCTTACATACTAAAATTTAGATGGTACTAATGCCAAAAGGCTACACCACAGTGAAGGTCCCTCTGGTGGAATGGGAAGCCTTCTTTTAGATTGTATCTTTGCCCCTGTTGATCTTCCAGGAGCGTCTAAAAACTGAGAGGGAACCTGACTGAAATAAGCTGCGTTGGTGTAGATTGCAGAACGCGAGCTCTATGCAGTAGGTAGAATGAGATTGTTCTAATTCCGACCGAAACTGCCTTCCTTCTGCCTGTTTCAGATTTTCAGAGCTCCTTTCATACTAAATGGCGACATAAGACCAGCGAGACTCAGCCAATCAGCGTTCGTGGTGCGAGGTATGGCAGCCGATCAAATAGTACCTCACCTTCATCCTACCAAGCACGCTCTAGCGATGTCTCCACTTAGTTGGAGCTCAAAATAGAGTTTCTATTTCATGATATCTCCGCCAGGTCTGAAGCGATTTCAATCCTGTTTAAAGTTTTTAATTCCCCATCCATTTCTGTTTTAGAATCATACCAAGAACAGGGAAAACGATCAAGTATTACGGAATCACCGTAATACAGGTAAGCTATATACATAAGCTGCCAGTCCACGCGCTGACGCGCGTATACTGGTTACATCTCACCGCCGCACATGCGCATCGGGCGGTCTCACTGACTGCTATTTTGTTCCTCTGCGGCTATACATGCGTGCCGTAGGCTATCCGGGAGGGCGAGCTTGGAGCGTCCCCAGACCGGGCCGCTCCGTACCCAGATAGACTGGGCCGGTTCGTGCCCGACAGGGCGGTCCGCGCACACTGAAAAATAACAAAGTTTTGTAGAGGTCAGAATGCCCTTGACTTTCGACGTTGTGGCTTCAGTATCAGCATACTGTTTTCTAACATTATAGATAACAATGTATCCATGTTTAGTTCCAATAGGATTAACCAATCCTGAAAGATAAGCCAAGAACTTTTGCCAAACGCAAAAAATTAACATTGAAAAAAAAGAGTTTTGTATCAAGGTAACAGTGCTCTTGACCGTGAAGCTTGTGACCCCCCGCCCCCCCCCCCCCCCCCCCGCTATTATGCTGCATCCTAACATTATCGGCAACCACACAGCCAAATTTAGTTGCAACAGGATTAATTGATTCTGAAACATACGCTGAGAAATTTTTCTAAACGCAAAAACTTAACATTGTTGACGCCGTCGCCGTCGGAAAATGACACATATGTCTCGCTTTCTTCTTTTCTGGCGAGACAAAAATAGTGCCCAAAATATTCAACAGCATGTTTAGTAAATAGTATAAAACATACAATTTACACACCGTGTCGAACTATTAAGCGTTAAAGACGGAACAAATCGAGTCATTCATGCCATGATTAAATACGTCATCTTACCCGTCACTTAGTTGAGTATGACGTCATATGACGTCAGATGATGGATGGATAAACTGGAAAGGTCAATTCTCCTGAAGGAGTCGTTTACTGTCTTAAAACCGGCCCAGCCGTCCTGGAGATATATAGGTTCGTTTAAGTGGAAAATCAATTTTATCTAAATCAACAAAATTGTATTCTGAACCTATAGGACGCTGTAAAACATGTGGAGATGTTAGGACATATTAAGCTACAGTACAGCGCAGAAATAACTCAACGTGCTTCCATACCAAAACAAAAGCATACTGTTCGATATTTTCAACATAATTGGATTGGAAGACATTGCTGTCTAAGGAAGGACGCGTTTCTTCTCACCATTCTGTCGAAGGACGCGTTTCTTCTCATCTGACGAAGGGCCACCCCCACGACCTCACCACCAATCCACACACCACACACCCCGGTGGCGGGATACCGGACGCAAGGATTAACAAGAGGATTAACTTTACCTCCCAATCATCTTTCGTTCCGAATTGATGGCTAATTGGGAAGAAAAGTTTATACTTGCAGATAAACTGCAAAGCATATTTAGATCTAGAGCATGCGTTTTGCAGGAGTCAATAGGCTCCAGTCACAGTGAATACCTACAAATAAACAGGTTCTAACTTTCTATCTCAGCTTCACAACGTGGCGCGTGCGCGCGTACATGTGCACGATACTAATATGTGAATCATACACATATTTACTTATGATAAGAGAGCACAACTTAATAACATCGGCGTCAAAAGTCAATGTTCGTGACATTGGTAAAGACAGTCCTTTTTTCAACGTGATGTGATATATTGAAACATTGAGTAGGGAGTGTATGATTCACAATGTCAGTACACAAATAGAGTAGTTATCAGAATGAATTAATTAACTTTCAGCTATATCCCGCCCATCTGTAGCTAAGTTCCGCCCATCCGTTGAGCGTGTTGGGATCCATTTATATATTTTCAACCCTAACTTCCCAGAATCGCATTTTCACTATACCGGCGAGCTGTTGAATATTTTGAAACTAATTTGAATGCGCGTTGTTGCTGTATGGCAGCAACAGCGCCCACGCAAATTAGTTTCAAAATATTCCACAAAATGTTTATTACATATAAAAGACACATAATAATTCGTATAAATGATGGACTATTTAATGTTTCTGAGGGATTTAGATACGCCAATCAGGTCGTATTTGATTGTGACGTCAGTCTACCTGTGACGTATTGCATTATGACGTCATAAACTTTACTGACAGCTTGGATTACTCTAGTAGAGCAAAACAAACTTTCTTTTCTAGATGTTGCATATTTTGTACGTCAAGAGACTTTAAAATCGTCTTTCCAGTGGAAAATTGTCTGTCTTGAATTCATCTTTGCGGAGTATCCATCTATCAATCTGACGTCATATGACGCAATAATCAGCTAAGTGGCATGTAGGATGACGTCATAATCACTACGTCATAAACTATTCTATTTGGCCCGTCTTTAATTCTTAGTAGTCCGACACGTTGTACGAATTGTGGTCCTATGTGCAGGCAGCACAAGTGCACATTCAAATTAGTTCCAATTCGAATTGGTCAAGAAAACATGTGTAACGGGGAGATTTTTTACCCATATGAGAACACTGGGGATTAGTTGGGTGGCAATAGCTACGCTACAATTCAGTAATGGCCAGGATGATTGACAATCGAAAATGGGCAAAGACACTTCACTATTATTCAACAAGATGGTTCTTCAAATAATAAATAACTTCAACGTTTAATATTTTCAAACTTGACTATATACACAAACTGTGGTTGGTACTAAATTTCTCTACAAACTAATAACGCTATATCTATCTACTATTCTTTGGCTTAAATCTCAGTCTACTATCTATCTATCAATCTCTCTATCTCTAGCTATGTCTCTCACTGTTTCTCTCACGCGTTCTATCTACATTCATGGTCATTTTATAACTATCTGTATCCAAGTCAACAAACATAAAACAAGTTCAAAATATTCACAGCGTGTCAAAAACAATTTCTAAAGAAGAATTCTAAAAGCTTGCTATTACTTGCTACATATATGTATGCATTAAAATTAACTGCAGATTATTAACGATTTCATTCTCTATGCATGGTGATAACATGGCTACAGAAATAAAATGAAAACATAATAATTATTTTGAAAACAATCGGAATGAAAGTTGCTATGTCATAGGCAGCAACAACTTTCAGTCAAATAATCTTCAAAATACTCAACAGGCCTCACGTCATAATCCCACTGAACCTGTTTGTGCCACTTCAGAATGAAAAGGGTTTAGCCGGTTTAAGAATCAATTTCTACTGCAGTACAGCACAGAAATAATCTAACGTGTTGCCAATGCCGAATAAAACATAATGTGAAATATTTTTACCCCAACGAGATTGGAAAACGTTGCTGCCTAAGGCAGCAATTGTCTTTCAACCGAATTACCAAAATACCCAACGGAACATTTGTTACTAACATGTTTCTGTTTAGGTTTTTGAGACATGTGTATTACTTCTGAGCTGCACTGTATATAGGCAATATTATGAAATGTTCATGAATTAAAAATGTCCACAAATATGATATTTTCAACAAGCTGGTCACTGGTAATTATGCGTCTATTGTTAATCCGGCTATTGTTCTCCATGTGTAAAGCCAGGAACAATCAAGCTCGACTGTACATGACTTCTGCTGTATTGGGATGGAGCGCTGTACACTGTTGAATGGGCGGATTTTGCGATAAATTATAATTCTACAAATTGTATACATCCAAATGAATAATTCCTATGCTTTGACTAGTAGACCCGTCACACATGTGTTCCCATTAATGAGGTTTAAATGTGCATATTCAAAGCAGAATGCTTGAAAATAAAATTGTTGCAATTGTATACGCTTAGAGGCTTAAATTGTATGACTAGATGTAATAAAACAAAATAAATCTTTTACATATGATGATTTCATTACGTATAAATAAATATAGTACTGTTAGTTGTGAATTTGAATTAGGGACACGTGTCTCTAATTCAATTTCACAAATTAAAATATTATATTAATTTATATAGAATGAAATCGTCATATATTCAAATTTATTTCTTTTCGTTACATGTAGGGTCACAATTTTAGCTTCTAAACGTATATATTTTAACAATTTTGTTTTCAAGCATTCAGCGGTGAATATACATCTTGAATTGTACACAAAGAAAGGAGAAAAGAGTCTTCTGAACATGGCTTACAAATTGAAATAATACAATTTCTACTTTTATTTTGTTAGCTAGTACATGATCACTCTCTGTGCACTATGCGTGTAATAGTGCCGTCTCTGAATCCTATCTGCATAAATTGTGTATGTTGTAGAATACAATTGACATTTCTGAAGATCACTCAGGATTTATTTACGAGTAGATTTCATCTTGAATGAAAGTAAGTATCTCAGAGATTGATTGACTATCCTTTGCAGTAGAAAGAATACCAGAAACCATAATGGCACAGAGATTACAATTGTCAGAAGAAGCATGTCAGACTTTGGCTTGAGATGTGATTGCATCATACATGTATCCTGTTTGATTCATCCCTCGAGGTCATGATAATGTTGCCATGTTAGAGACGGACCATGGAGTGATTTGCATGCATCACATCATGGCGAATCAGGGATGTATAACTGACCCAAGTTTGTTTTTACTGGGGCATTATCAGAATTCAGTTACCATTTAAAGAATTCACGATACAGCAATGGTGATTTGTCTAATAGGATTAAATACTTTGCTAGTTGTTCTGGTGAGCTAAAGTCTGCTACATTAATGTACGAATGAGGTGGTGCTATTTCCTTATAATCGTCCACATGCGCACCTCCCATAACCATAGGAACTGAGTCAAACTGCTCAAATGGTAACCAAAACTTCTCTGTAATATAGTTCCTAGAGAATCCATTCTCAAAGGAGAGATAAAATTTGTACATCTTTAATTCCTTTACACAACCATTGTCACAGTGCAAGTTGGCACACTTGCCATATACATCAACTGGAATGTATTTTCTGAGTTCCCAAATGTATGCCAGTCTGTGTGTAGTATTAGCCATACAATTGCTTATTCTGGCTGCTACAAGTTTTGAATTTGAGTGTGTAATTGTGGTTTCTCTGTGTCAAGTAAGTCTCTTCCTAATGACGAAATAGGAAAGTCCGAATCACGTCGCATCAACATAGTCCAGTTAAAAACATTACTGTATGCGCCATAATCAAGGCCGTTATAATAGGGTGGTTCCATTGAGAAAAGAATCCATCTTTGATGCTGCAATCTTATGATTGGCCAATCATTAGAGTGGATATCACGAGGGTGTAAAGCTACAGCATCTGCTGACTCCAAATCTAACTTATTGCTACTGACTTTACATGTCTTAACCTCACACTCCTAGAACGTGCTGTCTGTAATCCAGTCTTCGTGACCAAAAAACCTGTACTGCATCACGTGTGATATGGTGGTTGTCTGGTTCAGTAAGCGTAACAAACATGGATTTTGGAATAAAGTCCATTCTTTCCAGTAAATAACTGTTTAATCCGCTCTCTCGAGACGAATTCCAAATATCTTTGTAGCTAAAAAAAATGATATGTAATACAAGAGCTTGCAATGACACATATTACGTTTACCAATGTCATATAGCGTTTAAACCAAAATCTTCCACGTCGAAACATCCTGAGAATTTAGTAAGATCACGTGCTGATACCTGAAGAATAACTAATTTCTTACCATAATATTTCCTAGAGCCGTTTCATATATTCTTCATACAGACGGAATGTAATCTGACAGTGAACTATACTGTGAGTAGATGCTAGTATTATTAAAGCTGTAATCAGTATATTATAAGCAAGCAAGCCGATAGCTATCGTCCCACGTTTCTTCCTAACACTCATGCAACGTGAGAATTAGTAAAAGATGGGCATATATCCACGTCTTCATCAGCAACATTAGATGAGATAGTATTGTCTCTATGATATGAAATAAATGCGCACCTGTATACAGATAGTGTTGTTGTTTAGGAGATTGCTACATCATTACATCCGTCATCATATATATCCAGAGGAAATGCTTGAGTTTATCTCCGAGGCAAATGCTCACCCTGTCTCTCCCTTGTCTAGATTATAGATCTCATAAGTAAGTTAACATGTTTCCACAACAAGACATTTTTGAACACGATGTAAGAAATATTCTGTTGAATATTTTGAATAAAATTTGATTGGAAGACATTGCTAGACAGCGATATCTTCCAATCCAATTATGTTCAAAATATTGAACAGTATGTTTCTATTTTGTTTTTGAAACATGTTAAGTTTATTTATTTATTTACGAGGCAAATTTATTCAGCTCAGAATGGTATGCTGAAATATAAAAAAAATGGATTTTATTTATTAGACTACCCAGGTATGAAGTGAACTCTGAATTTCATTTACATTCATGGCAAAAGGTATCAGATATGTTGCTAATATATCTGGCGTCATAATCAAGCTACATCACTTGTTATCTGACATCATAATCATATGATGTAGGCCATGCAAGAAAGGGTCGGCGGCCTGGTATTAACCGTCTGAAAGATTTTAATAATATATCAGAAATGTGCTTGCAATTTGCAATGTGCTTGACTTTACGAGTTTGGAACGAACTATGAAGATTTACTTCAAACATAAAACACGAGGCCCGAGGCCCGAGGGGCCTGCATCGCTCATCTGGAATTATTGGCCACTGGCACAAGCGAACAAAATGAGATAATCACTGAAAAAACTTACCAATTAAATTTCTATGAAGAACAGCCAAGTTTTATTAAAATTGGCCAAGTGGTTAATAATGGACAAATTGTAACGGTTCTGGAGGTCGTTTCCCAAAAACTTTGGCATCCAAGATGGCCGCCGAACCATTTGGCAAATTAAGTTCCCTTGAACAAACTTGGTCCAGCTCTTGCTCTAGATCATATTTCATGAGGTTTACATCGATCCCCAAGCGGTTTCAGAGCAGATTTTTAAAGACGTTTCTAAAAGTCAGCCTAAATCCAAGATGGCTCCGGCCTAAATTGGCTGATCATCTTCCTTTGAACAAATTTGTATCCCTTCTTCTTCTTGTTAAATATATTTGAAATCAGTCCCATTGGTTCTCGAGAACAAGACATTTTAAATTTCCCATTCCTTTATTATCAGAGTTTTTGGCAGGAAAAAGATCCAAAATGGTTGACAAACACGCTACATTTTGATTGGTCCCGGGCGGCCATGTTTTTTGACGTATCAACTTCTCCTGACAAACTTTAATGGCCCTTATTCCATAATTATATCTCCCAAATTTCGGCTCGATCCCTTCAGCGGTTCTGGAGAAGTCATTTTCGGGAAAACTCGGTCATCCCAGATGGCCCCAGAACTATTTGGCCAATCAAGTTCCCTGGAGCAAACATGGTTTATCTCTTAGACTAGATGATATTTCATGAGTTTTGAAACGATCCCTCAATTAGTTTCAGAGATTTGTCATTTAAATTAAACTTTGACGGACGACGGACGATGGACGATAGACGACGGATGGATGACGGCTGGACGACAGATGGTCAACATGGCATAAGCTCACTTGGGCTTTCAGACTAATACATATAGAGGACTTGTCAATATACTTACCCAATAACTATGCCCTTTGAACTTTTTATCCCAAAGTAATTGGCTCACCCCTTCTCATTAGCAAGTGCCCAAGTTTGAGTCCAGTATGAGTAACTCAACATGAGATATGAACTGCTAAGTTGAGCTAAAAGCTAAATGTTATTGTTGAGAAAACCATTGAGTCTTGTCATTATCACACTGACTTTGACTTTTTGATGCGGGGTGATTATGTCATGTCATCTCATTATAAGAAATGAGGTGTCTGTATGTGGGCCCTGTATGCATTTTAACCAAACATGAGATATAAACTGCTAAACTGAGCTAAACACAAACTGTCACTGTTAAAAACAGGTTTTCTCAAGACTACAATGATCTTTGACTGTTTGAACCTGAAGGCCGTTGTTTCATGCTCTTTCATTTTAAGGAAGCATATGCGTCTAAGTGTGGGTCCAGCATGATTAACCAAACATAAGACATGAACTATTAAATCCGGCTAGACGCAAAACGTTAATGCTGACAAAATAATATTGAACTTTGACCTTTCAGCCCAAATGGCTTTGCTCATACCCTCTCATTATATGGAAGCATGTGTCCAAGTCTGGGTCCAGTATTATTTAAAAAGTTGAAATATGAACTGCTAAGTAAAGGTTTTTACCAAGGTCACGCTGACCCTGACCTTTGATCTTTTGACCCCAACGTCTTGTGTAATGCCGTGATATTATAAGGAGTCATGTGTCCCAGTTTGGGTCCAGTATAATTAACGAAACCTGAAATATAAACAGAAAAGTTGAGCTAAACGCAAATTGGAAGACGACGACGACGCCACCACCGCCACCGCCGGGTGACGTGCCGGGTATCATAATAGGTCGTTTTATCGCAAGGTCAAGTAAGAAATTACCCTGAAACCTGTCATGGCAATCGTGCGTCAATACGTCACATGTTAGCTGACGTCGCAATGACATAGCTCAGTAACGAAAATCGAAAAGGCTGTCACTATTGTGTACGAATTGCGTATGTTTTGTGAATTTACAATTAAGTAAACATTCCGTGGAATATTTTGAAAGTTATTTGTCTGGGAGCTGTTGCTAAGTGCCTACAGTCAAATTATAGTTTTAAAATATTCAACAGCATACCTATATACATGTAGTTACCTTGAAATTGAGATTCCGGCACATTGTTATAGTTTATTATTATTATGTATATATTAGCCTCATTTTCCGTGCCTGTAAGCACGGCAAGGTCGAGTGACCTTCTATTTTACTGTATTTTTCTAAAGTTAGTGATATGGCAGCAGCCAATCATGGTAAATTGTTTTGTTTATTATAACAACTCTTGGACCGCAGTATCACTGGTTTGCACAATACAGCAATAACATCCGCATCACCCTTTTCCCCGCACGGCATCAACTTTTTACGGAGGTCGCTGTTCAGCGTTCGGGCTTATTAATTGTCTGAACCTCCTTCCATCACGTTATTTGGAGTTAGCTCTGGAACTATTGGGGTTCCAGTGTGGCTAGAAATAAAGTGGCGATTACTGCATACATCCCCCACGTATCCTCGGATACTGGTTAGTTAGAAAACCCTGCCAAAGTAGGACGCACTGCAAAAACATATATATAATTTATTACTGGCCTGCAGTGCATCTCTTGGCGATATTACATAACCCTAACGACAGGTAAATGTTAGCTCCCCGAATACGGATTAGTCTAAATCCGTACCCGACACGCCGGTGACGGAAAGGATTCAGCTCTCCATCTGACTCTACCAGTGACTGGGTGCGGTCTTAGAACCCACCAGGCCCTCCGTGGGAGGTCACTATAGTTGGATAGCTGCATCTTTGTCCCCACCTTAAAATCTTGAATGTGCTTTTCAAAGCGCTTATGTACCGTATTTGTCCATGTGATGTTATGTGTGGTCATGACCTGACGGTAACAGGATCGTTATATGATTCTGGAACTCTCATCTCATGATAAGTACGCACGCGTCTACTGAGGAGGATGTTCCGTGGGGTGGCCTCCCGGCTGCCAAACGTTCTCGCCAGTCAGACTTATGTATATTAAAAGATAGTTAGGTTACATTGCCAATTGCGGCTAAAACTAGACTTGGACCCAACAACTTAAGGATAGGGCAGCAATTAGTAGAAGGCCGCATAAATAAAGCGGCAACTACTAACACATTCTTTTTGGAACCTACATAGGACTGCAATGTTGAATTCTTCAGAAATCATCCACCCCACCTTTACATAAAACAGCATACATCACAACACCCATATAGCTTCACTAGGTTGACTCGTTTACATAATTTGGTTTTAACAAGAGGGTGGCCCTATTTGCAATCTTTCTTCCTCCGCTTCGGCGTTGAAGGCATTTTCCTGTGACGGAGGCCTGCGCGAGGCACTTTCCTCTCCCAACAAAATAATGTTCCGTAGGGGTCAATTTGGTTTATATTAAACTAGCTAAGTAGCCACGCTAGGATCCTCCTTTGCTGGGATACCTCACGGATCTCATTCTGTGAGATATTTCTGGCGAGGACCACGATTGTGAGTGGTCAACCCGACCCCATGTACCAGACCCCAACCACCCACCCCCACCCCACCCGGTAGCAGCAAACGAGTACGATTGTTTGACTACACTACATTAATTATTGTATGTATCTTTAGCCTTATTTCCCAGCCGTAAAATGGAGCCGTGGAACCGTCACACCCGTGACACAAACAGCATGGACGAGACAGTGTGGTTCAACTTTGGCAGCAATGGTCGCACGGTCCCACTGGATGTGAACATTCCACCGGATCTTGAAGTCGGTTTCTGTATGATCCAGTAGCGTGCAACACCAGCTCTGCAACCCCGAGATCCGTTTCTAACCAGCTATCCTGCCCCGCCGCACCGCGCACCTGCGGTGCCACGGACCGGGAACATCCGGCTGACCAGCGCGCACCCCAGGAGGCTACAAACCCATCCTAGCCAGGTCAAACTACGCTCCTACACCCCTCCCTGTCTTTCGGATAAGATGTTAGACATAGGTCCAGCCTGCTTAGGCGCATGTTAAGGACATCACTGACTTAGGTTGACGTTCCTGAGAAAGTGGTGTTGTTTCTACGCTTTTAGTAACAATTTTGTCATCTTTTTAACCCTTTAATGCTGAAGCCGTCCAAAACCAGCCTTTGTAGTGGTCTTGAGGAATGTACATGTACAGGCCAAGAGAAGACTATCTTTTAAAATGTACCACAAGAATTCTAATGATATATTTTCAAAAATACTCTTCTCTTGGCCGCCAAATGTATATTCAATAAGAAAATATTTTGATCTTTCTTACCAAATGTAGCCATTAAAGTGATAACGGGATAGGGGCAGATAAGAAATGGAAGTCTCAAAGGTGTGGGATGGAAACGTAACATTTTGTGTTTAAGAGCAAACATTTTTTAACATGTATACTAGAATTGTGCTCCTAAATTGTAATACTTTCAATTCCTTAACCGGTTACCTGATCAATTACAATTGAAATCTAAGTGATTGTCCATTCTCAGCATTTGCTGACCAAGAAGGTTATTATTGAAAATTTACTACTAATTTGACGATTGACGGTGACAGTATGTGTGAGTGAATGTGAGCGATGGTAACAGTGAGTGTTTGTGAAAATGAGTGATGGTAACGGTGATGGTAAGTGACGGTGAATGACAGTGATGGTGGCTGACGATGATGGTTGACAACTTTGACAATTGTGTCGAATGATGATGCGTGGTGATGACCGTGACAGAGTGTGGTTGTAATGTAAGTGAGTGAGCGAGCGAGCATGGGTCGGTGGCTTGGAAGGAGGGAGGGAGGGAGGGAGGGATAGATCAGGGAGTGACCTTGGGCGTGCGAGCGACCGAGATGGCGATGATGGCACTACGTTGGCTGAATGTGATTTGCCAACGTAAATTTTGCCAATTGGCTCAAAGTTGGCCCAACGTTGGCTCCATATTCACGCAAACGTTAGGCGATGAGCAAAATTACGCTGACGTAAATCATTGGTTCAACGTTTACTTGCTATCTGGGAACATTCTGTTGAATACTTTGACAGCAACAGCACCCAGTCAAATTAGTTTCAAAACCTTCAACAACTTACCTGTATAGTTTTCTGGAAATTGATAGCTAGGGTGATCGGGGATCGATCGATCCCAACCTGGGTGTAGCGTGGTTGGAGATTAACTAGGGATGGGCGGGGCATATCTAAATCTTGAAAGTTCCATTAGGGCTTAGAGCAAACCCAGTGACACATTTGAGTGGGTCCCGATCGGGCACCCCAATTTGGTCCCGATTGGGCAGCCCAATTGGTCCTACCAATTTATCGATCCCAATAGGGACCCTCTACTAGCCCAATTGTGGCCCACTTATAGCCCGAGTGGGGCCCACTCATTGCCCTCATAATAGCCCAATCAGGTCCCGCACCAAACCCATTGACACTTCTGAGCGGGCCCCGATCAGGCAGCCCAATCAGGGCCCACTCGGGTTCCACTAACGAATGCTGGCTGGGGAGTGATATCACTCAGTGGGTGGGTGCATGGGTAAGTGGGCTGTTAGGCATCCCTGCAGTATGTGTGTGGGTTGGTGGGTGGGTGAGTGAATGGTGCGTGCGTGTGTGTTGTTGGAGGGCGTCGCTACGTGGATGGGTGAGGCTAGTAGAAATTGGCGAGGGCTAGTTACTATAAGCCAAACCATTCAAACGAGTATTTAAATAAAGTAAAATTTCATTTCCTAGTAGTTTTATTAATAACTCAATCGCATGATCAATCTCGACTTCTAGGCTACACAAAAGTAATTCAATAAAGTTCAGCTGTTTGCAGGTACCCTGATATCGCGAGTTACGGGGCCAATACCAGCCTGCGTTATCAGGGTATATAAGCTTTCACTGCAATCCGCATGAATTGAAACGTCGCATAGAATGTCAGTTCGTTTTCCTAAATTCGTTCATCCACTGCGTTCATTTATTTTTTATTGGTATCTGTATCTCGTCATGGTTGTGAAGTCGTGTTGCTAACGCGCGAAATCTGTATTAACGTTCTAACGTGGTTTTTATAGTTTAAGCAGTTGTGAAACCTTGGCGCGATGAAAGATCATGCCCAGCTGTGGCAATTAATACTCATGATGATATTCGTCAACAGCGCCTAACACAATCAAGGCCAGAAAATCTCCAATCTAACGATACAGAAAACCCACCATTGTCTGAGCCGATCAATCTGCTTCAATCCTAAAGCATTGTGCGTTCTGATAGATTTCAGCACCTCTTATAAGTAAGACTGAAATTCGTAGGTCGTAGTTCGAAATTCGACGGGAGCAGGCATTATAGGGTAAATATTATATACTGCGTATTAATAATACCAGTCATTCCGTACCCAAACCAAACCGTACCGGTCAAACCGTACCTATCCTATTGGAGAATCCATACCCTAGTTTTAGGTAATCCGTACCCTAAATCTGGATATTCCGTACCTAACTAATTGGATATTCCGTACCATCGTAATGGTTAATCCGTACCATAAACATAACTGAATGTCAGCAATGTTTTCCCATCCAATTATGTTGGAAATGTGTAAAGTTATTTCTGATATGTATTGTAGGTCGAATTGTTATTAGATCGCTCAAAATCAATTAATAGCTAATTCATAGTCTTGCCAATTATACCAGTTTCTGATTTTGCCAATGGCCAATTTCGTGTAAAAATTATCTCCGTGAATACTGAATATTATCTCCTAATATATAGGTAATGGATTCGCCTCTAACCTATTGGATAATCCGTACCCACCCATTGGATATTCCGTTCCGGTTACGGAATAGCCAATAGATGGGTACGGAATATCCAATAGGTTAGGTACTGATTCTCCAAAATTAAGGTACGGATTAACCAATATCAAGGTACGGAATGACCAAAAATAGGGATTTGCTAGTGTACGGATTGACTACGTACCGTATTAAGCATTAGGCAGCAGGTCTAACCATAGAGTTGTCTATACTAACTAGAGACATAGGCGGCGCTGAAATTTTGTCTAGCAGGCAGCTGTCTTAATGGCGGCTTTAAGATGGCAAAAGGAAAGATGCTCGCCATTATCTTAAACGCAAAAATAACATGCGTGTTTCATACACTGCGTAGAATTTTTACGAACAGGTGTGAAAAGAGAACGGGAATTAACACTTCACCTGTATGTACGCATTCTCTTTTATGATAGGGATCAATTGTAGCTAAGTAAACATACTCATACCAGTTTGCGTATGACAGATATTGCATGTTTTCCACTTGCGGTCTATCGTTATTCAGGCCTTGCAATTATGATGAGCAACTGGCCAACAGAGGTAGTGATCAATAGATTCTTCAAACTGTACTTATTATTATGTTATCTATTTTGTTTACTGACAGCAGTGTATTTAAAGCCTTGGTTTGACAGATTTGATTAGGAAAAATTTAATTTTCTCAGATAATGGCCATTTGCAGACCAAGAGAAGACAATTTTTGACAAATTTTGTATTAATATCTTAGAATAATTCACTATCACTACACACACTCATTCACTGTCTGATTCTCTCGGGCTATCTATTCTCACATGCCTTGTGGCGCGTGCATTACATCTACAAGGCGCTTGATAGTCGCAGCTCGTCCCTCCCAAAGGGCATTAGCTGTAGTGGTTCAACTCCACTGGGTGCCAGAAAACAATGCATGTTACAGAAGACATTCTCTCTCAGATTTCTCTCTCATCTATAATTGTAACGCCTCATCCCAGCATATTATTATAGTTGTAATGTAAAAATGACGGTCTTGCAACAATGTGATGATCTTGTAGTTTGCAAAACTAACTACTGTTTTCCTGAAAAATTGATATTTTTCAATTGATACATTCTAAGTCAAATTGAGATTCATGTAAAATTCAACATTTTCTGCTAATGGTTTGTAATATATTTTAAAGTATAGACAATTTAAATATTGTCAGGTGTGATACTCTCTTGCAACTTATTAAATAGTGTTCAAAATATAGACAATCTTGGCTGCTAATTCTGTCGTTTTTCTGCAGAATTTTACCATTTTTAAATGGACACTGATAAAATCTGTCTGGAAATAGGTAAATTAGTTATGGAGAAAGTATGGAATTTCTGCAGAAGGCACATATGAACATCATTCTGGTGAGGAAAACAGTTTTATATTTAGATTTAGTGTTTTTACTGACGTTTCATTATTCTATGACATTATGATGATTAAGTAAGTGGAATTTCTGATATGCACTGTATGCAAGTGTTGTGCTATATTTCAGGTGTTGCATGCAAGGAAGTTGTTGACGGAGAACTATTGCCTATTTCCAGTATGGTATAGCCATCACTGAAGATGAAGCGAGTGGAAAGCTGGATGTATCTATTGATCTTGACCACAGGGTTCATATATGGATCGTGAAAAACCTTGACAGTCAGGGACTATTAAAAGTAAAATTCCATGCCTGGTAAACCTGTAAAAACTGTACTTTTTCATATAAGTCATGGAAAAGTGATGAAAAATCAGAAAACCACTACTGTGTAGAATTATCCTATAAAACTTATCATGACAAAAAAAGAAACGCAGGCAATAGACGTACCATCTGAATGCATCTAGCAGGTTTAGATTTCAAATGTATATGGACACTGTGACCATTATTATAACCACAACCAGAGTACAGGCTGTAGTGGTCTAACTCTTGAACAGTTTCCATTTATATGTCAAGGGACCATATTTGAAAATTTACCACTCGAACGACTGACTCGGTAACAGAACCAGTCATTCCAGTGATAAATTTTCCAAAAAATCTGCGGATGGTCTCGGATTCAGCGGAACTGTTGCTTTTCTTGACTACTAAATGGTTGAACATGATAAGTAACTGTTTAAACGTAATAATTTGTCAGAAAAACTAAATATTTGTGCTTATCGAGTGTTCTTTTACAGGACAGAAGGCTAATTTTGAAAATTAACCATTGAAATAAATCTTGGTTAGCAAGTTATGGGCTCCAGTGGTAAATTTTCTAAATTATGATCTCTGGGCCAACAAATGAACATTTATCAAGACCTATGTGACTTGAAAACTTATAAATATCAGGGGAAAGGTTAGTGCAATATCTGGGAATTTATGCTTCAAAGCCCCTAAGAATGGTGAACCCTGTATATTGTTATAGTGATGTGAATGATATGATGATGTCATGATAATAATCTAAATAATAATATTAAATAATAATGATGGTAACGGTACTAGTGATTGTAATAATGCTGATGATAATGTTTGTAATGATAGTATGTAAATATAGTATTGTTCATTTGTGTATCGCATATGTGACAATGTGACCTGGTTTTCTAAATAAATCAAAATTGCATTGTAATTGTAGTAACGGTATTATGAATAACAATATAGCACTTGACAATGCTGGTAAATATATCAATTAAAAACAATGATAATATACAAAGAAACTGTCTTGATCGCCAGAAATGTTTTAATTTACACATTGCGGTATGCTTCATAATTCAATTTCAAAGCAAGCACACAGGTAGGCTGATGAATATTTTGAAATCAATATGACTTGTAGCCGCCATAGACAACATCATTTGAGCCTTTGATGGTCAAGATTTGTCAAGAAAGTTTTACCTAAAATTTTTGCTTAATGAATTGAATGCCCATTGATTCATATGCCAATAGCGGGCCATTTTTTTAAATTACCGCTAGACATTCTAGAATGACTGGCTTGTTTAATATCGAGCCAATCATTCCAATGGTAAAATTTCAAATGGATATTCCTTCAGACCACTGCAGATTATGTAATGGTATGAGGGTATTGCAATCGAGTGTGTGTCCGGAGCTGTATCTCGAAAACTTCTTATCCGCTTTGGCTCAAATTTTAGCACGCCCCGGGAACTTGCCGTGCAAGAGGATTTCCAGGCATGTGTGCCACATAAAAAACTGGGCCAAGATCGGATTAAATTCTATCTCGGAAACAGCTGGTCCGATTTGGCTTAAAGTTTAGCACTTAGGATTCCACAACTTTTATTATGGTCTGAAAAAATCAAAAAAAATCTGGAAAAGAGAGGGTGAGGGTCTGGAATCTCTGATTTCTCTTGCTTATCAGGTTATTATTTTTAATAAATCTATACATTTTTCTGATCCATTTGTTTGTTCCTAAGATATTTACCAATTTCACCTACACATCCGAATACCAGTTTTCGTATTACAGATACTTCATGAGTGCCACATTCAGTCTATTGTTATTCAAGCCTTAAAATGAACTCCTTTGAGGAATTTACCAACAACAATTGTGATCAATAGATTCGTCAACTCGTGTTTATTATTGACTAGCTGCAATTATTTGGCATATCATGCCATATGAGGCGCCTATATAATATAATAATTATAAATTGGTCTTTGTGTAGTATTGTGGTATATATTGTGTTTGAACACTGGCGTAATTAAAGTCTTTGTTGTGTAAATTTGATCCAAAAAAATAAAATCTCAGAAAATACATTGCAGACCAGAAGACTTTTTGACAATTTACACAAAGTGGAAGCTCTAGGTTTTGAAGAACGTCTTCCAGGTGGACAGATTGCTAGCTAAGGGTAAGACCATGCCTAGAGACAACCTGATAATTTAACACTAATGACTGGATCGATAACAGCGAGTCATTCATGCTTTATTCCAGTGTTAAGTTTTCAAAAATAGTCTTGCAGTAAACTGTTAGATGAACGAAACAATAATTCCCCAGAAGTTTACCTGTATTGAAACCACCATGGATGGGTTTTTTTCCTCCATAAATTAATACTGAGTATCTAAACCATAAAAAATCAAGACAGTAATTGAAGTACATTATTTAACCAAAATTTTTTCAAAAAAAATTCAAATTTTATAGAACGTGTCCATTTGCAGAACAAGAGAAGACTATTTAATAATTGTTGTCTATTGTCTTAAATGTATACATGTAAATATTATATTATTATCTTCATCCATGATCCAACTACCACTGAATTATATGTTTGTTACTTGTTAAATATAAGGGGTCCGCCGCTGTATAGGCTCAGCCTTTGGTAGCCTGCCTGTTACGTAAATGTAAAATCTATGTGTTATATGAAAATAAATAATTTTATTTTATGAAAAATTACGACTGGGATAACCCTTTAATGGTAAAATCTGGTTAAGAAAATTTAAATATCTGCTTAGTGAATGTCCATTTACCGGCCAAGAGAATACAGGTTTTTTTAATTGATCACTGGAACTGGCTCGGTTATCCAGCTAGTCATTCCAGTGGTAAGCTTTAAAAATGTATACTCTTGGCCTGTAAATTAACATTCCACAAGCCTATAACAGGCAGGTTTTGGCTGGCATGACCATTAAAGGATTAAGATCGTATTGTATTTGGTAGAATTGATAGTATTAACTGATGCTTACTGACTGCAAAAAGTAATGTTGAAATAAAACTGTGGCTAAAATATTTAATATTTGGCTAATAATAATGGCATATTTTGCTTCAATGTCAATGTTTTTGTGAAAATCTTGGATTTTATGGAAGAATGTCAAAATGCATCTGGATAGAAGGACCATATTGTGTCAGGCTCCAGAACTTCTCTTCAGAATTTTGATTCGTCAATGTTTTGGGTGAAAAATCTGAGATTTTTTGACAATTTACAGGAAATTGTCAAAACGCATCTCCATAACTCCTTGGTGGATATTCAACAAAATTTGGATGGAAAGATTGTACAATGGTAGGCTCTAGATATAGTGGTAGGCTCTAGAATTTCTAATTTTGAAATGGTTGACAGCTTTCTTGGAGTTTCTGAAAGATTTATGAAATGATTAAAATGTTACTCCTCCTTAATCACTAGCGCGATTTCAGAAAAACTATGGCGACAGGCTTTAACATATCAAACAAGAATTTTGAATGATCATTTTTTGGGTAACCTTATTGGATTTTCCAAAAATTATCCATCACATCTATTTATATATAAATGGTTCAAATGCTAATGGTTGAGGTGAGCATCACAGGCCCTTGGGCCTCATGTTAGTCTTTATTAATTATTACGCTGTTTTGATAACAGTGTTGATGAAACCTGGTGACTGCTTGCTATCAGCAGTATTTAAAGCAATTGATGTTGTGAGAGTGTTAATCTCAGGGTAGAAGAATGGCGTGTGTTATAACTTCTTCCTAATAATCAGAAGGCCTCCTCTTAATGCCGGCCTAACTTCTGAATAATTAACCTAGTTATTCTACATTTATTCAACAGATTCCCACTTAATGATGCAGATCGACTCAAAAGATGGCTGACACAGATGAGAAGAAAGAATTGGAGACCATCGAAATACCAACAGATTTGCAGCCAGCACTTCACATCTGCATGCTTTGAAGGCGGAGTTAAGAAACGTAGAAGACTGACTTGTGATGCAGTTCCGACTCTGTTTGACTTTCCAGACCATCTTAAACAGGTTTGACCGCTTAATAATTCAATGAATATATACAGCTTTTATTATTTCGCAACGTTTTGTTGATAATTTTTGTTTCACCTTTGAAGCAGAAGTGAGACATGGGTATCACTTCTCCAATTTCGGTTACGTTAATATTTCTGACCCGCTCAGTAGCTCTTGGCTTTTTATGCACAGTATACTATAATTTCAAATCTGAAGCTTATTAGCTCACATGGCCCAAAACTTATGACATGGTGACCATCCGTCATTTGTCCGTTTATCATCAATCCATCAACTCTTCGTTTAAACAGCTGCTCAAGAACTCTGGGCCGATCTCAATTATATTTGGCAAGAAGCATCCTTATGGCCTAGAGATCCAAGTTTGTTCAAACGAAGTTGATCCATCAATTTTAGTGGTGGCCATGCCTGTCTGAGAATTTTGCACTATTTATAGGAACACTTAATACATATCTCCAAAACCGCTAGGTCGATAAATTAGAAACTAAAAAAATTGGTCTAGGTAAAAAACTGAAGGGAATTTATTCAAAAGAAGCTGATTAGTTGGATTGTTAGGTGGCCATCTTTGATTGGTTGAGTTTTCACAAAAATTATTTCTCCAAAACCGCTGAACTGATCAGGCCAAAAATTAGGAAATGTGATTAAGGACTAAAATGACTATGGGTTTGGTGGCCATCTTGAATTCTTTCCCGCCAAAAGTCCTATAGGAAAACAATTGGAAACTTTAAATGTCTTCTCAGGAATGACCTGATTGATTTCACCAAAATATGCCAGGAAGCATCAAGCTCTACTTGTAGAACAATTCTTTTAATGCAATATTAGGTAAGTACCAGTCTTACTGACACGTTGAATGACAGGATGTATATAAAATACAAGTTTTTGCATAATTTATATTCCGCTTTGATGTGTACGTGTTAGTATGGGATTGTTGCCTTAAATGTCTGATTTACATGTACCGGTAATGTATATTCACACCTTGAAAAATTCGATGTGTGTATCTCTCAGTTCTATTCTAATATCTATTACTCACGATTCTTTGTGGTCGGGTCTTCGGAGTTCGGAAAAGATGATCTTCCTTTCTCTGTTACGTATCTTCTTTACAAACGACTAAACACGTTTTGCAAATTTAATATAACTAAATGATAAACTTTATTAATTGTAACAATCAACAAGGCGTATTGCAGGCTATAGAAATATTGATAAAACTTGTAACATTTTCGACTAAACTAAATCTAATTTCTACAGCGATTCTACTTTAAAATGAACAACAATTGCTGATGTTAAACTGCTATCAAGAGAGCATAACTGCTATGGAACAGCGCAATCGGAAGATTAAAGATTTTGATATACAATAAAAGTGGATTCGAGCATGACGTCGTCGTGATGATGTATTTAGAGGGATTCCCTGGTGATTTCCAAAATCTAACCACTTTGATTGGTCAACACTCCCTTGCCCACGCTCAAAAGACGGTGACTCAACCGGTCAAGACTAGTATGCAAGTGATGCATCTTGACATATAACATATACAAATCTGTTTTGATAAGACTCGTCAAGCATATCATTCCTTGCATACTCACGTCCCAATTACTCATTGTTCTGTTGTGACAAGAGCGTTAACCATTCAAATATCAACCTATTGGGATTACCTTATCGTTAGGGCATTCCATTTGGACACAATAACTAATGGTTATGAGATGTCATGACGTATGCCTAGGTGCTCTTTGACCTGTCATGTACATTCTGGGTTATTACCAGAAATACGCCCACACCACTTACAACTCGGGACTTCCACGCAGTGCTGAATCATAGAACTGGATCTGTATACACCATTTCGGCTATCTGACTTGTAAGTATCCGTCTTAGTTAACCATCCTGTAAGACCCAGTTGCATCAAACATCCAGAATCATCCTAAGATGCTTCCCGATCTTACTCCGACAGCGTCTTACCATCACGGTATCTATAACTTGAACTAAAGTGACAGAACCAGTTTCTACCTATCAAAAGGATTAAAGATTCAGTTCGATTCCTAAAAATGATTATGACCGATTATGACTTTACGTGGGTTGAATATTCACCTAATTTGTCCGTGTACATCCTAATTTATGGAAATGACAAAACTAGACTGATTGCAGCAACCAATCTTAGTCAAACGTAAGTAAAACATGGCTAAACTAATGTATCCATCACCAGGGATCATAATCATCAATTTAGAAATCCTCTACATAATAACATACAATATATAATTTATACTTTCAGCTAGCAATAGGGCTAACAATAGATATCAGTGGCGTAATCGGATATCCCGATGCGGATATAAATAAACACTACATAAAGGTTACATGAAAGTTCTACACCACTCATCATGTCATACCGACCTATTAATAATATACCACTATGCTCACTGGCAATAGCGACCTAATAAATTGGCCCTATTACCGATGACGTATATATAACTATCCTCTGTGCATAGCGACCGTAAAGGTTGGTCCCATAGCTAGTGACGTATTGTGATGACGATATTATGAATATTCACGACTGAGGACGTGACGTAAAACATATCTGACGTACACAGTGTCAATAGGCCATCTGCAAATATTTACCCGGGTACCAACAGGTAGCCGGTGGGGTTCGCGGGTAGCTAATCCATAAATCCCATATTTACAACCTGAATGCTTGAAAATAAAATTGTTGAAATAAATTAAATTGTATACTTTTAAAAGCTCAAATTACGTGACTAGATGTAATGAAACAAAATCAATCTTAGCCATCACGATGACTTCATTCCGTATATAAATAAATATTTTTTTAGTCGTGAATTTGCGACTATTGTCTGTAATTAAATTTCACAACTAAAAAAATTATATTAATTTATCTGAGATGAAATCATCATATATTAAAATTCATTCGTTTAAGGCTCTGAAAGTATATTTTACAATTTTATCTTAAAGCACCGTTAACCCATTAACACTCATATGAGCAAAAAAAAGGCTTCAGCAGTGGTCTTGAGAAACATCCATTTGCAGACCAAGAGAAGAATATTTTTGAAACTTTACCAATGGAATGACTGGCTCGATAAGACGATGACCGAGGCAGTCATTACAGTGACACACTTTCAAATAAACTATTCTCTTGGTCTGCAACTGGAAATGTTTTATGAGAAAATTAAATTTTTGAAAACATTCGAGGGTTAAAGGGTTAATGCGTTAGGAGAATTCGCTATCACTACACACACTCTCATTCATTGTCTGATTCTCACTCACTATCTACTCTCACATGTCTTGTGGTGCGTGCATTACATCTACTAGGTGCTTGATAGTCGCAGCTTGTCTCTCCCAAGGGGCATTGGCTGTAGTGGTTCAAGTCCACTGGGTGCCAGAAAACAACGCATGTTACACAAGACATTCTCTCATGTCCCTTTATCATCTCTCCTCTCTAGTTGTAATGTAAAGTGAAAATGACAGCCACGCGACAATATACACATCAATTTTTTTCAATTGATACATTTTGTACAAATAAATGAGCTATACCGAGGGATAAAATGCTAAAGTTATGGAAAAAGTCTCGAATTTCTGCACAAGGCATACAATATAAACATCATTCTTGTGAAGAAAGCAGTCTTATATTTAATTGTTGTGTTTTACTGATGTCTCATTATGCTATGATGAGTACGTAAGTAGAATTATTGTCAGCATTGGCATTGTGTGAATGAATTGTCTGTTATATTTCAGGTGGCACATGAAAGAAAATTACCAGCAGTGAGAGAACTCATGCGTGTTTCCAGGACCGCAAAGGCTGAATACCCACCAAGTGAAAAGCAGGATCTTTCTATTGACCATAATTATTTTATTAATTTAAGTCCCCGTAAGCTAAAGCGCAAATATAACGACATTCTTGATGAAAAGGAAAAGTCCTTAAAGCACTATCGCATTAGCGACAGCTAGAAAGCGAATTAAGAGGCGAAAAAACACTATTAAAAATATGAAAGAGGTTTTCACAGACCTTAAAGAGAAAAACCTTCTAAATGAAAAGGGATTGGTAGTTTTAGAAAATTGTTTTTCTGGTGTAAGCCTTGATTTGTTTAAGAGACGGTCTGGCTGACAATGGTCAATATAGCGAAACACTGAAATCATTTGCCTTAACGCTGAATTTCTATTCACCCAAAGCATACAGCTATGTACGTGAGTCATTGACATTCTGCCTTCCACACCCAACCACTCTTAGAACATGGTATTCAACAGTTGACGTTTCACCAGGGTTTACAGAGGAGGTATTCAATGCAATTAAACACCAGGCTAGTTCCGCAAGTGCCCCAATTTAGTGTGCCCTCATCTTTGATGAAATGGCACTTAAGAAAGTGGTAGAGTGGGATGGGCAAAAATGTGTTGGTTATGTTGATCTTGGTACTGGTGCCGTCGAAGATTCAGCTCCTGTGGCCAAAGAGGCACTTGTATTTATGGTTGTAGATATAAATAGCTCCTGGAAAATTCCAATCGCATATTTCCTTATTGATGGTATGTGTGCCATTGATAAGGCTAATCTTGTCAAACAGGCGATCTTGAAAGTTCATGATTGCAGGGCTTCTATTGTATCTTTGACGTTTGATGGAACAACTGTTAGCATATCCATGGCCAATCATCTAGGTGCAGTGCTGGGACCAGATATTACTACCATCCAGCCATGATTTGCCAGTCCGGTCGATCCCACCGCAAAGGTATCTGTTTTTCTAGACCCCTGCCACATGATTAAGCTTATCAGAAATTCATTTGCCCATAATGGTATTTCAGCAAGCATGGATGGTAAGCAAGTTCAGTGGTCTTACCTTAAGAAATCGTATGATCTGCAAACAAGTGAATGTCTCCGGCTGACAAACCGATTGCAAAGGAATCACATAGAATGGTATCAGCAAAAGATGAAGGTGAAGCTTGCAGTGCAAACTTTAAGTTCATCTGTATCTAAGGCATTAGGTTTTGTGGAGAATGTCTTAAAATTTCCCGAGTTCCCTGAATGTGGACCAGCTGCTGAGTTCTGTGCTTTTTTATCGTCTGTTTGACATGCTAAACTTAAGAAATGCTTATGCTAAGGGGTATAAAGCTGTCCTACGTGAATCTAACAGTCCGTTCTGGAAACCCTTTCTCCACAATTCCCTTCAGTACCTCTGTGGTCTTCAACTAAATGGGGTACCAATGATTACTTCACGAAATCGTACACCAATAATTGGGTTTGTAGAACATGTTTAGCTCTTCATGTTATGTTTGATGATCTTGTTACATTAGGAAAGTTGAATTATTTGGCCACCTATAAGCTAAGTCAGGACCATATTGAGATGTTTTCAGTTTGGTACGAGGTAGAGGAGGTTGGAACAACAACCCATCATCTCAGCAGTTTCGTGCCGCCTATCGAAAGTTACTGGTTAAAAACAGTATTTCCCACAGCATACGTAGCAATTGTACGCCGCAGGATGACATAGGTATATTAGTTGGTATACCTCTCCAGCAGCAAGCAGAATTAGAAACGTACAATGACACATACAGTGTATCTTAAAGTCGTAGGTTTGAAGTTTTGCCTCCAAGTTGTGACAATACAGCTGGTGTAGATGTTGTATCAAATGAGCATGATTATTCCCAGCTTGTTACAGTTATGCAGTGTTGCAGTCTGTCTGTATATGCACAGAATATCGTTGTGTATATTGCAGGATGTATTGTTCGAAATTGTTGAGGCGCCTTACTTGTAGCACATGTTCAGCAGCCTTGACAGCTGCAGCCGATGCAGTTAGCTTTTCTGAATTTTTGGTCTAAAAAAACAATGGTGGATTAACAGTGCCGTCACGGGACGTTGTTAAAATTTGCAACATAACTGAAAAGTGCATAAGAGGTTTCATTGTCAAAGGTAGGCCGGGTAGCTCACGAAATCTGTTACTAAAAGTACAATGCAAGGTATTGTCATGTCTTCCATTGGGACAGTTATTTCCATCCCATAATGAGCATTAATATGATTCTGAGTTTCCTGAAAGTCATGTAATGTCGCTAATAAAATTAATCATCAAGGAATACACTACAGTGAAGCACTTTCATGTTGGCCGGCTATACACAGAAGGTATCAATGGTCGTAATGTCAGAAGCAAATTGACCAAATCAATTCTGTTTCACGGTCAATAATGTGGCATGATAATTTGGCCATTTAGATTTAGTGGTCAACTGAGCCACAGACAGGCTCTGCAGTGGTCTTGGACAATGTCCATTCGCAGGTCAAGAGGGCATTTTTGAAAATGTATCACGCGGATGACTGGCTCGGTAACAGAATCAGTCATTCCAGTTGTAAATTTTAAAAAATAGTCTTGTCCAGCGAATGGACACTGATTCAGCAAAGCCTGCTTTTTTACCATTTAATGGTTAAAATGATCATTGGCTTTCACTGCTCTTAGATCTTATAAATCTTCCACATGTGAAACTGTTTTGCATTTTGAATTGGTTATGCTAAAATATGTTGCTGTTCTCGATAGCAACAGCTTTCTGTTACCTATGTAATATATCTCCCAATGTGAAAATCAACTTGATTATGGAGTATTTATCACTTTCAAGCTGGAGTGATTCAATTTCAAATCATGCAGATAAGCTGCTGAATATTTTGAAACTGTTTTGAACTGGATGCCTTAGTTTTGTGCTAATATAAATGCCCAAAACTATCTTTCAGTTCTGTATAGATCTATCTTACCATTATTTGAATTTACCGTGTACAATGTCTGTATAATAATTGTAGATTATTCCACAATAATGCTGAAATTATTGCTAAATTAAGGACACTCGCAATGATAATGATATAGCGACTGAATGATATAATGATAATGCTATTATCTAGATTATATTGCTACATGTATGATGGCTCAATGCTACAAAATGACAATGATACAAAGATAATATGTCAGTAATAAGAATAATATTGGTGTTAAAATGAAATAAGTTGTATAATGATAATGTTATAATAATCATAATAACATATTTTTTTAATGCCATAATGTTGACAGTGATATGAGGGTAATACTGATGATGGTGATAATAATAATCAAAATGATAATAATAATCAAGGTGACCAGTGATCGTGATGGTACTAGTGATTGTAATAATGATGATAATAATATTAGTAATAATATATATGTACATAGTTATTTGTAAATATTGTACATTTGTGTAAAATATGACCCGGATTTGTAAATAAATTGAATTTGTTACCATTCCCCGTAAGGGAAAAGGGTATTTTTGTCCACACCTGTGCCTAAAAAGCTGCCATGCACGATGATTTCCAGACTTCGGCCATGATCCGGTTAAAAGAATCTGGAATGGATCGGATCTAATTATGGATCTATGAATAGCTCAGAAACCACTGGTCCAGTATGGCCCATGTTTTAACACAAGAAAGCATGTGACGATACACTAGGATTCCACAACTTTCGGCACAATCCGCAAAAATACGGAAAATCTCATAACATCCAGATAATCCGAAAACTGTGTGCATGGTGAGAAAATCGAGTGGGCAAGGGTCAGCAACCTCTGATTGTAATTGTACAAATAGTATGATTATAATGATATGATGATATAACAATAGACTAGATAGAGTGACAATGATGATAAAGATCTATGCTTCATAATTCAATTTCAAAACAAGCATACGCGTAGGCTATTGGATATTTTGAAACCAATCTGACTTGAAGCCGCCATAGACAGCGGCAGCTAATGTTTTGATGGTAAAGATTTGTCGAAAATGTTTTATTAAAGTTTTGCTTAAGTAGTGAATACCTATTCGTTGGCTGTTATTTTACTTTTACCATGGTAACGACTGGCTTTGTAATCGAGCCAGTCATTCGAGTGATAAAATTTCAAATATATTTGTTTCTTGTCCTTCAAATCAACATTCCTCCAGACCACTGCAGCGACCGATTTTTGTCTGGCATGACCATTAAAGGGTTAAAATAATATTTGTTATCATTATCCTGTAGTATGTCAATATCTCTATTTCACAATGAAGCTACTGTGTATTTTTGTAAATATGCGTCTAATTTATGACGTTATTATTTCTAATAAATCTAGATTCATTTATCTGAATCATTTGTTTGTTACTAAGATATATTTACCCATTTCAACCATTCACATTAAGATTAAGTATCATTTTTATACCCCCGCCAAGTCTGCAATCTAGGATTCCTCTTGTTAATGTTTATCAGGTTATTATTTTTAATAAATCTATAAATTTTTCTGATCCATTGTTTGTTCCTAAGATATTTACATGTTCCACCCATTCATACCAAGATTAAGTACCATTTTTACCACTTTATTATGCTAAATATTTTGAAACTAAATTGAAGCAAACAAAATGTTCAACAGTTATAGGGGAAAATTAGAATTGTTTTCCTGCCGGCTTCCAGCCTTGGTTAAGTTATATGCATATATTGTCTTATATAAAACTTATTGAAAGTAAATTTGGACACATAGCTACCTTATTGAAACTAAATTTGGACACATAGTTACCCTGAAGTAGTGCAATGACAGTGAGGTCACAAGGTAAAAACCTTGAGCAATATTAAATTTCTTCTAGTTAGGTTTTTCGTTAAGTTTTCTGTAAATTAACTCTACGTATTGTCTTATACCTCTGGATTTCTTCACCCCATTGCAACCAAATATGGACACATGTTAATACCTATATCAAGAGAACGCATACTATCTTGTTCTGGCAAGTATGATGATGTATCCAGTCCTCAATCATACTGTCTTTAATCATAGCTGTATTCATGATTATTTCCTTCCATGTGCATACACATTCGCAAGAGCAAAATGCCGAAATTCTTGCCAATATTGCATCAGTGTACCTCTCATGTCTTGTTTCCGTATCACAATGTTAAAATGGCACAGAGGGAGCTGGAAGCTGTACACTAACAGTCATATTGTCCACATGGACGCTAATATTTTCGAGGTGGGGGAGGGAGCACGGCACAAGACTCCCCCTGAAAGCTTGAAAATTTTACTGGTTAGCTTGGGGACGCAGAAGACTGGGTATCTCATGTTTTCCCATGATTGGTGCTTTTTGGAGGGGGATGGTAGTGGTGGATGGAATGGACAAGGCAAGGGGCGTGGCCACAATAGGGCCTAATACATTTATCACAATTGTTGGGGAGGGGGGTGATTTGTCCCCTGTTCCGCTGATTTTATTTAAATATATCAGAATCCATTTTGAAAACAAAATGACTAAAAGTTATTTCAAAATATTCGATAACATTTCAAGGTAGCTCAACGACCAGTTGAAGATTTTTGAAAACATTTTGACTCTGGCTGCTAAAGTTTCCAATCTCAGTTTTTAAAGCAAGCCGATTTCTCTCTACACTTTAACACATGGTTACCTATGTTGATACTGTTAGGCCTGTATCATGTGAGGTATGGTAAATACGAAGGTTGCTAAACATTTTGAAAATGATTTTGCTGATTCGGGTACAAATATCCCTGAAAATCGGGGATTATTTAAAACAATTGCCCATCTATATATGTTTCAAATTAAATTTTTTAAATCGTAATTAGTTTTTACTCAACAATGGTTTCTTTGGTCTATAGGTAGACATGGTATAGAGCAACACAACAACAGTAATGAATATTGCCGATTATTTTGAAAGGAATTTCGTTGAAATCAGGGACCTACTTGATAAAATTTATTTTTGAGATGCCTGAAAATCAGGGATTATTTAAAACATAGACCCTTCTATATATGTTCCAAATTTTATTTAAAAATCTCAAGTATTTTTTTCACAGCAGTGGTTTAGTCCAGTAGAAATCAACAGAAACATAGGCTAACCCGGACATTTTGTATAACAGACGATTTTGTGTTCCAAACACTTTTTATGACTGTCCAGAGTCCACGCAAGAAATTCTCGCAAATTCACACTTGGGGAAACCTGATCTTTAACCCTTTGAAGTTAGGGAACGAAATGTGAAAAATATTTAGCATAAATAGGTAATCTGTTGAGAATTTTATAAAATTAGACCTACTGACAATTGCTATTGTCAATTGTGTATATGACAACAGATCCCAGTCAAATAACCTGTAAGACATACTAATGTAAATTAAAAATAATCAGTAAAACTTGTCTATAACAACCATATATGATTTGATACATGAGTGTGAATTCCAGAACATGGTACATCAATGTATGGCCAGTTTTTTTAAAGATCTGACGGAGAGAGTTACACATATGGACAGCATGTTGATCGCAACTATGCAGTCAATGATATAAATATTCCTAACGCTATTATTCTTACTATTACAATAATATATAGTCCGGGGTAAATTTAGAAAATGTTACTTGAAGTAAGTTAAGTCGATTCAATTATAAAACGATAAATTATAGAGTCAAAATCACATTGTTCATGCTAATTAATGGTTTAGTACAATTATGTCTGACCCTACGCAAGAAAAAACATGTTTTGTATGTAATGTTTCCCATGATAACAGCAGTTCTAGAAAACTTAGTCATAAAGGGCTTTCAACGCTGCTTGGTGCTTCAAAGCTTCGTGGAGATGGTATTGATGTGAAACTATCTCTGTCGAACGAACATTATGTACACGATAAATGCTACAAAAATTAAACGTTGCCTAGAAATATTGCAAAAGTGCAACAGCAAAACAGAAACGATGAAGGAGTGCGACCATCTACCCCTACACTGCGCTCCGAATCAAATCATTATGCTTACCATACTTGTTTGATATGTGCTGAAGAGCTCGACTTTGATGCTGTCCGCCGTCACCCTGAACGGCATTCTCACATAAGCAATATTGAATATGTTAGTAAGGGTAAACTCAGTGTAGTCCAGGGAACCTTGTTAAATGCGTGTGGCAAAAGGCACGATTCGTTAGCGAATGATGTTAAAGCAAAAATACTTTTTGCAAGTGACCTATGTGCTGTTAAAGCCAAATATCATCGTCAATGTATGCAAGAATTCATCTCTTGTAGAAACATCAGTTCGTGTGGTGCTTCTGGAAGTAATGCCCGGAACTTTGATGAAAAGAATGATGTGGGCTTTAACCATCTATGCAATTGGCTAACAGCACCAGAACAGCAAGAGCGCCAGTTCATTTTACACGACCTTCGTACGCAATTGACCACCTATTTGCCAAATGGTGTACCCGCATATAGCATAAAGGCACGTCCAGCGTCGTCTGCTCGGCCGATTTGGGACAGATGTGACAATATCCCAGGTTGAAGGCAAGACAAGCGTGGTCACATTGACTGATAGAGCATCTTCTATCATACACGAATCATATGCAGCATCAACCAGTGACGAGAGTGATGAAACCATGCGACTTGTTAGACTGGTGGGATCTATGATTAATCAAACAATTAAAGATATTGATCAACCATCAGATGTGTATCCAGAACCGTCCAGTTTAGACCTTGAAAAGCTTGAAATCGAGGTGCCAGATGCATTGAAACATCTTATTTCATGTATCTATTCTGAACCTCGTAGTGAATCTGCCAAGTTGAAAAATAAACTTAAGATGGTATCTGTATGTCATGTTATCATGCAAGCTGTTGGAAAGCAATCATGTGTATCACCACTGCTTCTGTCCATTGGTTTGTTCATCCACCAGTCTACCAGCTCCCATGTTATCATAGATATGCTCTCATCCCTGGGACTCAGTGCTTCCTATGACCAGGTAATTGCATTTCAGAGATCTGCAGTTGGAAGCACATCCGTTGAAGACCTGTGTCCTGGGCTCGGAGAAGAAGGATGGAGGGGGTTTCTGTCAATGGGTAGCTGACAATTTTGATTACAACGAGGACACGATTTCTGGTCACGATACAACGCATGTGATGAGGATCATTTCGTGTCAAACAATGGCATCAACCGAAAGCAGGGCTAACCCAGTTGTGGCAATATGTCGTAAAACTATAACTGCTGATGAGATCAAAGAAGCTGGTGATTTTGGGAGCTTCATGCTACCCTACACGTCTTCTAATAAATCGCTAATGGCAGATGTAAGGATAAAGACCATTAACCCCATCAGCTTACCTATTGCTATGCACGGTCAATTAGACACATTGTGGTTGTACTCTAGCTTTCTCACAAGTCAGCCACCAAACTGGCAGGGGTTCATGTCTGAAATAACGACATGCAACAATTTCCACGGCAGTAGTTTATAACCCCATGGTACCTTTGAATCCAGGAACAAATGAAGCTGTATATAGTGCCATGATGTATGTGCAGTCCCAATCCCTAAAGGCAGGAGTGTGTTGCGCAACCATAACATTTGACCAGCCATTGTACCTAAAAAGCTACAAAATTAAGCAAGACACTCATCCATAATTTAGGAACATGTATATAAGGCTGGGTGGCTTCCACTAACTAATGTCCTTTCTTGGAGCGGGCTGTAAGATCATAGAGGGGAGTGGGATCGATGATTTGTGGGCAACCGTGTATGCTAGGAATTCCCTACCTAGGATAATGGAGGGAAAAGCTTACACAAAGACATTAAGAGCATGCCTCCTTACAGATGCCGCACTGCATCTTTTGCTAATTCAACCCGATGTTGATATAATTTCTCTACAAGGCAGTGCTGCAGACAACACACCTAGCAGTACATATGGTGAATCTGAATTTGCAGAGCTGCAAGATGAAGAAAGTGATGTTGATCCTGATAGCGATGGCGCTTCGGATGAGCAAACGACCGAAACAGAAACATGCTGTGAAAGTCAAACACATATGTCAACGGATGATATGTGGTCAGAGCTGCGCAATTTATACGATGCTATTATGTCACATGATATTTCAGCAGATGATGTTTGTGACAATGACCATTTGCAAGACCTATGTAAGCAAGTTTCTAATTTGAAGGAAAACGTAGAGAAATCAAGAACTGGTAAATTGTGGTCGTTGTTCATGGAATTTGTCGCCATTGTACGATTGTTCATCAGGGCTGAGCGTATTGGTAATTGGCTCCTTCATTTAAAGGCGACACAACTAATGTTGCCATTATTTGCTGCTGCAGGGCACACCAATTACACAGTGTTGTCGCCTTTACCTCCAAGATTCTGATGATCTATGTACTTGTCTGGATGGTCCCATGCACGAAGGGCTCTTTGCTGTACGCAGGAATGATAAACTGTATTGGAGTGGTACCTGGTCTGATATGACAATTGAACAGAGTCTAATGAGAGCTGGGAAGACACAGGGTGGATTGATCAATATAACGCACAAGGAATCTGCTAGAACAAAATGGCTCGCACGGCACACAGCATAGCACAGTACACACACGCTATGTGGTCATTGACTGACACGTTCATCGGGACATGGTCGGAACAACACAGGGATGTTCACCCTGCAAATATGAGACGAGATGTAGAAGACATGAAGAAATTCACTGTTTCTCAGAGAACACAATCCATTCGCAGTTGAAGACGACCAACTGAGAAATATCACAATTGGTTTGATTGCAGACCATCGTGTTACTGCCGATGATGCCATTGATATTGGTCGAAGAATTCATGAGAAGTTAAATGAGAACAGGTTTGGCGACATTGCGCTAAAGAAAGCAGATCAAGCTGTAACATTTGCTGTCATGCGAAAGGTAGTTAAAGTAGGAAATGAAGATGCCCATATGTCTTCCCAGGAGCTGTACCATCGCTTAATGTCAACTGCATCTGTTTCAGAACCTCCAGACAAAGCGATCTTTGAATATGAGCTTGCAACGGTATGTCCCGCCCTCTTCCACGAAGACGGAACTATGAGGAAATCGCAAAAGTCACAACTGGCGAAGTATATAATTGAAATGAACACATCAATGCTACAGCAAGATACAACAGAGCCAGCTGCAAGAGTATTTGATGGCTGCGCACTTTTGCATCGGATACCATGGCCTAAGGTTGGAACAATGGAGACCGTTTGTAGCTCATTCGTAGCATCAGTAGTACATTATCAGAGGCTTGATGCGCCTGTATGTGTTATATTTGATAACTATTAAACTGAGACCACAAAAGATCAAGAACAGAAGCGACGACGGCTTAATCAAATTGACGCTCCTGATGTAGCTGTCCAAGACAACACACCTATTCCAGGAAACAACACTGGATTTCTTTCAAACAAACGCAACAAGCAGAATACCATAAATCTGTTGGCAAAACATTTATCAGATGCAGATGTTAAGGTGGTACATGCAGTAGATGAAGGCGATGCTGATGTGGTGATTGTAAGGAGAGCATTAGAATTGGCAGGAACTGAAAGAACAACGATAGTTGTTGCTGACGATACAGACATATTGATCTTACTCCTCTATCATGTGAGCACCTCTGCAAATCTTTTCCTACAAACAAAGCAACATAAGCTATGCATCAAAGTGGCCACAGAGATCTTAGGCAAGGAATTGTGTATGTGCCTGCCATTCGTCCATAGTATGTCTGGATGTGACACGACATCAGCTTTATATGGCATGGGCAAAGTAAAGCATATGAAAATGATCCAATCTTCACCAACCCTCAGACAAGATGTACTTGCATTTGGCGACATCTCCAGATCAAAGGCGGATATAATGGTTATTGGTGAAAAGTACATTAAGTCTTTGTATAGTGCTGGATCAAGAAGTCCTGGCTTAGACAATCTCAGATACATGACTGCCATCTCTCCTAAGCATGTACCAGTTGAAAGGATGCCACCCACACGTAGGGCAGCATACTTCCATAGCCTTCGGGTTCATCTCCAAGCAAGCACATGGCTTCACCTAAAAACTGTGTTAAAGAAAGAAGAGTTTGGTTATGCAGTAGAACAAGGATCAGTGACGGCGATCATTACGGACAAGTCAGCAGCGCCTCCGGAGCTACTTCTAAATATAAGGTGCCAGTGTAAAAGCAGCACACGTCTGTGTTCCTCGTGTAGTTGCTCCAAGAAAGGCATTCCCTGTAGCATACATTGTAAATGTGAAGGGCACTGCCTTAACAGCTCGAAATTTGAAAGTGAAAATGCATAGACAAATTTCAGCCATTCTGCCTGTTCGCTGTGTTTCACAACAGTCGCTCAGTTTGCATTAAATGTATAGTTTATCAAGTGATTTTGATGATGACATACTTTAAACTGTACAACACTTACCAAAACACGGGTTTTTAGAGTCAAAATACATATTACCTGGTTATTGGTCATCGCCTTGGCGGCCATTTTGAATTTCCTCTAAAAAACATGTTTCCCCATGTGTGAATTTTGGAGAATTTTTCTGGGATGTATTTTAGGCCATACCGAAGTGATTAAAACAAAAATGTGTCTGTTATACAAAATGTCCGGGTCCATGTCAATTTCTACTGTACTAGTTTTAGACATGGCATATAGCAACAGCAGTAATGAATATTAGCGACTATTTTGAAAGCGATTTCGTTGAAATGTATACATCTACTTGGCCGATATGCCTGAAAGTCGGGGATTATTTAAATCATACGCCCTTCTTTATATGTTCCAAATTTTATTTAAAAATTTCAAGTAGTTTTTACTCAACAGGGGTTTGTTTGTATACATAGAGCCGCCAGCCCGTGTTTTCATGTAATAGCAGTATCGCTCTTTTGCCAACTTATCGGGCCCCACCATCACGGCTGAGCGCTCGACACCGAGCGCGATAGTGGAGTATAGGGCGCGCTGTCTCTAGTCAATATACTACCTCTATGGTCGCGCTGCCTCGAGTCAATATAACTACCTGTATGGCGCCTCTTATAAGTAAGACTTCGTAGGTAGTGGTTCGAAATTCGACGGGAGCAGGCATTATAGTGTAAATATAAGACGCTGCAGATTAAGCCATAGGCGGTAGGTCTAATGTGCGCGCGCGTGTGTGTATACATAAATAGGATACATGCCTTCATATAAACTGAATCACGAACTACGTTCTAGCAATAAGATGCAATCCGAATTACGGTCTGGACTATAATTCAAACTGAATAAAATTCTAGAATTATGGCGCGCATGTGTATATAGATTGTGCCGACCAATCTATAGACTGAACGAGTACACATATTGATGCGCAAATAGCGTGGCCGGAGATTATTAAAATTCAAGTTGAGTTTCAAATTCATTTTTATATATAATATACAATTTGCAGTAGCACAACAGGTTGTCCACCAAACACAGTGATTATATCTAGACCTTGGACCCCTACATAGAACAAAAAATAAATTATACATGTAAAAATGGCACGGCACTATAATATACGAAGACGTGAGCTTCAAGTTAAGTTCAATGTACTATAAAGATATAGCCATTAGACATGTGATAAATTGACAATATATTTGCAGGACAGAGGGGGAATTTGTTTATCTTGTTATATGAACATTCAATATTACATAGGTTCTGACTATCATTTACAGTTTCTTACCTGCCCCATATAGTGCTGATGGTGGTTGCGATTGTAATAATGATAGTTTCTTGGTAGTGTCATATCTTTAAGATGGTTGCAATGGCATCGGCCTTGGATAGGATTAGCTATGGGCTATAGGAAGAATCAGATTATATTTTGGGGCAGTCCATCCATCTTGTTGACCATTTGCGTAAATTCTGGGGGGGGGGTTTGTTTGATAATTCAGATTCTATCTGGAGCTAAATTTTGGGATGCATAGAAAGATTTTCACATTATTGCAAGAAATATTTAATGACAGAATTGTGCGATATCAAGTGAGTTATAGATGGTATTATGTTCGAAAGAGTACATAGATATCAGTACGTAAATTATTGGCATCTGACAACTTTTGGTCGCTCCTAAGTTGTGTATTATAAAATTACTTTACGGTGGAATTTTTTTTAATCGATAATATATTAGCATATTTATATATCTACCTGACATTTTGGAGCTAAACTTATTACAGACAGTAGGCTACCGAAAACCATGGATCTGCCAAAACTTGTGCAAATTTTTGCCATGGAATTGTGCTACGAAATTACTTCATGGTAGGCATTTTTAAGATTGATACTTTATTAGTGTATTCATATACCGATCTGACCATATGTATGAATTTCGAACCGAATATGGGCCAAACTTATTGCAGACAGAATGGTACTGAAAACCACTGATCTGCCAAGATTTACGCCAATTTTCGGTATGGAATTGCAGACTATGGAATTATTTCATTGTCGAATATGTTTTAATTATGACTATAGCTAGCAATGATATGATATCATATTGGTAACAACTGAAAGTGATTTAGACTAAATTATACTTTTTAAACTCAAGTTTATGTGGGTGAAAATTTGGGGTCGAGCGTAACCTACAGACAATAGGGCAGTGAAGACTGTGAATTGGCTAAAATTTATACACTATCTCGAATGTTCAGCCCAGTGTTTTGTGCTATAATACATAAGGGAAATGAAAGAGACACAATACCTGGTATTGTCGTCTTAATATATTAAACCGTTACTGTCTAAATTTGGTGAAGAATGTTAAAATATTTAGATATTGAATGTCCATTTGCAGGCCAAGAGAAGACTGTTTTTGCAGATTTGCCACTGAAATCTGGAATGACTGTCTCGAGAGTCATTCCAGTGGTACATTATCAAGAACTGTCTCCTCATGTCATGCAATTTGACATGGCTCAAGATCACTGTAGGGGTCAGTTTGACCAGCTATGCCATGAGGCGGTTAAAATACGATAAGAGATGATGATAGGCCTATGAATATTTTAAAACTAATTTGACTAGATGCTGTCGGTGCTTATAGAAGCAGCACAGTTAAATTAGTTTCAAAATATTCAACAGAATGTTTATTAAATAGTAAAGACATACAATTCGCACAGCTTACAGACTTTTCAACGTTCCTGATAGCCATAGCTACGTCATTCATTACGTATTTTGACTGTGACGTCAGTCTACATGTGACATAATTGATTATGACGTCAACACTTGCGTGACAGGTTGGCTAACTTATACCTTCTTTCCATAAGAGAATCAGTCCATGGCGATTGGGTCTACACGCGTCTGGCAGAGGACTGCTAACTATCTGAATGCTCTTGCTAAAATAAGTGGTCACTTATTACAAGTGGGTGGACCACACATTACAAAGTGGAATTGGCCGTTTAATGATCAAATTTGTTCATGGCAATTTCAAAGGTGGGGTCCATTTCTAGCTAAGCTCTGTCCGTTCTTTCGGCGTGTTGGAATCAATTTATATACTTTGATTCACGACTTCCCAGAATCCCAATTTCAAGGTTAATTCATTAAGGGGTTTACTGTGCTGGAAGTAATACAAATATCTAGAAGCCTTGATAAGTTCGTATTCTGGGTCAAGTTTACGAGATGCAGGTAGGACTATGTAACTATTATTTAATTTGAAACATATTGGGTTGTTGGAATATTGGCCTGACATTATGTTGGCAATGGAGGAATCCAGTTTTTGCTATGCCCCGCCCATCCCTAGTTAATCTCCACCACACTTCGCTCATGTGTGGGATATATCGATGCCTGAACTCGCTGCCTATCAATTTCCAGAAAACTATACAGGTAAGCTGTTGAATATTTTGACACTACATTGACTGATTGCTGTTGCTGCCTAATTCAAAATATTCAACAGCATGTTTATTAAATAGTAAAGACATACAATTCGTACAACAACGCGTAGTCTGTCATAAATTAAGCGTCCGTGACGAACATATCTACCTTATTCATGACGTAATTGATTATGACGTCATTTTATAAGCCACGTAACGGATTGTGACGTCATATGATTGATGGGGCATTCATCCATTGCGATACCAGTATATTGGGATGTCGCATGCTGCAGCCTATCGTACGATTTAATATTATACAAAGATTGGCCCATGTTGACCCAACATTATTCTGCACATTGTTGGTCCAATATGAGTCCAACCGCATCCACCTATAAGTCATAATGTTGGCACAGCATTTTCGGCTTATGTTGGCGCAATCTATCTAAGTGAGTACACCATCATTCTGCTCATTGGTCTAACGTAGGCTAAGAATGTACGGCACGTTTTTAAGTCGAACTTTCTAATGACGACTGGTTGAATTATATGTTGATCTAGTTATAGTGCAGGGGCGAAATCTCAAAAGGGGCCTAAAAATGGGAGTAACCCCTACCTATCTTAGAACAAATGACAACCTATTTTTTCTTGAAGAGTTATGTATTGTAAATAAGAAAATGATGAAAGCTACACTCAAACAATTTCTACATCCCGGAGAGGTAACTAATTTTTCCTTATTATGAATCATCCTGGGATCGGGATCAACTTTTTCGGAAATAAGAAAATGATGGTTGTGTCAAAATAAAATATGTTTTTCATATATTGACATGGCCTTTTTCAGATGTACTGCTAAATACCTAGTAATCAGCTTTCGACCAGTTGTATTTCGACATCACATACAAAAGGTGGCACAGCTATATTATGTGTTGTCATAGGATAAAGCATTTGGTGTCATTTGAAAGAAGATATATTCCTCTTATATATGTATTAATTAATTTTATATGTACATTTATATTCAACAACAAATTAAGAGCGATATATACAGTATGCATGTATTCCGGCCGTAATAGTTTCTCAAACATGCCTATTCAACACGCACAGCATGAAGCAACAAAACTGGTTACTAAAGATAAATGGGTGGTCGCTAATTTTAAGCTAATGTACTATAAAAATTGATTTTGAGATCACAAAACAGTAGTTATTTAAGACTAATGGGTCCTACCATAAACTGTCTCAAGGAACCCCAATAGTAAGGCCAAAACTCCCCACAATGCTGTAAAACATATAGCATTATGCAGTAGTATTAAGTACTTTGTCAATTATTACAGGTTTGTCTGCTATGAAACTTGCTTTTGGGATCACTAAATGTTGGTTATTTGAGACAGGTTGACATACGATCACATGTCTTAACGAACCACCATGTATTGTAGCCCTAAAAACATATGGTCGCTATATACAGGTTTTACAGTACATCACTCTTAATTTGTTGTTTGACGCAAATTGTGTTCCATTGCTACAATCATGATCACTGGGGTTATTCGAAAGAACATTGATTTCTCTTATATATGGTATTAATTGTTTATACATAACAAATTAATAGCGATATAGAGTATGTACGTATTTCTGCCATAGTTAATGAAACCCGCCTATAACAGACACATTATCGAGAAATAACATGCCGCTTATTACAAGTTAGTTTGCTATTAAAATGGCTTTTGACGTCACAAAAGGGAGATATATAAGAAAGTTAGTGCGCGCGCGTCCTTTCTTAAAGAGACACAACATTATGGGGCCGAAACCAAATAATCGCTATAGACAGGTTTTACTGTATATCGCTCTTAATTTGTAGGTGTTTGCAGCAAATTATATGTTTATCACCGTTCAATTACTAAAATCACCACTACCATGACTAACAGTGAAACTACTATCTACATTTGGACAGTCTAGCAGATCGCAAGAACAAAATTGCATGCATGGCAACCCAGATGATGCACAGTGACATGTTGTTTTAACGAGTGTACAGTTATCATCAGTGCCGTACAAATTAGTGCGATCACGTGAAGTCACGTACTTCCGCGCTGCATCCTTCTAATAAAGTACTTAAGTAAGCTTATATCGTCACTATCCACGACCCACCCGTTGCCATCCGGTTGCCAAAGGGCATTAATCCATATCGCAACGTGATAATTTGTACGCCAAACATGTTGTCTGAGGGCATCAGCTGTCAGTGGGTGGAGAGATGCTGCCTCGTGAGTTGTACAGACATAAGCATAGCACAACTGATCCAGGGAATCACATGACTTGTGCTTGGATCCATACAAATGTAGGGTTGGAATATACTTGATATATCCCATGACTGGTCTAGCCTTCGTAATTGTAAGAAATTATTGACGCGCTGCTTGAGGTCTGTGTTATGCTGTACGTTTTCCTAACTTGATCAAGTATGATTTTGACTCACAGCCATTTAAAGCAAGCACTGCAGGCAAACATAGAGACACATTTCACCCAATCTGGGCAGTTATACTATTGACTGATAACTAGTAACGCGTGCAGTAGTATCATCGTGTCTGCCTCTTAGTGCGTACTAAGTAGTTCAGGACGCTCTGTGACACCGCACCACTTTGACTATTTGTCCATCTTCGTTCTCAAATGTACACTCAAAGGGCCTATGGCTTATTGTGGAATAAATCAATCAATCAATATAATAAACATTCTGTTAGGTATTTTGAAACTAATTTGACTGCTGTCATAGGCAACAACGACTCCCTGTCAAATTAGTGTCAAAATATTCAACAGCCTACCTGTATAACTTGTTAACATGATATTGAGATTCTGGGAATTCATAGTTTCAAATTTTTTAATCGATTTAAACGCGTGTACAAAGTGGGCGGAGCTTAGCTAAAAATGGGCGGGGCATAGCGAGGAATGGAACTATTTAGGCATATTCGATTGGGAGCTGTTGCTGCTTTTGGTTGCTTATATTGCAATTGAGGACGTGGGACTTCGCTGGCGAAAGTGTTAAATGCATCGACGAACAGACAGGTTTATCGGAGAAAAATTACTGGCCTAACCGGTATCAGCGTGTTTGAACATTTGTACCGCACAGGCATACGTCAACTCAAAATAAACTCTCCGCGACTGGGATATTTTTATTAATTTCTGATATGATGTCGTAGGCTAGACGATACGGTTCGTTGTTATCAGCTGTCATATAAAGTATTCAGTTAAATGGGTCACAAACGGGAAATTTAGTGAGTGTATTATCAAATTGAGACACAGGACGGTTGATATCTCCGGACACGTGGAAGGTCAACTACAACTAGTGTTTCAGAAGGTACGTTTATAAATAACTTAAATTAAGGTGTTCGTGTACATTTAATGATGAGTAATTTTCACAAGAAAATGTGTTGTGATATCGGTGCATATGTGCACGTGTTAACTCATACTGTTCAGCCGCCATATTAGGTGTAACTCGTAGCCGCCATAGTATTTGAATCAATGGATGAATACACTTTTAGCTATGCCCCGCCCATCTCTAGCTAAGCTTAATTCTCCCATGCGTGCAACGTGCTGGGATCGCATGATAAACTTTGAACCCTGACTCCCCCGAATCCAATTTTCAAGGTAAGTATATCCAGGTGAGCTGTTGAATATTTTGAAACTAATTTGACTGGGTGTTGTTGCTGCCTACAGCCAGTCAAATTAGTTTCAAAGTATTAAACAGAATGTTTATTAAATAGTAAAGACATACAATTCCTACAACTAACGGAGTATTCAAAGTTCCTGACGGACGTATTTTGATTATGACGTCAGCCTACATCTGACGTAATTTGATTATGACGCCATATACTTGAGTGACAGATTAGATTCCTCTATTGTCTGTACTGACTGGGAAATCTCAAGTGTGTTGTCCATGTGACAAGTCTGAAGGAGGAATGCGAGATGATCAAGTTCTAATTAAGTCGCTCGTTGTAAACACCCCCTTCAACCATTACTCTCAAACAGTTACTAGGACGTTTTGCGTCTTGCGAAAATATGGATAACCCAAATATTATTAGACGAATTCAAGATAAACGTAATACAAGGGGTACTAGAAGTTGGCCACGTTTGGGGTTTGGCGGGTCACAATGAACCTTTCCAGCTTTAGCTATGCCCCGCCCATTTCTAGATAAGCTCCACCCACACCTCGGTCGTGTTGGGATCGATCGATTTCTGAACTCCCTAACTATCAATTTCCAGAAAACTTTACAGGTAAGCGGTTGAATATTTTGAAACTAATTTGACTGGATGCTGTTGCTGCCTATATTGCAGCAACAGCTCCCAGTCAAATTAGTTTCAAAATATTCAACAGCATGTTTCTTAAATAACAAAAACATACCATTTATACAACGTGTCGGACTATTCAGCATTAAAGACTGGCTTAGTCGAATCATTCATGACGTCCTGATTATGACGTCAGCATACACGTCGCGAAGTTGATTATGACGTCATATCATTGAGTGAGCAATTGGATTCATGAATTGCAGAAATGGAGTTGTGGTCCGAATAAGAAGCACGGAAGCGGGGATTGAATACAGTCCAATGACTGGAAGTTTGTAACAGTCTGCCAAACCCTGTCGTAACCGCCCCAACACCCACCAGCTTCAATTGTCGACTCGACACGTATTAAGGCGTGTTTCCATTACAAGCGTTTTCCGCGACGCGTTTACCGCGCGTGCGTGATTTTTTTATCGGGCATGTGTTATTTAATGCAAGTGTTTCCATTCCAAGCATTTGACGCGCGTCTCGGAGCTATAGAGCAGCGCTGTCATAATAAAATCGGTCATGAGCCGATTTTTCATGCAGAAACGCTTCAACGCCCGTCAGCCCGGTGTCTATTTGACTGAAATAATTGCATGTTCGTTCATTTCTGCTACACGTGTCGGTATGACAAAAACAAAAATGCGGCGCCGATGACGCCAGGCGGCTAACCGCGCGGCCAAAAATGCTTGTAATGGAAATGCGCCTTTAGGCAGACACAAGCTCATGCTATACCCGATCAAACATGTCCGCACCCACGTTGATCAGTCCAACAGGTGCAAGAAGGCATAGAATAAGAAGAAGAAGAAGAAGAAGAGGAATGCGAGACGCCTGTGACAGGCGTAATCCCATAACTAAGGATTATGTGATTGTGTGAATAAAGGCGCATTTCCATTACAAGCGTTTTTGGCCGCGCGGTTAGCCGCCTGGCGTCATCTGCGCCGCATTTTTGTTTCCATACGAGGCGTAAATTTTGCACAAACGCATGCAGTTGAGCTTTTTTTTTATTTCTTCCCCTGCACATCATGAGATCTACGCTGGGACATGTGTATCTGCACTAAAACTCAGATTGGCATTTAGCTGTAGAGCACACAACTTAAATGATGGCGCCAGCTCTATCTAAGTTTATGGTAGAATATATGACAGAATATTGTAAGCTCACCTATAAACGAAGGAAATTATTAATTTTGTTACTGTACAACAGGAAATTACAGAGCAGAAGACGTCATAGATTTTGGGTACATCCCATCAATCAGAAGCGGCCAGAATATGGAACATTTCATCATTTGTTTAAGGATCTAGAGTTGGACAATGAACGGTTTCATCAGCACTTCAGACTAAGCAAAGAACAGTTTTACTATGTTGTAAGAGAATGCGATGCGAGGCTCACAAAGGAGAGGATTTGTAGGGATCATATCTCTCCCCATGAAAGACTTGCAATATGCCTCATGTTACTTCACTGATATCAATAACCAAATTTTTAATATTTAAGATGCTGATGGTTTTACTACTATTACTACTACTACTACAACTACTACTACTACTACTACTACTACTACTACTACTACTACTACTACTACTACTAGTACTAGTACTAGTACTACTACTGCTACTGCTGCTACTACTACTACTACTACTACTACTACTACTACTACTACTACTACTACAGCCACTAAACATATACCCATTCAGTCGTTCACTCGTTCGTTCGATCACAATGGTAATTATGATGAAGATCATTTTTTTGAAAAGAATCTGCTGTGTATTAATAAGTTGAATAACGGTTTTCATAATTCTGTCCAAGCCCCGTTTGCATTGCCTCTCCGATTACATGGCTATATGCTGTCGTATCCTGATTAATGGGATATGGAAATTGATGTGATGGAGCAGCGACATTCCTGTACTCTGGTAGCTGCCTCTGAACCGTTTCCTGCTGCATACCTGGCATCTGTGTCATGCTAATTTGCCCACGCTCCGCTTTGCGCACAAGATCGAAAATTTCATCTTGTATGAAGTTTTGGGTATCAGGATTTAGCTTCTTGACACGCCTCGACATCCATAAAAAGAATGTGTCCGAGTCATCAGTTGGTGGCGTTTCTTGTACAGATTTAGCCATTGCGGCCATAGCCTTTTCGAGTTTATCAGATGAATTAGTTGTTTCGGAAAACAAATCCGAGATCATTTTATCAAATTTGTCCTCCTTTTTTCGAGTTGTTTGTTTTGGCTTCTTCGTCGGCGACAGGATTTGATGGAGTTTGCCTTTAGAACCCGCAGCATCCTGTGATGGTGGTGCTTTCGATGACGTATATGGAGATGGTGGTCTGACCTTGGCTTGGCTTTTTGACACTGTTCTGAATTAAAGACAAATTAAAAATTGCATTTATTTATTTATTTATTTTCCTTGATCAATGAAGGTGCGAAGAAAGGGCATTACATTTGGCACTGTATGTTTTTCTGTGTGTTTGTCTGTATGTCCGCAGTAGTTTTCAATAATCTATTGAACTGATGTTTCCAACTTTAGCATATGAAAAGGGGTTACATTATATTATTGTTCTTGATTGTCAGGTTGTTAGCAACCGGAGAATCGTATCATTCACTTGCCAACCAGTATCGAGTAGGAACGACTACTGTATCAAAGATTGTACCAGAAGTATGCGAGGCCATATATGACATTCTCGGACCACAATACTTAAAATGCCCTAACAGCGAAGCTGAGTAGAAGACAGTTGCCAGAAATTTCGAGCTGAAATGTAACTACACACATTGCTTGGGAGCCATTGACGGCAAACACATTGTTAGTGTAGCTCCAAAGAATACTGGATCACTCTATTTCAATTATAAGTCAACTTTCTCAACTGTTCTCATGGCCCTAGTAGATGCAAATTTAAAATTTCTCAACATTGACATAGGAGCTTATGGAAAGCAATCAGATGGTGGAACATTTTCACAATGTACGCTAGGCAAGGCCCTGTCGACACGGAATAAGTTACACCTGCCAGCACCTGAATTTGTCCCAGGATGCGAACAATTGGGACCTATCCCTTACGTGATTGTAGGCGACGAGGCCTTCCCTCTACAACAAAACCTAATGAGGCCATATCCTGGCAGAGGAACCAGTATTGAACAACAAGTCTATAATTACAGACATACTCGCGCTCGTAGGGTTGTGGAGAATGCATTCGGTGTACTTGCGGTAAGGTGGCGTGTGTTCCATACTAAACTAGCAGTAATGCCACATACCCTTATCAAAATCGTAAAGGCTGCGGTTGTGCTACACAATATGCTTCAGAAGGAAACAACTACAGTGGCAATAACCAATTTGTTGGATGAGTACAATGTCGATGAATATGTGGGTCTGTGTAGCACATCAAAATTTGGCACACGGGGAACAACCGACGCAATAGAAACCAGAGATAAGTTCAAGGAACTGTTTAACAAATATGATACAATCCCCTGGCAAAACCGCGCTGTTGAAAGGGGATTACATTAACTGATTGTGTGCTTACCTTACATCAATATTGTCAGAATTATTTTGAGTGTATTCTGACACACCACTTCCATCATCAGAACACATGTCCTCTATCGTGTTTTCGGGTTCTGCATTGCCATCGCCATCGCAAGTATCGTCATCGTCATCACTAGTTTTGGATCCAGGATTGCTTATGTTGCTCTCGGTCCTTAAAAAAAATTATCGATGAATGACAGCTTCTATATAATCCTAATTTCAAATCAATGTGTTTTCTGAGACGTTTAAATAGTATTGATTAATTGCCATCGACCACGCAAGGGGAAGATGGTATTGTAATCAGGTCCGTCTGTCTGCCTGCCTGCCTGCCTGCATACCTGGCTGCCTGCCCGCCCGTCCGCCCACCCGCCCTCCCGCCCGTCTGTCCGTACGTCTGTCCGTGACTTTGAAGCATTTATTTCGATATGTCCAGGATTTGGGGATAAGTGTGGCATTGTGAAGCAAAAGATCATGATCTTTGTAAATTTTAACTGTACATAGCGATAAGAAACGACTGATCCTATCTTTCTCAAACTGCAAGACCATAAATGTGCTGATTCTGTAAGAGTATTGCCAGAGTTTGGTCATGGTCTATATTAAAATACCCTGATGCAGATTTGATCAAAGTAACGACCGGAGTAGAATTGGGTCACAAATCTCGGTTATTCTACACTAGGATACCGCCGATTTTGGCTCAAACCAGCATCAAGCTCAATATGGGGGGGGGGGGGGGTCCGCCAAATCCAACAAAATGGTGCAAAACGGGGAGGGCGAAAGTCTGCAATCTATGTTTGATCTTGCTTTGTAATTTCGTACAAATGATGTCATTGAAAAACAAATACCTTGCAAGCATGACATATGGCGTGAGGAAAGACATCTGATCATAAAACGTCACCTTCTTTACTGCCTTGGCTGGAGCACCGCTCTTTTTACTCTTGATAACAGCCTGTCTTCTGTTAAATCGGTCTCTCTGGTGTTTCCATTTTGCCGCCCATTCTGTGCCTAACATTTACAGACAAGACCATAAAGGATGGAGAAAAGGACATTCGCCCAGACCAACATCTGACAGATTGCCCCTAGCCAGGCCTATATTCGCATAATGGTGATGTAGGCCTGGCTAAGCGCCCCTGTGCATCACATCATTTCGCAGTATATGTATTTAATTAAATCGAAACATCGACAATTTTTTTTCAATTAAAGTAAAATCAGGATGTGAATATCTATGTCACAATATTGTAACATTATTTTGACATATAATTTCAAGTCATCGTTTTAATTTTTAGGGAGAAAATGGGCAAAATTCTACATAAATTCATAGCCAACATTTGCACCGCATATACATAACAAAAATGGGAACCAAATCTTTCAGTCACACCGCGATCCAGTATGATTTTCGACGGGCACATCGCCCCCCCCCCCCACCCCATCCCACCATCCACACCCACCCACCCCAGCCCCCTCCCACATACACACACGGGCACACGTACTCACACGCAAACACACGTATTCACGCACGCACAGCATGACGCACACAGAGGACTGATATACACACAGATTGATGTGGTTTTAGGACTTGGGCTACTACCTTGGTTCTAAAACATGTTCTGAGGTCCCAATCTTTACGAACCACTGCTAAATTAATACAGTTGATGAATGACAACGCATATACGCATATTGGTCCAGAACAAATCTTATTAATTTTATTTAAACTTACGATAAGAAATGGGTATAGCTTGAATTTATCACAAATGCACACATGCATCAATTCAGCCAATCAACGTTTCTTTGAGTTCACCCAATTTAAATAAAAAGGTTACATCTTCCGGCTTAATCCATCGACAACCCCAACACCATCCCCACCCCCAACCCCACCCCAATAATACAGGATTCACCACCATCATCAACAACACCACCTCCATCCGGTATGTGAGCAGCCTGGCAGGAGGGTCATCCGTGCCTAGGGGGCTATATATACACCTGTGCAAAAGTTAAGCACCAGCAAAAACAATAGAACGTAGAAACATGATGGTACAACTAGGCTGCCATACTTTTTGTCCCCGCGTTAGCTGACATAATTCCAAGTACGAAATGCACATGCATGCATGACTTCACGCCGCTTGATGTCCGTGCGTGGCGGGAAACAGCACACGTGTTCAGTTATGTAAAAGTCCAGTTTGAGGTGTAGAACATTACATACAGATTTAGGCGACAAGATTAGGAATTGTGTGTTCATGACCGTGGTTTATTTGTACAGAGAGAATTAGCTCTTGATTGTGAACCGCTATGGCAAGACGAAGGTTAAGTGATCGTGTGAAATGGCAAATCATAGGCATGTATACCACTGGTATGTCATGCAGAGAGATTGGCAGACAGCTGAACATTAACCATACTGTAATCAGTCGTTTGATTGCAAAACATGGGCAAACTAACGAGGTGAAGGACAGGCCTAGATCTGGAAGACCGAAGAAGACTACTGCCCGTGATGATCGAGCCCTAGTACGCCTTGTTAGGAGATCTCCATTCACCAACAGCAGAGTGCTCAGCCAGCAATGGGAAACGCGCAATAGAGTGTCAATGTCTACCGTCAAAAGGAGACTGTATGCTGCTGGCATGAAAGCTAGGAGACCTGTCAGACGTCCTCTCCTCACTGCACACCACAAAGAGGAGCGTCTGAGGTGGTGCAACGAAAGAAGACACTGGAACATGAGATCCTGGAGACGGGTACACTGGTCCGATGAAAGTCGGTTCCTGCTTCATGCCACAGATGGTCGAACTCGTGTATGGAGGTCCAGACGCACGGCGTATGACCAACGTAACATCATGGAAGAAGTTCCATTTGGTGGAGGTTCCGTTATGATATGGGGGTGCATCTCATTTGATTGTAAGCTGGATCTGTTGACTGTACCTGGAACACTAAATGGACAAAGATATCAAGATTCCATACTGGATAGAGTTGTGGTCCCTCATTTTGTAAATCATGCACCTGGAACCCACCCTATATTCATGGATGACAACGCCCGACCACATCGTGCTAGAGCTGTGCATAAATACCTCCGCCAGAATGCCATCGAAACCCTACCATGGCCAGCAAGGAGCCCTGACATGAACCCTATTGAGCATATCTGGGACATTCTGGGAAACATGGTGAGAAGGAGGGATCCTCCTGTGCAGAACCTACAGGAATTAACAGACGCACTCCATCTTGAATGGCAACGAATACCACAATGGCGTATCAGTCGGTTGGTGACCAGCATGAGACGTCGTGTCCAGGCCGTCATCCAGGCACAAGGTGGATATTCGATGTCAATCAGTATACATAAATGAACCCCTTCGGAATCAATCCAGCTTACGTGCGGCGTACCACAAGGGTCTATACTGGGCCCCGTTCTATTCACCCTGTACACTCGACAACTAGGTTCAGTAATCGAAAAACATAATATCAAAAGACACCTTTACGCAGATGATACTCAACTAATCAACAATTTTACGCCATCCACATCCACTGCAACTATCGCTTCCAATCAAATAACAAACTGTTGCTCCGATATTAAATTATGGATGACCTCTAACATGTTGATGTTGAATGATGATAAAACCTAAGCGATGTTGATTGGGCCAGCAATTCGGCGTGCCAAAACAGAGTTATCTGCGATTACCATCGGCTCAGCTCAAATTCCCTTGGTAGACACTGTTAAGGACTTGGGTGTCATGTTAGACAATGAACTTAGTATGGAACATCATGTCCGTTATCTGCGTAAGGTGTGTTTTATGCAGCTGCGGAATATATCAAACATCAGAAAATACATAACTCGCGAAGCTGCTATTATGCTGGTACTAACATTAATTATCTCAAGGTTAGACTATTGTAACAGTCTGTTTATAGGCGCCTCAAAAGATGCTATGCGCAAACTCCAAGCAATTCAGAATGCAGCCGCTAGAGTTGTTTCCCTAAAGCGTAAGAGTGATCATATCAGTCCCATTCTCCAAGATTTTCACTGGCTTCCAATAGAACAGAGAATACGCTTCAAAGTCCTCTGCCTAACCTATCTATGTATCATATCTACAGCACCACCCTACCTTTCAGAACTGCTAGAAACGTACACGCCAAGCAGGCCACTTAGATCTGCAAATCTAAACCTGCTTAAAATTCCGAAAGTTAAATCAAAAACCTATGGTCACAGAACATTTGCTTTTGTTGCTTCTACAGAATGGAATGATCTTCCAGCTAGTCTTAAATCTTCATTCACTCTAGCTATATTTAAATCATATCTTAAAACGTTTTTGTTCCGTCAGGCATATCCAACTGTATGATCATTTTATGTTATTATTGTAAGCGCTTAGAGCACGCAATATTTGCGTGGAATTATAGCGCACTATAAATATCCTATTATTATTATTATATACCCGGTATTAATAATGACAGTCTCAAACTCGTGCACAGATGTTAAACTTCGTTTTCAGACACCATTAATGACAATCTAGCCACGTGTGTCAACTGTAGGGCAATAGTTGTCAGTTGTGTCAACGTAACCATATTCAGGCCTCGTTTTCAAGTTCAAACAAAAACATACAGTGTTTCCCCACCATCATAATCAGCATTCCTCTAGTTGCATTATTACCTCTTGCACTAAGATGGATGGGTACATAAATGTTTATGCTATTGCTTTCTTCATAGCACATGAATATACCCTCGCATGTGCGTAAAAATAGGGTGGCGCTTAACTTTTGCACAGGTGTATATATATGAATTAATTGGCATAATCATTGTACAATAAACTCACCAGAAACACATTCGATGTTCATAGATTTGGCAATCTTTACCCAACAGTTCTTCCGCCAAATATTGTCTTTATATTCTTTTAAGGATTGGTTATATAACCCTTCATTTTGTCGAACTAATTCTATCAATTTTTCAGTAATTCGATTTGAGTCTGTCATACCGACACGTGTAGCAGAAATGACCGAACATGCAATTATTTCAGTCAAATAGACACCGGGCTGACGGGCGTTGTAGCGTTTCTGCATGAAAAATCGGCTCATGACCGATTTTATTATGACAGCGCTGCTCTATAGCTCCGAGACGCGCGTCAAATGCTTGGAATGGAAACACTTGCATTAAATAAAACATGCCCGATAAAAAAATCACGCACGCGCGGTAAACGCGTCGCGGAAAACGCTTGTAATGGAAACACGCATTTAGAATGAACGAAAGCCGATCCGGTAAGCAAACAAAAGTCTTCACTCGCGCGCGGACTAATTAACGCTGGACCCTAGTCATGGCTCGGATTTCGTACGACAAATTGTACACTCTATCTGGTCTTGTAAATGTGGGTTTCCACAGCTCCGCGGGCGTTGCGAACGATACAAACAAAACCAAAAAAATTTTTTATTTCAATTAACTGCGTGCAAATGGAAAACACATTTAGCTTAGCCTTTTTCCTAGCCGCTGCGGCGGCAGTGGCGGCGTCGGTGGCGTCGGCAGCAGTCTTCCTTTCTTTAAATTGATAACAATAATTCCTTTGCATTTCATTGAGCTTTTTGCTTATTCGTCATCTGCGATTCCTGAATGTCAACTGAGGTCATCGCTCTACATCATCACACGCAGGCTCCGATCCCCAAACGCACCTTTATTTCCATACCTCCATAACACACATGCCCCTAATAACGTGCTCATATTGTGTTGGAAATAACCATTGCGCGAAGACAGTTTCTTCACCATCTGCATACCTTTTTTACTTTCAAAATGTATTGCCACTGGAAATCTTTCCATAGCGGTATTCTTTCGTTTACATCTTTTATAACCCTGATTTGAAGGATTATATAACAGCTCAAATTTTCAAGATCTCCGCTATAAGTTTCTTCTTGCACACGCTGACTAGTGGTAAAGGAAGGAATAGAGGTTAACGGCCACACGCTAATAGCTGATTGGACAGGTTGTTTACGAAGACTGTCAAACGAACGATTTTACTAAAACCAAATTCCAAAAATGTCGTATTAATAGACTCCGATGTAGGTCAAATCGGACGCGTGCAGTGGAAAATCTATCATTGATTTAAACAGTTTCGTAAAAAAAAATCGTTTGTAGACCCTTCGTTCGCAATGCACGCGAGCAGTGGAAAAGCGTGTTAACCGTCGTTTTCTCTTTAAATGTCCAGCCAGTGTAGACAATGTATGAATCGATCTGTCACTCAAGTATATGGCGTCATAATCAATTACGCCATATATTGGCTGACATCACGATCCAATTGACAAATAATACTCCTGAAAGCTGTAAAGGTCCGTCAGTTGTACGAATTGTATATCTTTGATGGATTTGTTATTAAATAAACATTGACAGGCGACAACAGCTCTCAATCAAATTAGTTTCAAAATATTCAACAAAATGTTTATGAAATTGCAAAGGAATTTACAATTACTGTCGACTCATTTCCCTTTGGCGTCCGATCTACTTAATTTAATGTTGCCGATAGCTAGCCAATGACGTATTCTGATTACGACTTAGGATGCTTAAGCCTAAAGCCAGTAACACAGGGGAAGTAATTCCTTGTGAACTACAACTTATTGAGTAATGCGTGAGTTACCTACCTTATACTCTTATTGAGATGATATGGAAGCCAGACTGCAGAGTAACGTTAACTAACCCCTCTTGTGTCAACAGCGTCTCAAAGCGCTCAAAATGATACTTTGGATCAATTAACCCTTTCATTTGTCAAGATTTCAAAAGAAAATTCAAATATTTGCTCAGTGAATGACTATTTGATGGCCAAGAGAAATGTTTTTTTGTAAATTTACCATTTGAATTTAAGAAAATATTTTTTAAAGAGTTGGTCTTTTGACCGGCTTGGCGCTTATAGGGTTAATCGTCTAGGAAAGCTAAATCTTTGCTTAGTCAGTGTCCATTTGCAGGCCAAGAGAAGACTATTTTTGAAAATTTACGACTGGGATGACTGGCTCGGTAAGCGAGCCAGCCATTCCAGTAGTACATTTTCAAAAATAGTCTTCTCTTGACCTGCAAATAGACATACCTCAATACTACTGCAGACGTGGTGTTGCCATGATAACGACAAGTTGACACAAGAGGGGTTAAAATGTTCTTACTAGTTTCGCCTTCAGCAGAAGTAATATGGCTATTAGTATATGGTAGAGGTCAGTATATGACATTCTTAAAACCGACGCTGATCCATCAGCCCGCGCTGCGTCTGATGTAGAAGAAACCTGCATTTAGGTTCCAATACCCTGTCCAATAATGTACGTTATTACTCACGTCACCGAAGGCCGCCTGCCTGTCTGTCCGCCTGCATACATGCCTGCCTGCCTGCCCTTCTTCGATATCTCCCGAGTTCAAGAAAGTATAATCACCAAATTTAGCATATCTATTCATATTGTATATGGCTAGGCAGCGAATTCACCTTTCCAGAGTCCCAACCCATCATATGATGCCATAATCAACTACGTCATGTGTAGAATGACATCATAATGAATGACGTCATGAATGATGTCGATAAGTACGCCACGAACGCATATTTGAAGACGGTCTATGCGTTTGTTGTACGAATTGTATGCCTTTACTATCTAATAAATATTATGTTGAATATTTTGAAACTAATTTGACTGGGCGCTGTTGCTGCCATAGTTACAAAATATTCAACAGCTTCCCTGTATAGTTTTCAGGAAATTGATAGTTAGGGCATTCGGGGATCGGTCAATCCCAACACGGCGAGGTGTGGGTGGAGCTTCGCTCGTAATCGGTGAGGCATAGCTAAAATGGAAAGGTCGATTAGATTGAGGTTAAACGATCTAATATCTGTATCACAGGGCCACTATGTGCTTCCCGAAATACAACAGTGTTAGCCATAAATAGGGAAGGAAAGTAGGTAGAATCACTAGACTTCTCGCATCCATTTATATTATTGCGTGGCCGCTCACGGCTACGCATATATTCGGGTTGTGTCTAGAATTGCGTATAGGCGCGGCCATTTTGCGCAAGGGATTGTGGTCTCAAACGGCTAACTGGAAAGGATAGATAGAGTGCGCCTCTATGTTTAGATTGGAACCATGGATTTAGGATATATATATTGGCTAGATTGCTCATACGCATACGCTCACTAGGGGGGAATGGGATAGATGTCTTGACTGCTGGATCTTCACGGACTGATGGACATCTGATGCAGACGATCAGCTATGTATATAGCCTCCAAAAGTCAGTAAATTCTTTTTTTGTTAATTGGAATAGAAATTCTGCTTAAATAGCATGCAAAATACGGAACTACAAAACTACAGTACAGATAAATAGGGGAAATACGGCAATACGGCAGGGCGGTAAGAATTACAGAAACCTAACGCATGCATCGCTGAAATTCAAACATTTATGTACATATGATAACTATATGATAACTTCTATTCATTTTGGAAACTGCTGCCGTAAACCGTTGCTGCACACATGTAGACAATTCCAGCATTATTGTTTACATAATCTAGACAAATCTTTCTTGTACTGGCCGTGAAACAACTAAGCCTAGCATTTGAAATCAGCAAGATAATGGTTAAAGCGAGGTTTTTTTATCTGGCAGTTTCCGCGAAACCTGACACCGTTTGGCATAGAAGACCTAAAAAATAAATTACACTTTTTCAAAACAAGGTAGAATTTCTGTTTTTCTTTTCAAATACAGTGACTTATTTACATGTATGAGCTGTACTGTAAAACATGCGACTCGATGGTATAGAACATCTAAAGAATAAATTAACATGTTTGTAAAACAAGACAGAATTTCTGTTTATGTTTTGTAAGTACATTAACTTTTTTATGACCTGTATAACGTAGCCTAAGCAGTCGAATCACTTGTAATAAGTGAGCACATATTTTAGTAAGAGCGGTCAGATATTGTAGAGCCTTGCCTTTATAATCAATTAATTCCCCCCCCCCCACCGCCCCGGTAGGGTGACGTCACAGTCAAAATACGTAATGGCTGGCGTAAGCTATGTACAACTTGAACATTGAAAAGTCCTTCAGCTGTACGAATTGAAGAGCTTTTTACTATTTAATAAGCAGCAACACCCAGTCAAACTAATTCCAAAATATACAGCTCACCTCCATAGTTACCGTGAAAAGGGGATTCTGGGAAGCCATGGTTCAAAGCATGTATATAAATCACGACGACTACGACGAATGTGGGTGTAGGCCCCTCATCTTGTTCCGTGGCGCTCAGCTCTACGCATTCACGTGGTTGTGTCAAGAATGGACCTTTCCACATTATCCATCAATCACAAGACGTCGTAATCAACTTCATGACGTGTATAATGGCATCATAATCAATGAAATCAATATGACGTCATGAATGACTTAGATAAGTACGTCATGAACACAATGGACCTTTCCAGTTTCAGTCAGGCCCCTCCCACCTCTAGCTAAGCTCCACCCACACCTCGCTCGTGTTGGGATCGATCGATCCTTGAAATACCTGACTATTAATTTCCAGAAAACTATACAGGTAAGCTGTTATATTTTGAAACTAATTTGATTGGCTGCTGTTGTTGCTTATGGCAGTGCCCAGTCAAATTAATTTCAAAATATTAAAGAGCATGTTTATTAAATAGCAGACATACAAGTCTTACAACGTGTTGGACGATTAAGAGTTAAAGACGGGCCAAATAGATTCATTTATTACGTAATGAATATGATGTCAGCATGCACGTCACGTAGTTGACATCATATAATCGAAGGATAAAATTAGAAAGGTCCATTGAAGCCGGACTATGAGTTGTTGTAAGAATTGAATGTCTACCATTTAATACAAATTCTGTTTAATATTTTGAAACTAATTTGACTGGGCGCTATTGCTGCCATATGCAGCAACAACACTCAGTCAAATTAGTTACAAACTATTCAATGGCTTACCTGTATAGATTTCAGGAAATTGATAGTCAGGGCTTTCGCGGGGATCGATCGATCCCAACACTGCGAAGTGTAGGTGGAGCTTAGCTAGAGGTGAGCGGGGCATAGCTAAAACTGGAAAGGTCCATTGCCTATAGGCGCTGCCATTATGCTCAAGGAATTGTGGTTATTCACGTTCTCGCCAGATCTACCGCTAACGAGAGCGAAATTTTTTTTTTAACGAGAGCGAGGTAGCTCGCCTCTATTTAGATTGGAATCATAGATTTAGAATATATGATCTCGATCTCTCCTGTACATTAAACGCATACCCTCACTATTGGGGCTAGTTGTACCTACCGGTGGCCTGGGCTAATTGCTTACTGTACATTTGCATCAGAAATAAAATGATATTGTGATCTGACCCACTGTAACCACGTACATCCCTTAATCTCCACTTCAACACTCGTCCCGATAAAACTGGCCAAAGTGGCTTCTGTAGTAATCTTGAGAAACTACCATTTACATCTAACAGGTAGACATTTTTGAAAATTTACAACTGGAATGACTGGCTCGATAACTGAGCCTATCATTCCAATGGTAAAGTGCCAAAAACAACAGCCTCTTGGTCTGCAAATCGGCATAGGATATATCTATGATAAATGGATGGATCTGCTCTGTCATAATTATTTACGTCATATGTAGGATGATGTCACAATCAAAAGACGCGATGAATGATGTAAATAGCTTCATCAGGAACATTGAATAGCCAATTACGTGTACGAATCTTATGTCTTTACGACTTAATCCCCGGTATTCAATCAATCAATCAATCAATCAACTACTGCCAGTGTCGCGATGGAGACTGGGTGAGGGCATATGGTGTGCATCCAAAAAAGTCGCATATGAATTCGCCAGTGTATCAGTATATCCGACATGTGAAAGCTGGTTCACTAAAACAAGATTCTTGTCTTGGTGCGGTGGTCCAGCGGAAAGATGTCTGGGTTGCTGATGCTATGCGAAATTGCAGGATGACGGTTCGATCTCAGACTGGGGAAATGATGATCAACAAAGTAAACCAACGGGTGCACTCCGTAGGGGAGGTTAGCATAGAAATTGAAGTCATCCTGTTGCCAGTGCGTTAAAAAACTAAGCATACCTACCTACCTACCTACCTACATACCTATACCTACCTACATACCAACCAAGCAAGCAAGCAAGCGAACAATCTTTATTGACAAATCCAACATGCGGATATACAGACAATATTCAACATTCTGTGAATATTTTGATACTAATTTGACTGGGCATTGTACGAATTGTATGATATTACTATTTGATCAACATTCTGTTGAAAATTTGAAACTAATTTTCCTGGGCATTGTATGTCTTTACCATTATCAATTGCGTCCTATAAAAGCTTCACAGGCGTCATAGTCAACATGCTTAGTGAATGACGTCTCTAGCACCATCGTGAATATTGAATAGTCCATCAAGTGTACACATTTTATGTTTTTACCGAGGTTGGAAAAAATCAAGATTTTTTCGTAAAAATCTGATTTTGTCGATTTAATCAGATTTTTTCGGTTTTTATGATTTTTATGATTTCTTTACTTCTATAACAAAATCATTGATTCTTTACATGTACTCATGTTCTGAACTCAATAGAATCTAATCTCTAGGAGCTATAAACAATGTTGACCTTATTTATACTATTATTCTATTAAAATGTATTATGACAATAAACATCGCAGAATTTGTTCTTGTTGTTCTGAAGACATTTTTGAATTTGTTATCACATTTTGAAATAACTGCTGTTCGAGTGGATGGGCCATGACTAAACATCAAATAAACACGCCTACTCTGCCATAACCATGGTTTGTCTACACTTGATGGGATACATTTTAACCATCTTAATATTTTGTGGATACAATTTTCCAGGCTGTATAATTCTGGACATGGTATAAAATATCTTGCAAACAATTTAATTGAATGAAGTCAGCAATTACTGTCAGTCAAATTAGTTTCAAAATTATTTATTAAGCTGGTCTAGCGTTATTATTGTCTATTGATATTAGTGTCTAATGGCTGGCAGCAGACAAAGGCAGGTCAGTTAAAAATAATCTCCACAGAACTGTTAAAAATATTACTGATCTGTGCTGTTTATGTATCAAATAACAACTAAGGAAAGTTTCCACTAACAGTAGTATTGTACTGATAGAAATAAAGCTTCTTAGTTCTTATATTAGCATAATGTTGTATAACCATGCCTATTAACTATCTGATACAATAGCTACCACTAGAAAACGTTGTTTGATTCAGAGGGCCTCACAATCACTGGAAACCCCTTTCTCTATGGAATAGGTATATAAGCATTCATATTATTAAAAAAAAAAAAAAAAAACTCAGAAAAATAAAAACGAGAAAATTGACAAAAATCGTGAGTTTTTCATTAAAAGACCATACCCAAAATTATAAATGTGAATCCTTCAAAAGGCACATCTGCGTATCATAGCTGAGACATATATAAAGTTTCATTAAATTATTTTAAGCGATTCTGAATGATTTCGCTAGGGTGTTTACCAGAAAATTGACAAAAATCGTGTTTTTGCATTAAAAAACCATTTTCACCCAAAATCTTGGACCGATAAAGGTGAATCCTTCAAACGGCACATCTACGGATCATAACTGAGACATATATCAAGTTTCATTAAATTATTTTAAGCGATTCCGAATGATATGGTATTTACGAGATTTTGTGGACGGACAGACAGACAGGCAGATGGATGGATGGATGGATGGACGGATGGACAGACAGACAGATGCGGTGATTACTATAGGGCTTCTGCACCTTCTGGTGCGGGGCCCTAATAACTTTTAACATACACTAAAAATCTTTATAAATTTTATAGTGCAAATGAGTAGAGTTGAGGACGAAAAAATTGAAAAAATCAAAAACAAATAAAAAAGTCAAAACAACCCTGGTTTTTACTTTTTAATCGACATTCTGTTGAATATTTTGAAATTAATTTGCCTGGGCACTGTTACGGTCATAGGTAGCAAAAGCACCCAATTAAAATAGTTTCAGGATATTCAACACCTTACCTGTATAGTTACCTTGAAAATGTGATTCTGAGAAGTCGTGAATCAAAGTATATAAATTGATTCCAACATGCTGAAAGAACGGACAGAGCTAAGCTAGAAATGGATCCCACCTTTGAAATTGTCATGAACAAGTTTGATCATTAAATGGCCAATACCACTTAGTAATGTATGATCCTCCCAACATGGACCACTTGGAATAAGTGACCACATATTTTAGCAAGAGCATTCAGATAGTTAGCTTTGCCCTGCCAGACACAATGCACCGATTCTCTTATGGAAAGAGGGTATAAGTTATCCAACCTGTCACTCAAGTGTTGATGTCATAATCAATTATGTCACATGTAGGCTGGCGTCACACTCAAAATACGTAATGAATGACGTAGCTATGGCTATCAGGAAAGTTGAAAAGTCCATAAGCTGTGCGAATTGTGTCTTTACAATTTAATAAACATTCTGTTGAATATTTTGAAACAAATTTAACTGTGCTGCTGCTAGAAGCACCGACAGCATCTAATCAAATTAGTTTTAAAATATTCAACAGCTCACCTCTCTAGTTACCTAGGGAATGAGATTCTGGGAAGTCACGGTTGAAAGTATATAAATCACAATGACGACGGCTATGAATCATCTCTTATTGTATTTTAACCGCCTCATGGCATTGCTGGTCAAACTGACCCCTACAGTGATCTAGAGCAATGCCAAATTGCATGCCATCAGGGGACAGTTTTTGATAATTTACCACTGGAACGACTCTCGAGACAGTCTTTCCAGATTCTAGTGGCAAATCTGCGAAAAACGTTTTCTTTTGGCCTGCAAATGGACATTCAATATCTAAATATTTTAACATTCTTCACCAAATTCAGACAGTAAAGGTTTAATATATTATGACGACAATACCAGGTACTGTGTCTATTTCATTTTTCCCTTATGTATTATAGCATAAAACACTAGGCTGAACATTCGAGATAGTGTATAAATTTGCGTTCTTATGTCTCGTAGGGTGTGATTTTCATTAGTAATTTATTGTCCTTAATACTTCGCTGGGAAAAGATCCATGAATGCAGTTATTTATCACTATCTGTAGACAACTAATGTTCCGAATTTCCAGTCAAAACGGCTGTCAATAACATTGTAGCAGGTGGTTAGATACATAAATCAACAGAAAGGGTATGTATGTGCCAAGTTAGTAATGCCTGCAATGTGTTCAGTCCAAGAATTCCACCCATATGGTTAGATAGGTATCTGAATATGCTAAGGAAGTATTGAGTTAAAAAATGTTTACCATGAAGTAATTTAATTCGTTGTACACGATTTCATACCAAAACTTGGCTGAAATTTTAGCCAATTCACAGTCTTCACTGCCCTATTGTCTATAGGTTATGCTTGGCCCCACATTTTCACCCACATAGACTTGAGTTTAAAAGGTATAATTTAGACTAAATTACTTTCATCTGTAAACAATATGATATCATATCATTGCTAGCTATATTCATAATAAAAACAAATTCTACAATGAAATAATTCCGTAGTCCGCAATTCCAAATTGGCTTAGATTTTGACAGATCGGTGATTTTCCGTACCATACTGTCTGCTATAAGGTCGGCCCATATTCAGTTCAAAATTCATATATATGGTCAGATCGGTATATGAATACGCTAATGAAGTATCAAGCTTAAAAATCTCTACCATGAAGTAATTTCGTAGTACATAATTCCATGGCAAAAATTTGCACGAGTTTTGGCAAATCCATGGTTTTCGGTAGCCTACTGTCTGTAATAAGTTTGGCCCCAAAATGTAACATCGATATATAAATACGCTAACAAAATATCGATTAAAAAGATTCCACCGTAAGGTGAACTCAATGTGTATTATTATGCACTAGTGCTGTACGAAATATTACACAATTCTACCATCAAATAATATCATAATTACCAAGTATGTCCATGTAGTTACTTAATCGCAATATGTCCCCATTGAAAGATAGTTGGTTCACATTATCCACAATTGGATAGATGTCAATATGTACTGGCATATCGCTTGTAATAGGGTCGGCTCCAAAATTTCATCCATATGTTTACATAGATATATATGAATGCGCTAATAAAGTATAGAGTTTAAGAAATTCTACTATGGAGTAATTTCGAAATATGCAATTTAGTCGCAACTTAAAGTTTTCAAACTCTAATAATTTACGATATGTTCAGTATCAGAATCTCTGTACTCGGTTTGTAATCAGGCCTTCAAACATAATACCATCTAGAACTCACTAGATATTACACAATTCTATCATGAAATATTTCTTGAAATAATGTGTCTTTCTATATATCCTGTAATTTAGCTCCAGATAGAATCTGAATTATCAAACAAAACCCCCAGAATTTACGCATATGGTCAACAAGATGGATGGACAGTTGGACGGACTTCCCAAACTATATTCTGCTTCTTCCTATAGCCCATAGCTAATCCTATCCAAGGCCGATGCCATTACAACCATCTTAAAGATATAACACTACCAAGAAACTATCATTATTACAATCGCAACCACCATCGGCACTACATGGTACAGGTGAGAAACTGTAAATGATAGTAAGAAACTATGTAATATTTAATGTTAATATAACAAGATAAACACATTTCTCGCTGTCCTGCAAATATGTTGTCAATTTATCACATGTCTAATGGCTATATCTTTATAGTACATTGACTTTCACTTGAAGCCCATGTCTTCATATATAGTATAGTGCCTGTGCCAGTTCTACATGTATAATTTATTTTTTGTTCTATATAGGGATCCAAGGTCTAGATATAGTCATTGTCTTTGGTGGACAACCTGTTGTGCTACTGCAAATTGTATATTATATATAAAAATGAATTTGAAGTTCAACTTGAATTCTAATAATCTCCGTCCACGCTTTTTGCCATTGATGCCTTGCATCAATATGTGTACTTGTATCTATTTGTTTCAGGACAAATCGTCACATATCTATTTCACGGGGTTACGAAGTGCTTACCAGAAGACACAATTTAACTATCACGTTGAAGTGCAAGAAGGTAGAATCACCAGATTTAGCACACTCCTTCATATTACGACAGTTTATGATTGCTTTGAGTTTGAGGTCAAGAGATCAACTATCTAGGTCACGGGGTCACTACGTATATTGTTAAGACACTTTGCAAATGTGTGAGTCAGCATTTAAGGGCCTATTTAGATTCCCAGAATCCAAATTTCATGGTTACTATAGGCCCCTACAGCTAAGGTGTTGAATATTTTGAAACTAATTTGACAGGAACCTGATTCTGCCAGCCATAGGCAGCAACAGCTTCCAGTCAAATTAGATTCAGAATATTTAAGAGAGTGCTTATTAAAACGTAAATGAGTTTGGTGTTTCAGCATTTCGCCTTTAAGTGGTCGAGTGCACGATATTTTGGTAGTTCAATATATCGTAATTCTATCAAAAATCGCGATTTCTTACAGTGCTAGTTTAAGAAAAATATCAAAGAAGCATGTGCAATTTACGACGTCATGTTCAATAGTTTGAAATACCTTGACTGGAAGATGGGCATGCCCTAGTCAAATGGATGGATCAGTGATTCAAGTGAAATTAAAAACGTCACATGAAACCTGGCGTCCCACCTGAATCAAAAAATAAATTCTGTTTAAATCAATGCTGGTGACACAACCATAATGAGTATTAATGCGTATTATAACTCGTTCATAAAGCTGGAAAGGTCCGACAAGTGTACGAATTGTATGCTTTTGATGAAGTTACAATTTAATAAACATTCTGTTGAATATTCTGAAACTTATTTAACTGAGAGCTTTGGTGCCACAGGCAGCAACAGTCACCAGTCAAATTGGTTTCACGATAATCAACATCTTGTATAGTTACCTTGAAATTAGTATTCTGGTAATTCCATCTTCAAAATATATAAATTGATTTCCATGCACGTACAAAATGGGTGGAGCTTAGTTTGAAACGGGCGGGGAATAGGTTGAAACTGCCTTTCATTGAACCGATTAACAAGCCTAGCACTTCTTGCTACATTCGGACAAATGTTATATCGATATATCACTAATTTATGCACTATATATCGCGATGTTATCTCGGTTGAACGTCAACAAGGTAGTCTTGCATGTGTATTTCTGTTTTCAGATGGATGCAACCTTTAGCGGTGAAATTTTGAAGAACAAATGGAAGCAGGTATTCACTTATTTTGACTTCAACCAGGATGGATATGTATCGATTGAGGAAATATATCGATTAGACCACCTGTTAATCGATCACTTCAATGTACAAGCGCCTGAAGCTGATGAACTTCTACAAGGCGCACAGCTCTTGGCAGACAGTATCAAAATGAAGTTCGGGTCGGAAAAAAACAGAGTTGACATCGATGAATGGGTTGAAGCTATAGGTAGCTACCTAGTGAGTAAACCCGATGCTTTTCGATCTTGTATGGTACGATTTTATAGCGCCATTTTTGATTGCATGGATTTGAACAAAGACGGTACGGTGTGCATGAGCGAGTTTAGATTTTATTACCAACGATTCGGGAAAAGACGTGAAGGTAATGCTCTGAAGGCGTTCGATGCTATTGATAGTGACAGAGATTGGCGAATTTCTCGTGAGGAGCTTGTTAATGCCTTTCTTACATTCTTCACAGACCCTTGTGTAAGTGGTCAGAGTATGCCGTTATTCTGAGAGTATCTGATTCATTGAAAGAAAAACAGTTGCTGTTTAATTTTGATATGAATCATGTGGGTGTCCTGCGTCTATTTCGAGTCTGCTCTGCCTCTCAACCTGCCACATGACGAATAGTTAGCTAGACCAGTACATGGCCCGGCAAGTCTATCCAAATAGCTGTAACCGAACAGACTTGGGCATGGACTCACAGGCACATCCATCTTCATGCCGGCTCGCAACCTTGGGGCGTGCTCGCGAGTCTAACTTGGACTATCCCATGCCGATTTTATTACTAGGGAAGGGCAATCTAAAAATATTCTTTGAGAATACAAACTTTTCTCGATCTCGTATCGAATAAGATCTCACGAGATACGAATGTAGGGAAGGGGTTAGCCGAGTTTGGTACCCGGTTTCAAATGTTCTGTAAGGGTAATTCAATAGCGTCGGGTAGCAACTAACTATGGTTAACCATCCATCGTTTAGATGGACAAAACAAATGTTTATGTGTAGTAAACAAACTAATGGACTATTTTAGCCAATCGGACTTGGCCATACCCACAGTCTATACAGGGACAAACCTACCCACTCGTCAATTATTAGCTCACCTGGCCAAGTTAGCTTATGTCGTGGCGACCGTCCATCGTGTGTCCATCGTCCGTCCATCAACTTTTCATTTAAATGACTTCTTCTCAAGAACAGCTGGGCCAATTCCAGTTATATTTGGCAGGAAGCATCCTTAGGACATAGGGATCCAGGTTTGTTCAAATGAAGCCGATTGGCCAATTAGGCCGGCGGCCATCTTGGATTTTGGCCGATTTTTAGAAACGTCTTTAAAAATCTTCTCCGAAACCACTTGAGGGATTGAAGGAAACCTCATGAAATATGATCTAGGGCAAGAGTTCAATCAAATTTGTTCACGCGAACTTAATTGGTCAAATAGTTTGGCAGCCATCTTGGTTGACCTAGTTTTAGCGAAAATAACTTCTTCTCCAGAACCGCTGTAGGGATCAGGCCGAAATTTGGCGGATATGATTAGGTTAGGGACCAAGGGCCAGTAAAGTTTGTTCAAGAGAAGTTGATCCGTCACAAAACATGGCCGCCGTGGGCCAATCAAAATATAGCATGTTTGGCGGCCATATTGGATTTTTTTATTTGCTGGATTTTGAGGCCGAAATTGGTTTTATATAGGTTTTTGGCTATTCTGATTAGGGCTGTGCATTGGAAACGAAATCATTAAACGTTTAAACGTTCGTTTATTAAACGTTTAAACGTATTTCAGCCTTTTAAGTAGATAACAGAATTTGGGGGGGGGGGGGAATATCTTAGTACCCTTTTCAAGTAAGTGTTGAATATTAAAGACTTTATTTATTAAATCAGTACACGAACATTTTATGTATGATATATATAAAACAATATAGTCTAAGAAGATATTTTCTAAAATACCAAATATGCCATTAACTCTTTGAACCCGTAAGGACAAAACACCAAAATTCTTTACCATTTAATAATTATTCTGTTAAATATTTTGAAACTAATTTAACTGGAAGCTGGTGCTGCCTATATTTTCGTTTAAACGTTTATCATTTTGGTAAACGTTTACCAGATTGTTAAACGTTTAAACGTGCCCAGCCCTAATTCTGATCTCAAATTTGCAATTTTCGAATCTGTCGGATAAACGGTTTGGCGGCCATCTTGGGTCATTTTCTCGGCTAAAACTCCCATACTAAAGCAATGAGAAATCTAAAATATCTTCTTCTCGAGAACTACTGGGCCGATTTCAATTATATTTGGCATGAAGCATCCTTACGGCATAGAGATTCAGGTTTCTTCAAAGGAACCCGATCGGCCAATTTGGCCGGCGACCATCTTGAATGTCGGCCGATTTTTAGAAATGTCTAAAAATCTTCTCCTCCCAAACCATTTGAGGGATAAATTCAAAACTCACGAAATATGATATAGGGTAGCCGCTGAATCAAGTTTGCTCAAGGGAACTTGATTGACCAAATGGTTCAGCGGCCATCTTGGATGACCTCGTTTTCACAAAAACGACTTCTTCCCAAGAATCGCTGAAGCGATCAGGCCGAAATTGGGGATAGATAATTACCAACTAAGGGCGATTAAGGGTTGTTCAAGAGAAGTTGATTCGCCAAAAAACATGGCCGCGGTGGAGCAATCAAAATATAGTGTGTTTGGCAGCCATATTGAATTTTTTTATTTGATGGATTTTGAGGCCGAAATTCGTTTTATATAGTTTTTGGGTATTCTGATCTCAAATTTGCAATTTTCGAATCTATCGGATAAACGGTTTGGCAGCCATCTTGGATCATTTTCCCGCCAAAAGCTCCCATACTAAAGCAATTGGAAATTTAAAATGTCTTCTCGAGAACTACTGGCCCGATTTGAATTATATTTGGCAGGAATCATCCTTATGGGATAAAGATTTTATTTTGTTCAAACGAAGCCGATCGGCCAATTTGGCCAGTGGCCATCTTGGATTTCGGCCAATTTTTAGAAATGTCTTTAAAAATCTCGTTCTCTGAAACGGCTTGGGGAATCGATTCAAAACTTATGAAACCTCATCTAGGCAAAGAGGTAAGCCAAGTTTGTTCAAGACAACTTGATTGACCGAATGGTTCGGCAGCCATCTTGGATGACCTAGGTTTCCCGAAAACGACTTCTCCGAATGGATCAGGCCAAAATTTGGGAGATATGATTAGGGACTAAGGGCCATTAAAGTTTCTTCAAGGGAAGTTGCTCCGTCAAAAATCATGGCCGCTGGGTGCCAATCAAAATGTAGCGTTTTTGGCAGACATATTGGATTTTTTTATTTGATGGATGTTGAGGCCAAAATTGGTTCTATATCTGTTTTTGTGTATTTTGAGCTCAAATTTGCAATTTTCGAAACTGTCGGATAAACGGTTTGGCGGCCATCTTGCATAATTTTCTCGTCAAAAGCTTCCATGCTAAAGCAATGGGAAATTTAAAATGTCTTCTCGAGAACTACCAGGCCGATTTCAATTATATTTGGCAGGAAGCATCCTTAGGACATAAGGATCCAAGTTTGTTCAAATGAACCCGATCGGCCAATTTGCCCAGTGGCCATATTGGATTTTGGCCAATTTCAGGAAATGTCTTTAAAAATCTTCTCCGAAACCACTTAGGGAATCTTCATCTAGGCCAAGAGTTAAGCCAATCTTGTTCACGAGGACTTGATTGGACAAATGGTTCGGCGACCATCTTGGATGACCTGGTTTTCACGGAAATCACTCTTCCAGAACCGCTGAAGGCATCAGGCCGAAATTTGTCCAAGGGAAGTTGATCCATCAAAAAAATATGGGCGCCGTGGGCCAATCAAAATGTAGTGTGTTTGGCGGCCATATTGCACTTGCAAAAATGTCCACAAACTCATTTAACAGACTGCTAAACCACCCACCAACAATTTTGACAAAAATTGATGGTGCTCCAGGTGAGCGACACAGGCCCCTTGGGCCTCTTGTTTTTTTAGAATAATTCTCATGGTTGACTAATAAAATCCCCAAATAGGCTAATTTGCCGGCTAAGAGAGTTAAGCGAAAAGTAACATCATATAACCATAAGGTAAGCTATTGAATATTTTGAAAATAATTTTACTGGAAGCAGTTGCTATCCTAGGAAGGAAATGATTGATATAGAATCTGTGTGCTATAATCTATCTGTTCAATACATTGGTGAGATGAGACTAGTACCCCGTTAATATCTGGCTAATAAACCCTCAAAATAGGCTAATATATGGCTAAGAGAGTTAACATGTGGCTGATAAAGTCCTAAAATAGGCTAATATATGACTAAGAGAGTTAACATGTGGCTGATAAAGTCCTAAAGTAGGTTAATTTACTGGCTAAGAGAGTTAACATGTGGCTGATAAAGTCCTAAAATAGGTTAATTTACTGCCTAAGAGAGTTAACATATGGCTGATAAAGTCCTAAAGTAGGTTAATATATGGCTAAGAGAGTTAACATGTGGCTGATAAAGTCCTAAAGTAGGTTAATTTACTGGCTAAGAGAGTTAACATGTGGCTGATAAAGTCCTAAAGTAGGTTAATTTACTGGCAGAGAGAGTTAACATTTAACTGATAAACCCTCAAAATAGGCTAATATATGACTAAGAGAGTTAACATGTGGCTGATAAAGTCCTAAAGTAGGTTAATTTACTGGCAGAGAGAGTTACCATGTGGCTGATAAAGTCCTAAAGTAGGTTAATTTACTGGCAGAGAGAGTTAACATTTAACTGATAAAATCCCAAAAATAAGTTAATTTACTGGCTAAAATAGTTAACATTTAACTGATAAAATCCCAAAATAAGTTAATTTACTGGCTAAGAGAGTTAATATTTAACTGATAAAATTCCAAAATAAGTTAATTTACTGGCTAAGAGAGTTAACGTTTAACTGATAAAATCCCAAACTAAGTTAATTTACTGGCTAAAAGAGTTAACATTTAACTGATAAGATGCTAAAATATGTTAATTTACTGGCTACGAGAGTTAACATTTAACTGGTAAAATCGCCCAAAATGTTAATTTACTAGGCTAAGAGAGTTAACATTTAACTGATAAAATCCAAAAATAAGTTAATTTTACTGGCGAAGAGAGTTAACATTTAACTGATAAGATCCCAAAATAAGTTAATTTATTGACTAAGAGAGTTAACATTTAACTGGTAAAATCGCCCAAAATGTTAATTTACTGGCTAAGAGAGTTAATATTTAACTGATAAAATTCCAAAATAAGTTAATTTACTGGCTAAGAGAGTTAACGTTTAACTGATAAAATCCCAAACTAAGGTAATTTACTGGCTAAAAGAGTTAACTTTTAACTGATAAGATGCTAAAATAGGTTACTTTACTGGCTAAGAGAGTTAACATTTAACTGGTAAAATCGCCCAAAATGTTAATTTACTAGGCTAAGAGAGGTAACATTTAACTGATAAAATCCAAAAATAAGTTAATTTTACTGGCGAAGAGAGTTAACGTTTAACTGATAAAATCCCAAACTAAGGTAATTTACTGGCTAAAAGAGTTAACATTTAACTGATAAAATGCTAAAATAGGTTAATTTACTGGCTAAGAGAGTTAACATTTAACTGATAAAATCCCCAAAAATGTTAATTTACTGGCTAAGAGAGTTAACATTTAACTGATAAAATCCCAAAATAAGTTAATTTACGGGCTAGGAGAGTTAACATTTAACTGATAAAATCCCAAAATAAGTTAATTTACTTGCTAAGAGAGTTAATATTTGACTGATAAAATCCCAAAATAAGTTAATTTACTGGCTAAGAGAGTTAACGTTTAACTGATAAAATCCCAAACTAAAGTAATTTACTGGCTAAAAGAGTTAACATTTAACTGATAAGATCTCAAAATAAGTTAATTTACTGCCTAAGAGAGTTAACATTTAACTGATAAGATCCCAAAATAAGTTAATTTACTGGCTATGAGAGTTAACATTTAACTGATAAAATCCAAAAATAAGTTAATTTACTGGCTAAGAGAGTTAACATTTAACTCACAAAATCAAAAAATAAGTTAATTTATTGTCTAAGAGATTTAACATTTGGCTGATAAACCCCCCAGAATAGGATAATATACTGGCTAAGAGAGTAAATATTTGGCTGATAAAATCCCAAAATAGGCTAGTTCACTCTTCCAGAGTATTTATCCATCATCTGACCTCGTATGACGTCATAATCAGATCAGCTCGTGTATGATGAGGACATGACCATTACGTCACAAAGAGTTCCATATAGACCGTCATCAAATCTCAAACAGTACGTCACGTTGTATGAATTTTATGTCTTTGTAATTCTTCGCTATTTAATAAACATGCTGTTGAATATTTTGAAAGTAATTTGACTGGGCGCTGTTGCTGCCTCGGGTGTTTTTTTGGAAATTGATAGTAATGGTGTTCAGTGATCGATCGATCTCAACACGAGCGAGGTGTGGATGAAGCTTAGCTAGAGATGGGAGGGGCATAGCTAAAACCGGAAAGGACCATTGATAGGGTAGGTCGGTCCCTGTTACAGTACCATAGAGAAGCAAATTAAAGGAATACTCGCCTCATCATACCTACTATCCATCCAGGTGATACGATATCTCACAAATAGACATTTCATGATATTTTTAAAGCTTTTTATAATGTTGTCAAAGAGATATATTTAGGCTTTAACCATCTCTTGACGAAACTGACCAACATCGACCTCTGCAGTGGTATTGAGGATTGTACCAACTGTTCGATTGTGCTGGATATGAGAACACCATTTTGACAATTTTACCACTGGAATGACTGGCTCGGTTACCGAGCCAGTCATTCCAGTGGTAAATTTGTCAAAAATATTCCTTTTCGCCTGCAAATGGACATTCAATAAGTAAATATTTTGATTTACTTGACCAAATTAAAGTAAATAAATTTTGTAAATTAAGTAAATATTGACGATATTTCTCCAGGCTACGAAGGTTATCATTGTACACCTTTCAACCAATAAAAAATACCTTTTTCTTTCCGCCTCGATTGTTGTTGTTGTTGTTGTTCGAAACATCAATTGATTTTATAGGCCAGTCACATCTGAGTGTATTCGAGCCATGACACTATTATTATATAGAGGTGCTTCCCCCGATGGGTTGCGAAAGGAAAGTAAAACTGAAATAATCAAACATAAGGGGTGGAATTCAATAAGGCGGTTTAGCTAGACCTGGTTTAAAGAGTTAAACCTGGTTTAGCTATTACTAGGTTTAAAACCGCATTTAGACTTAAAACACTGGTCCAATATAAAAATAATTTAACACACAAACTGGTTTCAAGAAGGTAGTTTATGTACTAAATCTTAGAACAAATGCCATGCAAATCTAAACCTGTGTTAAGGTAGTTGAACTCCTATTACTATGTTTAAAATTGGCACTTAAATTTGGCAAGTGAGTTCTCCCATTGATATGCGTAATGAGATTGACGTCCGACATATTGTATTTAAGCGAGCTCATTGTTTATTATCAGAATAGCACTGACTTACTTTATTGCCTGTTTTTTTATACCCCGCCAAAAAATTTGGCAGGGTATTATGTAATGGTGCCGTCCGTCCGGGCGGGTGCGCAGGCGGCAGAGTGGTTTCCGGATGATAACTCCTTTACCGTTTGTCGGATCACATTGAAACTTCATAGGGTGGTTGGAGTAGGTCTGGGGAAGTAACATGTCGAAATCGACAATGATCTGAAATCCAAGATGGCTGCCAGCCACCGGCGGCCATCTTGAAAATTGGTTTCCTGATGATAACTCTGTTATCGTTTATCAGATGGCTATGAAACTTCATAGGGTGGTTCGACTACCTATGGGGAAGAAACGTATCTAAATTGACAATGATCCGAAATCCAAGATGGCCGCCAGCCACGAGCTGCCATCTTCAAAGTTGGTTTCTGGATGATATCTCCGTTACCATTTATCGGATCACTTCGTAGGGTCGTTGGAATATGTCTGGTGAAGAAACATTATCGAAATTTACGATAATCCGAAATCCAATATGGCCGCCAGTCAGTGGCGGCCATCTTGAAAATTTGTTTCCGGACGATACCTCCTTGATCGTTTAACGGATCGCTTTGACACGTCATAAGGATGACTGGTTTGGGTCTGAGGAAGAAATAGATATTTTCTGATAGCTCTCATTCATTGGTTTGCCATCTTGGCGGGGTATTATGCGCCGTTTGCGGAGCTCTTGTTATTATTATGCCATTGGTGTATTGATATATTTTAACAATAAGCCATGTCCCATATATACTGTCAGTTTAGAATGTAAATTTATATTTAAAAACCACAACAAACCCATACATGGTATACGAATGCTGATAAAATAAATAAGCTGTTACCTAGTTTAAACGTCGTATCTGAATACGGATGATTGATAAACCTGGTAACAAATCTCTAATTAATCAGTTTATGTAGCGAGTTGTTACCACGTTTAGGCCAAACCAAGGTTTAAACCGCATTATTGAATTCCAGCCAGGATGTTGCTAGGGGTGTATGCATTGCCTGTTGCTGCCTAATGATCTGCTGCTGACGGGTGCACCGTGTAAGTGTTATATGCGGTGTAAAGGAAGGGTGGGAGGGGGAATTACTTTATTTCTCTAGGAGATGGGGGCGGGTGGGGGCAGTCTATGAAATTAAATCTAAAAACGAAAATTAGGCAAGAATTTTGAAATAAAAAATATTAATAGACGAAACTGAAAGAGAATACTATCTTTAAATAAACGTAAACTAAGGAAAGGACTACTTGCATGTGATTAAATAAACAAGAAACGGGGGTGGGGGCTGGGTGAACTAAACTTAAAATCTAGTGTTTGCTTTGTATATGCTTCTCAATCATACAGGTCCAAGCTATAGTTTGACAGTGTGGTAAAAAACAATCATACGTGTGAGGATTTGAATATCCCGAAACCTATTAGGCAGCAGCTGCCATCCAAATTATTTTCCAAATATTCAGCATGATAAGATTTAAGGAAGAAGGAAATGACATCAGACACTCTCACTTTAGGAGACGCTATAACAGTGGGCGAGGTTAACCCTTTAATGACAAAATTTGGTCAGGAATATCAAAATATTTCCTTATTAAATGTCCATTTGCAGGCCAAAAGACTGAGTTTTTTTGGAAATTTACCACTGGAATGACTGGCTCGTTTATCGAGCCAGACATTCCGGCGTTAAATTTTCAGAAATAGTGTTCAGTAGGTTTGCAAATAGACAGTCATCAAGGCCATCCACTGCAGAGGCCGGTTTTGGCCGACCTCGCCATGAAAGTATTAACAAGGCATTGTCTCAAAGGTATAAATAATTTTTATAAATACTTATTATTTTGTTGTAATATATACGTTGTGGTGCATTGTTACTGCAGACTGATTTATGCACAAAGAGAGTTTGTTGTAATCTAATCCCTCAACCAACGATGGCCAAGTAAACTCACGGTTCAGGCTGAATAACCCCACTGTCTTACAAACTATCCTATGTATTCAATGACGAAGAATCTGGCAATAAACTATCCTATGTATTCAATGACGAAGAATCTGGCAATAACCTATCCTATGTATTCAATGATGAAGAATCTGGAAATAAAGTCTGAGGAGAACAATATTCATCCATCAAATTTAAAGGAACTTTACATGGAATAGAAGAAGGGATTACAAACACAATGGATGAATGCAGTTTTATCTATGCCCGACCCATCTCTGGCTGCCTCGCGTCGGCGAACTACTGCCTCTGACCACGGGATGTAAGCATGTTGTCATAGGGAGCCGTAGATCTCTCGGCTACTAGCGTGATCCATCTATAATAATACGTCATCATGATTATGACGTCAACCTACACGTGACTAGGGGCCTATGTTGAGTGCTTTCGCTATATGTGCCGTCATCTTTTAGTTAACTAATTCGTTTGACTCGATTTTGACGCAGGAGCAATTGCCATGAATCTCAATTCCAAGGTAAACTATACACGTAGGCCTAAGTCATGTGAAATGTTGAAACTAATTTGCCAGGGAGAAAGACCTATTGCTGCTTATGGCAGCATCAATTCCCACTCAAATTAGTTCCAAATTATTCAAACCCTCTTGTGTCAACTTAACCCTTTAATGGTTATGTTGGTCAAAAACGACCGCTGCAATAATCTTGAGAAATGCCCATTTGCCAGCTAAGAGAAATCGGATATCTTTGAAAATTTACCACTGGAATGACTGGCTCGGTAACCGAGCCAGTCATTCCAGTGGTAAATTTTCAAAAATACTCTTCTTAGTCTGCAATTGGACACTGGCTAAGGAGAAATTTGAATTTTCTTGACCATTACACTTTTGTACATTTGAAGGATAACAGAAATCATCTCTTTGTAAATTAAGGAAAATACTCTTTTTAGCTGCAAAAATCAAAATTTCCTTGAAAAGTATTGGCAATTAAATGGTTAATTGAAATAAATAGTATTTTGAGCGCTTTAATGCGCTGTTGACACACGAGGGGTTAATAATAACGAGAGAGCAGAATTTCTCCTTTCGGATCTTAAGTGAACACGAGATTGCAGCTGAGAGCTCAAATATGTGTTTAAGCAAGATGCCCAGATTGCGCACCAAACGATAATTAAAGGAAATCACTGATGCATTTTCCGACCCACTAACAGTTACTAAAATTGGCGAATCCGACGCTAATTTGGATTCTGACTTCATAATCAGCCAATCAAAGAGCTTGGACCCTCTCAGTTGTGAAAAAATGATGGCGGCCAATCTGCTTGGAACCGCCTCAGTTTGATAGATTGTGTGACGCTTTTCTGTTACAAGCGTGTTATGATACATTGTCAAAATAAGCGATTAAGCAGTTCGTGGAATGAAAGCAATGCCATCCTGGATCATTTCCGTTAGGCATCAATATAATAATTCTCGTTATGACCATCAGTGTATAAGGGTTGATGGCAGGGTTTACACAACACGTTCTATCACGTACCAAAGCGCATTCTGGCACGTAGCTATCAGACGAGCGAAAAAGAATACGGGACAGTAATAGCGCTCATCCAAACCGGTTCTCTCTGCACCGATAGAGCCAGTGGTTGTCTTTGACCTACATGCCACTGGCCAGTGCATGTCAACCCACAACCACTACATCCATCCCTTTCACCCCTAACGATATGCATGTGCGCGTGTGAATGCACGTACGTGCAAGTACGTGCGTGTAACACACCGCACCACCTGCCCTCAAACTCAAAGTAATCATACACCGTAGTAATACGAAGGCTTCTGCTAAATCCGGTGATTTTACCTTCTGGCATTCCAGAGCTATGGAAAAAAGCACGTATTCTGTTAGACACTTCGTGAACGCCGTGACCCAGATACATGTTGTTTTGTCCTGAATCTTCTAGAACTTCTACTCACCTATAATATGAATGAATGTGTCAAATTTGGCGACGCTATACCGACTTGAGTTCCCGATTTATGGCTAAAATGGTTCTATTGGGATGCTCTTAGTGACCCCATGACCTAGATATTTGAACCTTTGACCTGAAACTACATTTTGAGGGAGGGAGGGAGAGAGAGAGAGAGAGAGAGAATACTAATTGTAGCAATGTATCTGGGAAAGGCCGGGTGTAATATGATCATGTATATATGTAGATAGACTAAACTACGGAATGACCTTCGGGTCATAAGAAATATTCTAGAATCAATATTGTAACATCCCCTCCTCTACTAACGAAAAGAAGATCTGAATTCATGATCAGGATACCTTTGAGGCCTTTTTCTTATACGACCTGATTGCATAGTGGTTAGTATCATTACTTGGGACAAGGGATGACATTGGCTCCTATTCTGAATACTACCCTCAATCTCAGTGGTCTCTGTATTTAGATTTAGGTCTAGAGGGCTTAGTTGGCGAAGGGTTAATTGACCTTGCCGTTCTGTAAGGATATGCTCATCTTCTGGCGGTATATCGGGTAGTGGCGGTTCACATGTTCTTCTAAGATGTCGTCTATTTCTTCTCAGCCTTTGGCCCTCATCAATCTCAATGCTGTAGGACGGCTGGTTTCGCTGCTCAATCGCTCTACCTCTTTTTCATGCTTTATCACCAAGCTGATTGAGTCCTATTCTCACAACGTCACCCTTTTCGAGTGCCGACATGTCTTTTGCTGTTCTGGTATAACAGTCTTCTTGCCTCGCCTGGTCTCTTCGCAACTTCTCGACAATATCACTCCTGTCTACCTCGGACATGAGAAGTTCCTGTGATGTAGGCAACATTGTCTCGATTTTGTGCCCAAAAAGCATTTGGGCTGGATTTAGGCCAGTGTTCTGTTGGGGAACATTCCTGGTGTTCAGTGACGCCAAATAAAAATCTCCACCTGATTTTGCTGTCTTCATAAGCAACTTCTTTGCAGACTTTACTGCAGACTCCGCCTTCCCGTTCGACTGATGATAATGAGGCGAACTTGGCTTGTGCATGATGTCCCAATCCTTCATGAATCGCTGGAAGTCACTTGATGTGAACTGTGGTCCACAGTCACTTACTATAACATCCTGCTTTCATAACACGCAAAATGGGTCTTGTATTTGCGAATTACTCCTTTCGCAGGCAGTTGTATCATAAAAACGATCTAGTTCCCAGAAGTTTGAATAGTAGCAAACTGTGACCATGTAAGATTTCTGTTCAAACGTGAGGAGATCAATGCCTACCATCTGCCATTGTCTTTCTGGAAATTCAGAGTATTTAAGAGTCTCCTTAGGCTGCGAGGTTTATACTCCTGGCAGAGAGAGGCAACGAGGAGTGAAGGAGCTTGCCTATGTTTCCACCGATTGCTCGTCGGCCAGCCGATTGTTTGACAGTTGAGTGGGATTTGAACTCAGCCTGTCTGATCATGCTAACACCACAGCCAATCATCTACACATTCCACCATTCTACCTTTTATCGCATAGTTTTATCATTCAGAGAATGTGACTTCTACTTACTTTATTTGAATTGTGTAGTTTCTCATCGTTTGATAATGAATTAAGCACATTGAAGATTTTTGGGTGGGCGTGGCCTTCAAGACTGACCAAAACTTACTAAGACTTAACCGATTATCGATCCAACTCACTACCAGAAACTTATAACGTGGTGCTGCGAAAACGTCGCCGGTGATGAGCGGGAGCGAGTAAGATGCAGTTGGTCGCCTCATTCAACAGATGGTAAGTTGAACGATATTTGTTCTGATTGCTGGGCCTGATCTGACTCGTCAACATTCCTAGTAAGGACTGGGTGTTTCTCCCAGCTCTAGGTTAGATTCCAAAGTACCAACAAACTACGGTCTTACATATACGTAAGATGAAAGATTTATTTACAGCATAATACAACATTTGGCTTCGAGCAAAATCGCTCACAAATCATACTAAGTACATTAAACTTGTACTCGGACTCCTAACTATCCTATCCACTAACCAACCTCAAGCTTCGTTAGGCATAGCAGCCATAGCTTGGAACTATAACGCGACCAAACAAATCAGATTGAGTGAATCTGACAGCTTGAATCAGAAGATTAACTTGTTCTGAGAGAAGTACCTTCTTATATAGCCCAAACTCGGACTCCCCAATATTCTACCCATTTCCCAGAAATGTACAACTTCTCTCAGAACCTATTCTTACCACTCTTCCAGGTACCCGACAACCACAACTTGATTGGCCGAACAATAAAGTCACCAATCAATTTCTGCTTATCTCTTCTCAGAAGTTATGGCCTGATAACTGATTGGTCCTTTCAACCAATCAGTGATTCCTCCCTCACTTGCTCTGGCACACAACTCTATTCTTTATAATTCTTTACCGCGAGGTCTGGCTGGTCTTGATTGGTTATGACATCATTCTAACCAATCATACTCTGCCCACTTCTTCAACGAAGATTGTGCCTCATATAATCAAAGCGGTGGGGACCGGTTCTGATTTGATGCGATCTGTCAGCTAACTAAAAACATTATGGTATGCCGTGTTGTTGCATGCCATAAAATGAGTGGCACATAGTTTATCAATAAATTTCGATTCTGTTATGAATTCCTAAAGGACGCTCTAATGTCCATGTCCTGTCCATTGCATACTAATGGTGAAGTCTTGAGAATCCTAGGGTGCTAGGCACGTGCTGGATGATTCATTACCAGATGGTGTTGTTCTAGCCCAGGATCAAATACTAGTCTGCTTACGTCATCAACTGTGTCAGCTAGTCACGTTCAATTTATTCTCATAATTCATAATCCAAACATTAGCCACTAAGCATTACTTACTTCCAAAACTACAACTACCAACAACTGCTGAATATCATAAAGGTGAATGACGACTAAGCAGCAACAAACTTTAACTAAAATATTCTCAAATACATATCAACTCAGAATCATGGGATCATTTCCAAATAAATACTAAAAATAAGAGTATTTCCCCCATCATCAAATTAATCTCATTTGCTGGTTATGCAATGCCATAAACAGTATCCTATTCATTTAACATTAGTACACTTCTATTACATATAAAGAGATGACCTGGATGGCTCGACTTTCCACAGTCCCAATGATTGACATATATTTATAAATAACAGGTGGTCGACTCAGCCAGCCATGTACATGGATGATGCTTAGTCATCACAATTTTCGAAACTCGAATTGTATTACATAAATATCATTGATGCAATGCTACGGCATCCATCTTTAGCTCACCTGGACTTTTAGCTCACCTGGTATTTTCAAAACTTAATTTCTTTTGGGGCTTACGTGAATTATAAGACATCCCGCGGGGTCATGACTTCCCCCAAGACAATCCCATATTTACACATGCCCACCAACCTAAGTTAATTAACAATCTCTTAGGCGCCTAAGAATTGTCAATTAACTCGTTGTGCACCATCAGAAACCAAAACACCCCTATACCAGGGCTAGCCAGATGAAACACACACCATACCTATAAGAATCCAATAACCAATAATAAAACAGTAAGGCCAACAGTAAAGTAAAACCAAAGAATCCTAAACAATAATATAGCAATAACTCAAATGATTATAAACGATACGCAGTAATCAAAGTAAATAAAAAGAAGCAATATAAGCCAATCAATTCAAACGAAACAACATACAGTAATACAGCCATAATCAATCACAATACCTAAGTATACATCGTCCACCTAAGCAAGTTAAAATAAGTAAATCAACAATGTCAGATAATCATGATAGCACAGAGAGATCGGGAACATCATCAACGATCTCCATGCCCATCTGGTAGGACGCCATCAGTGACATCGTGCCATTGGGTTCGGTCGGCCGGTCCCTGGCATTAGGCGTCGCTGCTGGTTCGGGTGACCAACGTGTCCAGACAGATCTAAACTGTGGAATCTCATCCATGGGCGGCTTTCATGAGACACACCTCCACACATGGCGAAAGATCCCACATTTATATAAAACAAACATTAGCACCATAAATGAGATGGCAGAAGCCACCAAATATAACAACACAGATCCAGTACCAATGCTCTCGACAATCACTGTGTCACTCTCGGATAATGGCGCTAAAGGAACATACTTAGTTTTCTGTAAATGGCTCCATTTCTCCACCTTTAAGTGGTTAATAATTAACGATTGGTTTAGGACACCAGCCACATCCAATCTTGGTACATCGATGGCCAAACTGATCCGAGCATACGTCCGTCTATAGGTCCGTATGGGCCCGAATTTCCATCCATCACCACTATAATCACACTTACTTGACATCAACGCATACACACGATTCTATAATTCTCTCCTCCACAATGTACTTCCACGCATTCACCAAACGTTTGCAGCACCACCCCAATCCCTTTATGAGCAAACAGCGTAGTCACCAATATCTAGCATGGCGACTTCATTGGGACGGCGTAATCTAGACAACATATCCGCATGGATATTCTTCGAACCCTAGATGTATTCTATCTTACATCCATATTCAGCAATTAATACTGCCCTGCACTGTACTTTCGTGTTTTTTACCTCACCTACAAACAAACTCTTAAGAGGTTTGTGGTTGGTATACACAGTGAACTCAGCACCAAATAGGTAAGGGCGAAGCTTCTTTAACGCATATATTACCGTGTACGCTTCCTTTTCTATTACAGGCCAATTTAATTGACTATCTTTCATGGTTGAGCTGACATACTGAATTACACGCTCAATGCTGCTATCGTCAACTTGCACTAAAATCGCACCTATTGCATAACTTGATGCGTCCGTGTACAGTTTATACGGTCTATTCAAATCTGGATACGTGAGAATTGTCTCACTACACAGCAAGTCTTTCAATTTCTCAAACGCTCGCTGTTCTTCTTTTCCCAACTCAAATCTTTTATATTTCCTAGTTAATTCTCCAAAAAAATGTTGTTCACCACACGTTGAAACACTGCACCTGAGTTGCAAAACCAAAGGGCATGCAAATCCATTCGAAAAGACCTTCTGTGCAGACGAACGCCATCGTCTCAATGTCCTGGCTAGCCATGGGTATCTACCAATAGCCAGACTTCAAGTCCATTGTAGAAAATAGCGTCGCACCTCTCATTGAATCAAATATATCAGAAACGTTAGGCAAGGGATAACTGTCCTTATGACACACCAAATTTAATTTCCTAAAGTCTACACAAAAACGTGTGTCACCATCTTTCTTGGGTACTAAGGTGATAGGTGATGCCCAAGGTGATGATGATGGTCTTATGATGCCAGCTTCTAACATTTCTTTGCCTTGATTTTTGACCAAATATGCCTTCGCTAAAGGTATCCTATACGCTTTCTGTCGAATGGGAGGGTGGTCCCCCGTTGGAATCGTACATTGTACTTGGGGCATACATCCAAGTGTGTTGGGACGAGCCGTATCGAAATTATTGGTAAATTCGCTCAATACTTTGTCAACAACTGCATATCCGGTCGTTTCCTTACAACTAGCATACACTTTGAGACCTACAAGGTATTCTGAATGGGTATTTCCTTCCAAACAACACCACTTCCCTTGTCCCGTAATAAATTCTCACCTTCCCCATATGCAAAACATCTGCACCAATCAAACACTCATGCCTCATGCATTTCACAACCATACTTGGAATTGGTCTGGCATCCTGAAATTTAATCTGAGTTTCTCCTAATATATTGATTGGTGAGCCATTTACAGCTAACAAGGTATTAGCCCTCTTTAATGGACGAGCATTTAAGATGCTCCCTTATATATCCTTCCTAACAAGGGAGGTACTAGCACCAGTATCTATTAGAGCATCAAGGTACTTACCCCCATTGTTATCCTGACCATTTTCTTCCACTTCTAAATGGATAAAGAACCTCTCGGTCACTGGTTTCCTCTGTTTGCATTTAACGAGCGGTATCACCAATCAGCAGCTTCGGCATATGACCTGCGGCGGTTCTCCCCTGATGAGACTCCTCCGACACCATAAGAATAACGGCCATACTCATCAGTTTGTTCATCAGTCAGAGTAAAACCGTCCCGATCTGCATATTCACATCCACGGTTTACTTCATTGCGAACGAATTTCCTGGTGGTCTGTGGATAAGCATAAGGTGCTATATTCCTCTCAAAACTGAATGATGCGCACTCGTCAAAGTCGTATCGGCCTGACGATCTCTGGCCATATGGTTGCCGATCCACTTCATCGATCTCCATTGGTTCATCATAACTGCTCTTGGATAACTGTCATTATCGGGTTGTCGGGGTCGTTTCACCACCCGTTGTGGTGGTTGGTTTGATGGACATTGGGCTTGGTAATGTCTAGTCTTTTGACATTTAAAACATGTCACTATACGTTTCGGTGGATTAGGCGCAGTGAGTGCAGTGTAGCAATCAGAGGCCATGTGGCCTAATTTCCCACAGTTAAAGCATATCATGGGTGGTGGATTTCTTGGTGCTCTGGGTGTCCGTTGAGCACGTTGTGGTTGGCTCCGGTTGAGTGGTGGTTGCTGTGGAGCCGTACAATCTCTCTTAAAATGTCCCTTTCTGCCACAGTTGTAGCAGGTTGGCGGTTCACGTTTCTTTGGAGCAGCTTTGGGTGCGGCTCTCTGTTGTCATGGTTGCCTTGGCTGAGGTTCCAGTGTTGCTTGCAGGTTCTCAATAACATAGCAAAGTCACTCTATCATTTTGCTTTATTGAGAAATTTGTGCTCTCATTTCTCTTATTATCTTCCAAATGCCCATGCCTTCTTGAAAGTCTATGACGTCGACTTCCATCTGTTCCTCTCGATGTGGAGGAATCTTCATTGCCTGCAACAAATCATTGCAGCATTCTTCTTCCTCTGTTAGCTTCATAGCATCCTCACAATTCTTTATCCTTTTCCGTATGATTCTTCTCCCCATACCCTGATCATAAAGTGATCAGATGTAAGCCGATAAGAAAATTCTCATTGTATCATCATTGGCTATTGGGTAGGCTCTCATGGATTCTTCCTTGAATCGTCAGTTGAAAGCAATAATGGTCTCACTAGACCGTTGCCTCACTGAATCCAAGTCATATTTCGGTCTCTCTGTCTCGTTTGCAGAAACAAAATTAAGTGTAACAAACCTCTCAAGCTCGTCAAACGTCACTGTAGCTCGATCCTTCCCAATGATAAAGTGGTAAAGAGCTTTGCACAAGGCTCCTCGGGAAGCTCGGGTCATGACATAAACAGGGATTCCCGTTAATGTACCATGTGTTGCCTGGATGACTCGTTGTGTCTCGTCAAGGTATTGTCTCACTTCTTCAGGAATTAAACCATCACAGGGTTTAATTCGTTGTACCAATTCTCGTGTCGCCTGATGATGCACACGTACTAATTCCCGTCGGTCCTCTTCTATGTTCACAACATTGGCGATTTTTGTTCCTGCTAGGTCCATTACATCCAGGAAAGCCTGGGATGGATTTACTGGACGGGGGTTTGAACTTGCAATGTTGAAATCAAATTAAACTAGCTACTGAAAGTCTAACTTACTCATTGTATAGTTGTATAGTTGTACCATGATTCATTTTAACCGGGGTTGTTCTTCACACCGGACGTCCGTAGTAACACGAATAACACTGTGTTCTCGATATTCTCGATGTTGGACTACTTTCAGGCTACTGGATTACTTGGAAGATTGCAAAATACTTAGCCAGTTTGATTTCAACTACTATTTTTGATATAAGCTGGGCTGCTAAGGACTATCAGAGCATTCTGTATTTCCTGGCTTTAAGTATGTTCCATTTCCATCACTTAATAATAAATCTTGCTCCAGTAATGTATCATGTTTAGCTAACAGTCTAATAAGTTCCAAAAATTGCCTTCATTTATAGTTGGAGAACCTAAACCTTGATACTCGTGATGACCGTGGAATGCCAAACCCTGTTTTCCCCAAAAAAGAATTGCATCTATAATACGTTTTGGAATCATCCGGGGGTTTTCCAGCACTTTCCTTTCCTCCTTCACAAGACCAACCATGACAGTTCTATCATTAAACAACCGGAATTTGGTCAGGAAAAGTTCTTTCTCTGCCTTTCTGTGACCTTCACATCTTTCATGTCTTTCAATTTTGTGTGGACGTTTTACGAAATTCTTACAACCAGGTTTTTTTATCACTCCAAGCTTTTGAGAACTGTGTATCCGACTGATTTGCGAAAAGCCAGCAAGCAAAACAATGCATAGTGTTCACTCTTGGTGAGTAAACAAGGCAGTGCCTGTCGAGTTCATGACCACTTTTAACATGTTTTTGTTTGTCTGTTCGGACCAACTTGCACTGAAATGACGCCCACGTTCATCTTTTGGAAGGTTATCAAAATTATCTTTTGGACCTGGCTGACAAGAGCCTTACTCAAGTAGAGCACGTACTAGATGAGGTGTTACAGGTTTGTCATAAAATCGGCGAGGATCTGTTGGATATTCGGTATGTGTATCTCTGTTTTTTATTATATACTTTGTATAAAACCTGTAGCAGCTATATTTGTGCAGCACCTTTCTCCTGCTCATCGCTAGCTTCTTCTTCTTCTACAACTTGCTCGCTAGACGCTCTCGAGGTCGCTGAACTCAGTGAACTGCCTAGATCCAGGTTACTATATATCTCTGGTATATTACTGCAATTAACATACTGCTTTTGTTATAGCATATTAATATATCTTAAGGGTTGTACGCTCTGCTTAAAACCACTACTCCATGCAGTAATTTTACCTGACGGTGAGTAAGGCTGATGGAAATGAGTACGAGCCAGACCTTAAAAGGTATACAAACTCCTAATATCTAGGCTACGTTTTCTCATGAAAAAAACCATAACAAAATTATTGTATTTCTGAGATTAAAGTAAATTTCTGTTGATTTTTTGGTGTTTATTTTCTGATAATTGCAATAGGTGCATAATAAAATGAGGCGTCGAGTCCAATACCGATTTCATGGCAACGTGGACTTGTACAATAACAACCCATATTGTACTCAATAGGGTAAAATAACCTAAATGTATATTGTAATGTCGTGTCTTCTGTCTGCTGTATGTTACCAATGGTGTGTGACCCAATTGAAGTGCAGGGTGGGGATATTGTGTGTGGTTGTGTGTGGGTGTTGGTGGGGGGGGGGGGGGGGGGTAGGAGGGGTGGGGGCGGTGGGTAAGAAAATCACAGACTGAATTTGAACGTGAGATTGCAAGGAAATCGAAAAGCATCTCCAAGGCATTCTTCTTTCTTCTTTGCTGTGGAAATTCCTTCATATAGGCACGTACATCAGTCATAAATTGATCAATAAGAATAACGTAAATAATCAATTGCGGTGTAGGCTTAACGGTGAAGTAATCTCGTTCTCTGAGGGTGAATGTCATAGAATGAAGAGCGGGAGATGTGGCTATGTACGATATAAATTAAAGACAGAGACCAGCATTCATGATGTCAAAGGAGCCAACGACACAGCAACAAAAACAGTCACAAAGAGTGTAGAAGAACTGAATACATATTTCACAAGTTTACTTCTGAGTCATTCTACAGAAATGTGCAAATCCGGAGCCAGCAATAATGTTGGGCTTAAACGTAATAGATTGAATAATTTCTTGATTTGTATTCTTTATAACAATGACTAATGTGTAATCAAAAGTGAGCAGTAATCATAACCGACAAATAAAGGTGCAACTCATATTCAATAAAAGGCTGCAAGAAAATATGTCAACTCCATGACATAAAAATAAAAGAATATAGATGCCAGAAGACACAGACAAATGAACAATTATTGTGCTGATCATAGAAATAGACAGGGTATCTCTCTGTCAAACACACCGGTACACCAGCAGCATACCACAATTCGCCAGTAATTCAACAACCAACTGAATATTAGACCATATCATAATTAAGCAAATTGATGCGCAAAAAGACTAGAAAAACGAGCAGTGACAAAAATACTGAAAGAGACGAGCTGGTCCATGACCAAACCCTTGACAATACCATTTAACTGAATCAAACGAGCCCTCAATGAAAACCCACTACCGCAAGACTGAAAAAATGGACAGATCACTCAGATCTTCAAGAAAGGTAATAAATCAGCAGCGGGACTTTATAGACCAGTAAGCCTAACATCAGTAGGCATATACCCAGATAACGCAGCTTACTGGGCGGAAGCAGGGCCGATACCGTGCCTATAATTTCAGTATCGCCCATAGGTGATCAGGGGGTTCGTTTTAAACATATTTTATTGTCGGTTATTAATAACAATGGGATTGAGTCACAAGTCAAACTGACTTCGCATCGACTCCTTCCATGCAAACCTATGAAAGGCGATATGTTGCAATTTTACATAATAACTTTACAATAAAAAGCAATTTGATAATTACATATAGTCTTTACTTTACTGCTTTTTATGCTATTATGGCTAATCAGCGCTGTACAGTTTACAGTTATGAAAAGAACATATATATATAAATATTTACATAGCAACATACAGACTTAATCTTAAAGTATTCATAAACCCTACAAGATCATATACCAGATGTTACCATGTTTTAGTGCTGTGAAAATAACGATAGTAATATCTACATACACTTTAGGGGGATCAGTACTTTTCGTTTTTTTAAATTTGTGAATAAGATGTTATTTGTTTTTGCAACATTGAGCGATAATTTGTTAACCTTAAACCAATGAATTACTTTTTCCATTTCTTCATTTATGTTTTTGTATAAAGTATCAATGTTTTTATGGCTGCAAAAAGCATTGGTATCGTCTGCAAAGAGAATTAATGACAAGTGTTTGCAAACATTTGGTAGGTCATTCATATAGAGTAAGAACAACAGCGGGCCAAGAACTGAACTCTGAGGAACACCACAGATTATTTCCCACTCTTAAATAATACTCTATTGTACTGGACATACTGTGTTCTACTGGATAGGTAGCTTTTTATCCAGTCCAGTGTAATGCCTCGTATTTCGCCGCTTGCGAATTTTTCTATTAAAATCCTTATAGTCGATTGTATCGAATGCTTTAGATAAATCTACAAAAAATTCCAAGAATATGGGTTTTTTTTGTCCAATGTATTTACTATCTTTTCCATCATATCTATAAGAGCTAACATTGTGGAGTGTTTTTCCCGAAAACCGTTTTGTGACTGGTAAAGGATAGAGTTTTTATTTAAGTAATTGGTTAGCCTGTTATAATAGAGTATTTCCAAGAGCTTCGTGAACATTGGTAGTACTGAGACTGGCCGATAGTTAGCGAAGTTAGAGGAGTCTTTGGCTTTGTGAATTGGGGTTACAGTTTTGAGTCATGATGGAAAAATGCCTTGTATTAGTGATAGGTTGCAAATTTGATTTAGTGGAATCATTATATCTTGCATGCAATTGTTTAATACCGCCCACTTAAAGTTATCAATTCCTGCACTTTTGTTAAGATTAATTTGCGTTAGTATCTTTGTGATCTCCTCTGGGTCAGTAGGGTTTAGAAACATTGAGGATTGATAATTGCCCGACAGATAATCTCGCATGCTAGGACTTGCATTGGTGTTAATTTTCTTGGATAGTTCTGGGCCAATGTTAATAAAATATTCATTAAACTTGTCAGCAATTTCTTGATTATCAGTAATGACTTTGTTGTTATATACAAATTTGGATCCTTCTGTTTTACAGTTCTGTTTATTCAGTAGTGTCTTTAACAGTTTCCAAGTCTTCTTATATATCATTTTTATACTCTGTGAATTGGCTTTGGAAGTAATTTGTTTTTGCATTTCGCAGAATTTGATTTAATTTGTTTCAATATTTCTTAAATTGCGTTTCATTGAATTTAGAAGGAAACTTGATATAGTTTAGGTATACTGTTTTTCTTATGGCAGGCAGTGATGAAACCCAGCGTCAGCCAAGGTTTAGTTGGGTTAGTTTTGAATCTTTTAACAGTTTTAAGTACGAAACAGTGCTCATTGACATCTGTGCATAAAGCGAGGAAAGCGTGGTAGGCATCTTCGCATTGGTTTATGTTGCTCCAATCAATTAATTGTGGCCATTTTGCTTTTGAAGTCATCAATATTTTCTTTCCTAAAATCTCTTCTTGTTATGGTTTCTTTCTTGGTGGCTTTTTGCCTGATTTTATTTCGTTGAATATAATATATCGGCAGATGGTCCGAAACAACCTTAACATTGTAATACTATAATTTTGTCTGGTATGAAGAGACCAGCGCCTGTGTCCTTTTAGGTTTCAATTCTGTCTACCGCCATATTCTGATGGAAATCACTACGCCACTGGCTACTCAATACATACGAGACCCTTTTCTCGATTTCGTAGCGAAGTAGATCTCGCGAGATATTAATGTTTATACCACTGTCTTCATACTCCAGAAGGAGGTTCTTCATACAGTGGGGGAATCTGCATGGACAAGAAGAAGATGATTGCTGACTGAACTGGACGCAGCAGTATTAAAAAGAGTTAGAGCTAATACTAACATGCACAGTATAATATTGGTATCCGCATACACAAGTAACATGATACCAAATACGTCAGTAATTATTGTAAATAACATTGGATTTTGAATCTATACGAAATCCGTATTTTGCCCACCTCCTTAGACTCGTTTAATCAGTGATCCGACATAGTCCGTAAACGTCGCTACCCGAAGCCTTCCCAGCATCCTCTTTTGACATCTGCCATGTTGAATTACTGACAACAACAAAGAAAAGAAAGAAAGTGACATTTACGTCAAATAAAAAATAAGACAATTAATGCGGATACAGAGTCATTTAGTATCCGCCATAATCAAAAGCAGTCTCAGTCCTAATTAACAGTACCAAAGAATGAGCACAAAAATGAGTTCCGAACCGAAAAATGCGAATGCCGGTATCGGTAAGAAGAAAAGTGGTGTTGGATTTTTATCTCGTCAAGCTGCTAAAGCAAAGACTACTGACAAGCGAGCTCAACTTCAAATGTCAGAGGAAGACCTGCTGAATAAAGATGCTGTCACTCCTGATGATGTTATCAGTCTGAACAGAATCACAGACAGTGAGTTGCCTCCTTCAATCACACTTCTGTTACCCTTCCTGCTCCCAATAAAATAAATGTATGTAATATTATGTAGGTATTTATTGTTTGTAGCCTAACGCTATGTGATTGGGAACCCCATAAAATGATAATGTGCTATGAGCATATGACGTAGTGTCTTTCTGCCTGCATTATAAATGGGGACCCATAGTTTTTCCATACACTAATTGTCCACAGGTAACATGATTTCATTATGATTATGTCGCCGACGTAAACAAATTCGGGTACTAGTCCACTTTACGGGCCGCCGATAGTGGCGGACAAAATATCGCGACAGACAAGATTTACCGAGATTTTAACCATTGCTAGAAATTCTGTAATGACGTCAATGGAATCCTTTGTATTGTACCGCGATTGGTTAATATCAATGAGGTGTTAATGACATCACACCGACGCTTGTGACGCATCAATAGATAGTGTTAATTTGGATTCAATTTATAACGTCATTCTTAAATTTGCGGTTTTGCCGTTTATTGTTAAAAGTAACAGTAAAATAATAAAAATATGAGCGTGGAAAAAGAGTGGATGGTTGCTGGGTGTTTGGAGGAGTTGAAAGAGAAAGTGGAAGGTGCTTCTTTGAAGTAGTGGAGGTTCGAAAACAAGACACGTCAATTCCTATAATTGAGAAATATATCATCAAAGGTACCACAATCATTTCAGATTGTTGGAAACCATATAATTGTCTAGCTGATCGGGGATATGAACATTTCACTTTTAGCCACAGTAAAAACTTTGTAGATCCTATTACTGGGGACACATGCACTTTAGGGGTCCGTACGTCTTGTTGTCATTAGTGAGCTTGGTCGATAGACCACAGGCCTTTGAATTTTCATCCATCCATCCCTCTACCACATATCCCTCCTACTATATATAATATACACAAGGTATGAAACCTTCATCTGTGGGCACCATTGTCAGAAAGCTGATTGGTTGGTTTGTAGTGGTTTGTAGTCAGAAACGTGATGTCCGCGGATTTTGACAACAAACCAACCAATCAGCTTCCTGACAATGGTGCCCACAGATGAAGGTTTCACACCGTGTGTATATTTATATATAGTAGGGGGAATATGTGGTAGAGGGATGGATGGATGAAAATTCTAAGGCCTGTGGATAGACTCAAGACATTGCTTTTTCCTAGGCACCATTTTAATTTCAGAAATACAAAATATTCTTAACCTGGGGGTCCCCCCCCCCCCCCAGACCCCCTGTCAAGCATTTGGAACTGATTAGACGCGTATACATCGTGGGAATTCCTGAACATGTTATCAATAAAAGTACAGAATCTTTAATATTACATGATCACAGCTATTGCAATTAAGGTAAGATATAAGAAAATTCCCCTTTAAATTTCGGGGGAATCCCTTAGCAACGATTAAATTCTCGTCAAATCTCGTTTATCTCGTGAATATGCGTGACTGTCCACCATTATCGGTGGCGTGTAAAGTGGACTCTACCCCAAATTGGCAGATGATGTGTTTCAGTCAACTAGAAGTTTCATATATTAGATTTTTGTAAATTAGTCATGCATTTTGGATGTAGGGTGCAGTGGCGGCACCAAGAAATGTATATTACAGGGCAAGCGAGGGGCAGGCTTGTCCCAAAGGTGAGTAAGGTTGTGGGGGGGGGGGGGCGTGTTGCACACTTGTAAAAGCAGTGGGTTATGTGTCTGTGGACGTAGCACCATGCTAGTACACTTAAGATTTTACGCTAAACCTGTGGCTACAGTTCGAACTTTGAATCATACAATGATCCTGCAATTACGTGTAAATCACATTTTTGTCTCAACATTGGCCCAAATTTCACACACATGTACCTTATGTAGCCCGTTATCGAAAAATATACACTTTATTGCAAAATATTTCTTATATTTTTGCTACTTGGGCCAATTTTAAATTTCTGATGTTAAGATCAATTCAAATCCTTGTCCAATCTTAGCGGAGCTTAGGTAGAAAAGTCCATGGAATGCCTAGAAATAGATCCCTCTAATCTGGCATGGCTGGGGGGTGTTGTGTCATGAATATAGGGATGAAGATGTTCCTATTTTTTAAAGAAATCCTAGGTTATGTTACTTTTGTAGGTCAGATTTTCAAGAAGTATCAGGCTTGCAGAAATAGTGTAATCTTTTCCCTTTAATGGTCAGATTGGTCAAGAATATCTAAATATTGTGCTTAGTGAATGTTCATTTGCCGGAAAAGAGAAAATAAATTTTGAAAGTTCAACACTGGCTTGGTTACCGAGCCAGTCATTCCAGTGGTAAATTTTCAAAAAAATTCCTTGTCCTGAAAATGGATATTTCTCAAGAGTGGTGCATAGGCCTTTTGATTCACCTGACAAGTTAAGGGTTAATTGCATTAAGAAATCATGACTATTTTTAAGTCACGAAGGACTGACACTTTGCATCGAGCCATTAAATTTCCGATCACATATGATCACATGAGCCCAAAGCTGTATTTTTTATGGAGCACCATTCATTTCGACGATAATATTCAGTCTTCAGACGCTTAGATCTACATATAATTCTCTAATAACTTTTTCTAGTTTGTCCTACATACTTCACGGTTCTGCCCAGGATGAAATTATGAAGTTTTTACTGATATTTTAGAAACGCCCATGAAAAATGTTAATTTTAAATGATTTCAAAGCTTATTTGCCTAAAATAGGTGAAAAACTGGTGGGCAGAAAAGATAGTTTAGTCTTTAGTGTTGGTCATAATTATTGAGTGGTGGTTAATCGCGACCAGTGTGGGCAGAACCCTGGTACTTATATACAGTGTTTCTCATGGCATCTTTATTTTGGAGGTCCCATTGAGTCATGGACCCCACAGCTAGACATTCCCGATGAGAAATTTGTAGGTCCCAAACTGAAGTTTGTGTTTCCTATGCAGTTTTTTCTCATCCGTGCTAAAATTAGATGGTACCATAGCCTCACAGCTATGAATTAGGGGGTTCACATGCTAGATTTTGTGGGTATGTTTGTGCCAAAAAACTACAATATATAATTAACTAATTAGCGTTTAACAATCATACAAGATTTCACTGTTCCATGGGACCCACTACTACAACATTTGGGGATCCCAAGTTGCATTTTTGCGGTCAATACCCTTATAACAGGCATGTGTTGTAATATTTCCAATGGTAACCCATAAGACATGTAGGTTGCCTTATATGTTTTAACGAGACATATGGAAACATAAACCTTAGAAAAACTCATTGATGTCAATAGATTATGGCAACCCGTTTCAGGTCCCCTAAAATAAATTAGGGCAACTTCATGGAGAACGTTTTCAACAGGTTACATGTACCATAACAGCACAGGCCTGTATAAGAAACCGTATATATATCTCACCCATATGCATCTATCTGTACATGTTTGTACATGAATAATTTCAGTTTAAATTTGTTTTGTTTTCTCACATCAGAATATCTGTGTCCACCAGAGGCAAATATCTATGGAATTGACTTTACACGTTTCAAGCTGCGTGACATGGAGACTGGGGCTGTGTTGTTTGAGGTAGCCAAGCCACTCCATTCTGGTAAGTTCTAGTTCAGCGGCCATATTGATCCTTAAAGGTGCTTTCCGGCATCCGGAAACCCGGCCGTTACAATGATTTTGAGGAATGTCCATTTGCAGACCTAGAGAAGGCTGTTTGTGCAGATTTAGCACTAGAATGACTGCCTCGGTAAGCAAGCCAACCATTCCAGTGGTAAGCTTTCAAAAATACCCTTCTTGGCTTGCAAATTGACATTCAGTAAGCAAATATTTAGATTTTATGATAAAATTTTGTCGTTAAAGTGCTTGAATTCTGAATTTATTTTAACCCTTTAACCCTCAAATTTGTTCAAGGAAATTTGTATTTTCAATTTTCATGAAGACGTCCATGAATAAGAGAAAGAAAGATTTTTTTAATTTATGACTAGAATGACTGGCTAGGTTATCGAGCCAGTCATTCCAGTGATGAATCTTAAAGAATAGTATTGTCTTTGTCTGCAAATTATTGACAATTTTTAAGGCCACTGATGAAGCCATTTTTGGCTGGGGGAGTGTTTAAAGGCTTCAGGCACTTAAAACTGCTTAGTTTTTACACATTTGGTTAGAAAATGTGTCTGTTTAGTAAAAATCTGAAAACCTATCTATTTTCATGAAGCCCTTATTGCCTGTACATTTAGAGTATGTACCACTATGATAATGGATAAGTCCAGACTGTCAGGACTTCAAATATATGACATCACAATCAATTACGTAATGAATGATGTGTATCTAAGTCTGGCATAAAATCTTAATTATAGACAGCAACAGCACCCCATATTATTATTTTCAAAATATTCAACAGCTTACATGTATCCAGGGGTCGATCTTAACCTTTTATGTCACTAGTCCGTCCGTCGGACTAGTGATTTTGAAAATAGACTAGGTCGCAGATAAAAGCACTAGTCCTGTTAAAAGGGGTTCGGAAAATCTACATACCACACAATACATATCCTATTGTAGGTACTCACATTTCCCAAAGTTTTTAGTACCCTTATGGCTTGATTTAATATTGCATAAAATGAGAACGGCTCTCCAATTTTGATACCAGCGATTGAAAAGAAGTTGCATAATTAGTTTGCAACCGCTATCAATTTTGGTACAGGGAACCAGGCACCACATGTAATTTGGTGTGTAGTTCCAGTAATCTGCAAATCACGCATATGGATATATATGTGTAATCATGTTAAATAAGATTTTTGCTTTAAATTTGTGAGCGAAATACAGGATTAACGCATTGCACATCTTAACTAATACGCGCCATGATCATGAATTTACGTGCATCTAAGAAGAATTAGCATATTACGTGTCCAAATTCTGTTACTGTTGTGCAAGTCATGGCAATATCTTGACATGCATGCGCATATTTTTATAGCACAATAACCAGTATAGCACAATGTCCAGGAAGTTAATTCTGTCAGAACTGCAGTACACCTTACCCATTGCGGTAGCTTGCTTCCCTGGGGCATTTATTTTGGAACCAGGCTACACAGTGTTATGCGCTGAGTAGCTACTATGTGCTGTGATATTTTATCTAAAGACTTAAGATGTCAGTCACCGAATTGGAGTACGTGTAATGGCATAATTTTCTCAGTTCTGGCTATCGCTATCCTACCGCCATTTTATCTTTAAAAAGTCATCAATTCAAGCCGTGAAATGATTAAATATCGAATTGTATTGTCTAGAAAGCGTGCGCACGATGTTCTAATAGTAACTTAGTGACAATTTAATACATTTTATCATAACGTTTGTCCCAAAATCGGTTGATATAGACATTACTAAATTTGACGCGACAATGTTCCTAGATAATAGCAATTCTCATATCACCCTCTAGGACAAAATGAACTAACCGGAAGTTTCAATTCATTGGGAACATTTGGAGTGTATATGTTCCTCGACAAAATCTGTCATCAGTATGCTTGTTTAATTATTAAATGTAGCGTGTACAGGTATTCACGTTGGTTTAATCGTTATGCTATATTGTGTGAGGTCAAGTCTGGTTGTTGGTGTTAGTGTTAACACTGATCACTAACACCAAACCAGGAGTTAACATACCATGGTAGGGTGGCTAATCTATGGGTGGGGCCAAAAACTAGGGGAGCTTAGCTATATAGATACACTATGGTAGAGGAAAAACCTGGGGGCAGGGTGGGTGCCCTCGCCCCTACCCCACCTATTCCTACGCCTACGATCGAGTGTTAAATCAAACACGAATCCGGCTTGGAGATTTTACATAGTGCCCCGTCTCCCCTTATGCCTAAAATGACAAAGGCTTGGAATGCGGTGGTAAAGTGGGTAAATAGGTGAATTAGTTTTCAGGAATTTATGTTTTTCATTATAACTATGTTTTCATAGACTTGTCATTAACCTAAATTAATTGTTACCAGCAAACAGTCTTCAGAATTTACCACAGATATCTGAGATATGTGAATCAGGCTATACCATCTCATATTTGTGACTATTTTGCAAGGGAGGTAATCAACTAAAAATCGAGTCATTTTATTTTTAGCTTAAATTGTCTATATGTCTCATATTTAATATCCGGTACGTTACATGTTTAAAAGTAGCGGAGAACACTAGATAAATATGGCATCGATGTCTTCTCTCTTCCTATTTGAGGTAAATAACTATTTTCTATATAGACCAAAAATAAGCTGGTGTCCCACAATAATGTACGGAAGTTGGCATATCACTATATAAGGTATACAGCTATTGTTTAATTTTATATTTACAAATTCGGACTAATTTTGATGTTAGATTGCATTACATACAAAAGAAATTACTCTTGACTTGTTGTTTATTAGCAGCAAGCACTAACACCAAGACATGACCTCAAAATGGTGTTAACCTCTAGAGGTTAGTGTTAATACCAAGGTAGATATAGCTATAAATGACTAGATTTTCATCTGCCAGTGAAAAGGTAAGATAATAACTCATTCATATCAAGTAAATTCAGCCTATTTTATGCTGATTTGAATATCTGTTCCCCTTTTATTCGCTAATGACGTATGTGAAAATGAAGGCAAAAGCAGGAGTTGATATTAACTGTGCTGTTAACACTAACACGAACGTCGAGGTCAAGTCTCAGTGTTATCTCAGTGTTAGTGTTGCACTAACACTAACACCCAGACTTGACCTCACCCTTTATATGTAGTTTGCAAGCCATATACATATGCCAGATATGTCCGTATCGGTCAAAATCAATTTTATGAATTCTACATAATTACCGATCAATTCATAAGCCATGCAACTCGGCTACGAGGCAATGAGCAATTCTTGTATCCCTCTAAGCTGAATTGACCAAGTACTTCGTTTTAAGACGTCAGCACTTTTGCACGCATAAGCGATTTCACAATTCAGTTGTTTTCAGATCTTTTATGTCCTATCATATAGAAACCGAAAGAAGCTGAGCATGAATTAAAGGCAAATGCTCCGGAATGGTTGCAGACTATGAACAGGCACTGCTATCGTAGATTTTAACATATATTGCTTCTACGGTAATTTTAAGCGGGTAATATAAGCTTGCGTGTTTGCAAGAAATTTATGCATTAGTTTTCTCAGCGTCACGGAATATTTCATTTTTGCGAGTCTAACGGATAATTTTGACAGAAATTTTGCACTAGTCAACCGGACTTGTGGCCAATGGACTATAAGTAGTCTGTATGAGAATCAGGTAGTCTCGGACTAGCGGACATAACTAGAGATCGAACAATGGTATCGTGTTAGCTTGGAAATGGGATTCTGGGAAGTCATGGTTCAAAGTATACACATCCATCCCAACAGGCTCAGTGCATGGGCTTAGTTAGAGATTAGCGTGACATAGCTAAAAGTGGGTTCATCCATGTCACTGTTATCACTGTACTTTTAAATCTTTGACATAGTGTTGGGAATTGGTACTATTTTTGTGATCGTTATTGGTTTTATATACTAACCGATGATCGGTTAATGATTGAGCATAACAGGGTCTCATTTTTTACCCATTTTAAATGCAGTAATTATAGCATATTCAAGGATAATTACCCCTTTCAAACCAAGTCGCAGGTATGACAGATTCTTAATAACTGAAGAAATAATCTGTTGAATATTTTGAAACTAATTTGACTGGAAGCTGTTTCTGCCTTAGGTAGCAACAACTTCCAGTCAAATAAGTTTCAAAATATTCAACATGTTATCGGTATGGTTGCTTTGAAATTAACATACTATTTCAGTGCTGACAGAGTTAATGTCTTGGAATAAGGAATAATACTATATAGTTGTAACAATTAAATGTTAAATTATTTTCTAAAAAGTATTCATGTTCTAGCTTGACCAGTTAAAATATATTAATAATGTCAATTTATAAACAACCAAAATCGCTTTCTGAAATCATGATCAACAGGTTGGTTGAACATGCAAAACCAATCAATCATCGATCAAATCAATTAATCGGAACAACACTACTTTGACACGTTTGATGTGTTATGACATCAGACATGTAAGAAAATTAAAATGTTTGTCTTGTGATTATTCATTTGTAGGCCAGAAGAAGACTATTCTGAAAAAATTATGTTGTTAATTACTGACTTAGTACTATTTCAGTGATAAAATCTCAGAAATTGTCTTTCCTGGCCTGAAAAATGAACATTCCTCAAGACCACTCATCTTGCTCCTTCAAGGCTTAAAAAATCCTTGAGATCAGTTGACCAATTGATGTCCTGAAAGGTTCTTGCATTCTCATGATCCTTGTGACTAACTCACTAAGAAGTACATGTATGCAATATTTAGGCGGTCCCAATTAATAATTTCACTCCTGCGATGATAGATATAAGGTACATGTATACATTAAGCATAGGCGTAAGATGGTAGCATGAAAAATGTTAAATGTGTTCTAATTTCATGTTATTTTTGTATCATTTTTCCCCCAATTTTTTCTTGAAATATACCTAATAGAAGACCCCCCCCCCCCCCCCCTTTCTCAGAGGTTTGGATTTAAAGAATTAACAGCCCTTGTCCTATTAGAAGACGCGGTTTCTAATTTTCGTTCGGCGGAAAAGAACTTGCAGATATTACATCACGCATCCCTCCCTCTTCCCCCATGTATTTAGTCAATGTAAGTCAAATTTCTAATTACTATTTTCTAATTTAACACTTTTAAACACTCAAGCTGGCCAGAAATGGCTTCTGCAGTCAGTCAGTGGTCTTGATGGTGGTATGATATTTGCATATCGCCTCCAAGAGCCATGGGAGAATACAATTTTTTAATTTATCACTAGAATGACTGGATTGATTATCATGCCTCGATAACCGAGCCAGCCCTCCCAGTGGTAGATTTTCAGTGGTATTTCAGTGTTAACTGGTTAATCGTTTAGCATTTTTAGCTACATGTACATGTGAGTAGGTTTGCGCGATTTCACGATTTAATTCGTGCATGTATCCATTGTGGTTTTTTTTGATCGCTTCACGCATGTGTTCACTAAGTCCTAATCAAAACACAAAACGCTATGGTAAACCAGCGAACAATAGCGAAGTAACACCTTTGTCATTGAGAAAACCAGCTAGTTACTCCGTTATTTTTTTTCCGCTGCAGACCCTGAGTCTGTCGTAAAATACTGAGTATATACTTAGTTGCAGAGTGTTAGGCAATAATCACTGAACATAATTCTTTTTAATTCTTTTAGCAATTTCAGGCTGTGTACTAATTTTTCTTTTTGATTCAGTTTTCATGCCTAATTAAAGAAAATAACGCAACAGCATTCCAGATTGTTGTAATTTGAACTGTGTGTTCTGCTGATTATTCTTAAATTGTAAATTGTACATTCTGAAAGCAACTATAAACTGAACTGTAGGAGGAGTTTACGCTGTTACTATCGTAGCTACTCAAAGCTACCGTCCTATGTATATCGATTGCGCAGTATCTCCCTGGGTACTAATATTAGTGTCTTCGCGATACTCTGGTAATGACCTAAACTCCTACAAAGGGAGGCTATAAGCGGAAGTGGGATTTATATTTTTACTCGACAACATTTTATGTCGAATTTTGATGAAATAAACGATGTTATTAAACTACACGTAATAATTAGGCGAGCCCAATTAATAATTTCACTCCCGCGATGATTGATATAAGGTATACAATAAGCATAGACGTAGGATGGTAAGAATTTGCCGCATGAAATTGTGTTCTAATTTTGTGCTATTTTGTATCATTTATTTCATCTTTTTCTAGAAATTCCAAGTCCCAGTTTTGGTGACTTGTCACGTTACCCCGGTTTATACTGGTGGGAATTGGGACCTACGATTTAATCGAAAATCACGATTTTTTTTATAAAATCGATCACGATGTTTCAAAGCAAAAATCGTGTAACCATGTGAGTGTATTTCTTTAATCATTGTGTTGTGTTTTACAGATGAGGAGGATGTGGAGATTGAGGCTGATGACGGTGACCCTAATGCAGGTCGATTTGTACGCTATCAGTTCACGTCTCAGTTTTTGAAGCTCAGAACTGTTGGTGCCACGTAAGTATTGCGGAAAGGGCTTGTAATGACTGGACCATAGCCTTCTACTTATATTGGCATGATTGGAGTTAATTCTATAAATAGACTTAATAAATTGGTTATATGTACTTAAATTCAGGAAAATGCGATTACATTTTTGTGACTCAACTTAGTGATCTAAATTCTCGTGGCATCTGAGAATTGGGTAGAATGTTATTTTTAGCTCGACTTTACGAAGTAAAAGGAGCTATTGCGATAGCCTCCACATCGTCTGGCAGCATCCAATTTGCACTTAGCTCAACCTTTCTCCTTCGATCAATACTCACCATTCTATTACTTCTGATACAAGCTATCCTGAATAGCTGGCCCTAGGACTATAGATGTAGTAAGCTTTACTGACTCCTGGTACCGGGTACTCGACTCCCAACTGCCGAGTACCCATTTGCCATGAAGCTCGTTCTTTTTTGCATAGCAACACGAGCTACATGCTTTTTTGTGCAGTTGGAGTCTTAAGTTTCTAAGTCTTTTTCTGTGTATTGTGATAGCTTTTTGCGCTCTCTAAGCAGGGTTCGTACGCATGTATGGAAGTCTGGAAAAAGTATGGAAAATTAGGAAAGCCTTTTCTAGGGCTGGAAAAAGTATGGAAATTCCAATTTTGGGCCAACTGGTATGGAAAATGTATGGAAAATTAAAATATCGGCAATCCTAATTTTTCTGACCGCAATTTTTTTGTTTACGAACGAAATCTCGCGTTTCCGCCAATCTTGCCAGAATCTAATTCGATTGGGTCTCGGTCTCGTCTTGCAATAGAAAACCGCCTATTACCGGGAACATCTCGCGGTTGTTGAGCAATACGGGTTCTGAACATGTTCAAGTACAACACAATAAAAATGAGTGAATCGCTAGTCGTCTGTCAAATAGTACAGAGTGTTAGAAGCCGAAACAATGAAATAATTTGCGAGATTGCCGTTTTTTGTGATACAGTAAAGATGGGAAAGTGCAAATATGCTAATGTTTGGGAAACTAATGATAAATATAAGGATTGGATTTTACCGGACAACACATCGCGTGCCAAATGTAGTGTTTGTATTAAGTCGTTTGACATCGGGAATATGGGCGAAGCGGCTCTTGTTAGCCACATGCCGGGGAAAAAACATGAGAAGTTCGTCTAAAGCCAGCGCTGAAAGTTACGGATTTCTTGGGTTCAGGTAAGAATATTTTACATTTTCACATTGATAGTACCAGAATCATTTAGAAGCGTAGCAATTTTATATCTTTTATTTTTTAACGTTAGATGATCCAAACTTTGCCCTCGTATCGTGAGGCCTCTTGTGTTGTCTCGTCATCGAGTGAGAATAATGAATTCCTGTTGCTATGGCGATCATTTAGAAGCATGGCAATTTTATATCGCCCAATGTTAGATGATCCCAACTTTGTGCTGAGTCACGGTAAAATATTATTGACGGCCGACAGCTCTTTGGTATCACGAGGCCTCTTATGTTGCTGCATTATCAAGTGAAAATAATGAGGATTCCTCCTGTTGCTATGGCGATATGATCAGCTATAGTAAATTTAAATTAAATTAGTGTATGTGTAATAGTGTATATGTGCAGGGTTTAACTTGTTGTCTAAAGGTGGGGGTGGTGGGGTGATGGTGGCCCTCAACAAATAAATGTGGGTGTCTCAAACTCAACTTCGCATGATAGCTGTTGAATATTTTGAAAATAATTTGACTGGAAACTATTGCTGCAACATTTTCCAGTCAAATTATTTTCAAAATATTCAACAAAAAATGTGCTGCTGTAATGAAATTCATATCTGGTTTGCATCCTGAAAAACACTGAGCCACTCCTAGACAATATACGGTTCCCAGAGCCACTCATAGACAATATACTGTTCCCAATCTAGATTTTGGGGCTATTACCCTCAAAAGTCCCTTTATAATGAGAAATCCTGTGTATGTGTGACACACTGAGTGTGTGTGTGTGTGTGTATGTTGATATTTCTGGCTGTATTAGATTAAGATAACTCCTATGATCTTTTAATAGTGTGTTTTGATAGGATAGCTGTTGAATATTTAGAAAATAATTTGACTTAATTTAAAGCAGCAACAGTTTCCAGTCAAATTATTTTCAAAATATTCAACAAAAAATGTGCTGCTGTAATGAAATTCATATCTGTGTGTGCACACGTTGTGCTTTAACATTCTTGTGACAATTATTTATATATGCAGTTTGTTATTGTCCTCGGGTCTTCCACTACTGCGGTTGCTTCAATTCCACAGGCAAAAGTGCGGACGCTGTGTTTTGATATTCTTGTTTTATAAAGTTGAATAAAGTTTATATATGATGAACTTAGTAACTGTGTTTGTTTTTTGTCTGATTGAAATTCCCAAAATGAGGGCTGGAAAATTTGAAATTGAGTCTGGAAAAGGTATGGAATTTAATTCTGCTGAAGGTGTATGAACCCTGTCTAAGGATTATATTGGATTACCATGGATGGAGCCGATGATAACCAGGTTGTATAATTCCATGTTATTCCATAGTTAAAAGACTTAGGTCTTCAAAATTTCGTCTATGTAGCTTGTTCCAATTTCTGACCCAGAATCTGGGACGTGTGTTAACAACGAAATATGCCAGATTGATCGCCTCCCTTTAACCCCAACATGCGATCGGCAGATATGAAATAAGGTGTTGGCTGACGTCGTTCTCCGTAAGATCCGAGCGGGTGATGTCACACCCGTGTTGTCTCGGATTTTTATGTGAAGAAAATGTTTCATTAATTCGCGCATCTGATTCTGGGTGCTGCGTACTTTATTGGTACTAGAAAAACTTTTGAATTTTCAAATTTTGCGTGTTATCATGATCTGTTTGCAATGATCGGTGGTTTCAAAATTCTTGATTTAGATGTGTGTTCTGCGGTTTTACCGTGTGCTACAGCATTTTGTTGTTTCTTCACATATCGTTTTGGCCTTCGTTAGGAGTATAATTTATATTGATTAGTAAATATACCCCGAATGCTATGCGATATGATTCCTGGTTCCGTTATACATCCTTGAGGATCAGTTTATGGGTGTATTATTGCCCGCTTCGTTCTTGTCGTCATAATCAATGTGATCTTTGCTGTACCGTTGCGGGGTGGGGTGCGAGAGGGTTAACATTTAATTTATGATCAAATTATTTGAAAATTAATTGTCTGCCTTCCATTCCTGTTTCGTTCCGCTTGCTTATTGTAGGTTTGTGCTTATTTATAGGCCAAGCCAGCCTCGCCATCATGTGACGAGTGCCATAAATTCGTGAGGGTTCTATTCAAGGACCATGTCTGTTTCCGTTGTACCAAATGTAATCTTGACAGTATGTGTAACGTTTGTGCAGTGTGGTTGTCCGACATGATGGTCAAGTTCCTTGCCCAGAAGGACTTGGCAGGGTCAGACGAGGTCAGGCGGTCCGAAAGCAAATCATGGAGCGTCCGTTTCGGCCTTTGTGGGCGTTCCACGTCTTGCAGAGACGGCACCGCCGGAGTGGTTTGGTCCTGCTATGCAAGGCTTCTTGCATAGCGTTCTGCCTACGCTGGTGTCATCCCTGCTTCCAAAAGTTGTAGGGCAGTCTCTTCCCGTGCTTGGTTCAGACCCTGTCCTTGGACAGGGTTCTGGACTGGCCACCGAGGGAACAGTCTCGTACGGCTCACTGGCAGTCCTGTCAGGCTCCGGCCGTATGGGCTCTGTCTCTCTGCGACCACCTCCGGGTGGTCCAGTAGCGGTGGCCGGTCCGTCAGGCATGGGAGCCGTCCGCCAGGACAGCTCCACGGTTTCCTCGTCTAGTGACGACTCTTCAGGGTCTGAAGACGAGGAAGCTGAGGAGGAGAGATTGCTGCGGCCTGAGATTCGCCGGTGGAGAGCATGGAGGTCGATTCTGTCCTGGATGGAACCGTCCTCCATCTGTCTGGCTTGGCGCAAGCCAGGGCAGCGGCTCCGCCCATGGCTGAGGCCACTCCGGTATCGGGCACCAGTCCCATGATGGTTGGTCCGACACGGTGACGGGTGTGGCTGGCAACCGTGGTACTCGCCTATCTCGCCTGGTCTGGCGGTCAATGCATGGGGTACCGTTGGCGCCCGTATTTGGCCATGGTTCTTCAACCGTTACGGGTCCACACGTGCGGGCCTACTCCATGGACTGGTGTTTTTCATGTGGTGGCGGCGGAACCGTACGGTACCAGAGTTCCTGGCATATCAGCAACGGCTCCTATCCAGGAAGCCGTTGCTGGTAGGGCCGTGAACACGTCAACGGGTGACGTTTTCACGGGCGTGTCCTCCTCGGAGACAGACTGGTCAGGGGCTCTGGCTTGGCTAGCCAGGGTAGACCCATCTGAGGGTGCACCCCGTCCATCGGTGGCATCGATTAGGACGCGGATCTTGCCCGCAGCCCGGATCCAGTCTATTGGACTGGATCCAAGGTCTATGGAGTTATTGGATGCTATTTATAGCAAACAACTCCTGACCAAGGGCCAGCTTCCTGCGGCCTCCAGGGAGGTGCGGGCGAGGTATCGTATCCCATGGGGGTAATATGACAGACTCCCCTTACTGGCCCTAGCATCTTTGGTGGCCAAGCGCGGGCCATCTTAGAAGGCACTGCCAACATCGCGCAGAATCGGTTGGCGGTTAATCTACAGCTGGAGCTAGTGCGTCAGGCGCACACACTAGGGGCTGTAGCCAAGCCGCTAACCGGGCAACCTTCTAAGAAGCACAAAAGCAAGGTGAAAGCTAAGCCTAGTGCTGCTTCTGCGTCTACGGGGTCCTCTCAGCCGCCTCCGGCGAAGAAGGCCAAGAAGGTTGTGGAGGCCCCTACCCTCACCAATGTTGCTCCTGATCGGCCGAGAGGCGGGAAGGGGAAGGGTAACTCCTCTAAGGGCGGAAAGAAGGGAGCGAATCGTACCTGAGGGTATGAGGGCTCCCTTCGTATCTGCCTGGACCGCACCTGTGTGACAGGAACAGCGGTGCCAGTTAGACCGGCCAAGCCAAGACCAATATGGTTCTCACTCTCTCTTGTCAAGATAGGGGGGTGGGGAGCGGATCGCGAGCCAGACACCCGCGTTAGGCATCGATGCATCTATAGTGGGTGGAAGGCTCATGCGTTTGGTCGAGGCTTGGTGAGGTGTGACGTCAGTCAGTCTGGTCCTGGGATGGTTATCCCAGCGGTACATGTCGGAGTGGTGGGATTTTTCACCACAGAATCTGTCTTTGGCACCTGTCTGGACACCCGTACCAAGGGAACCAGACAAGTTAGAAGCCATTCAAAACGAAGTATCAGGTTTGCTTCTGAAAGGAGCAATAAAACCAGCAAACCGGAACACTCCAGGCTTCTATTCAAACATGTTCCTTGTCCCCAAGACATATGGAGACCCATACTCAATCTCAGGCCATTAAATTGGTTTATCCATACACCTCGGTTTCAGATGGAAACTCTGAGGTCGGTAATGGCAGGATTGAGGAAGGGAATGTGGTGTGTATCGATCGATCTGAAAGATGCATATTACCACATTCCAATGAACAGGTTTCTGAGATTTGTGTTTCAGAATCAAGTGTGGGAGTTTGTAGTCCTCCCATTTGGCCTATCGACAGCTCCACAGGTTTTCACCAGAGTGGTCCTTGCGGTAACAGCGTTTCTCAGAAAAGAGAACGTAGCGCTTCACACCTACATAGACGATTGGCTGATCAAAGCAGACACATCAGCCAGGTTAGAGGTGGATACTGCTCTGACTCTGAAGTTACTTTCAGATCTAGGCTGGATAGTCAACAAGGAGAAATCCGAGTTGACACCCACTCGACAGTTCGTTTATTTAGGGATGCGATTCGATCTCGAGGAGGGCAGGGTTTACCCGTCAGAGCCCAGAGTGGTGTCTCTGTTAGCCATCCTCAGGAGTTTTCGATTGGGAAACCACATTCAGACGAGGCAGTTTCTTCAGATGCTGGGCATGATGGTCTCCATGGAGCAGGTAATCCCGTACGCTGCTCTGATGCGAAGACCTATCCAGTTGTATCTGATGTCTTTGGAGAAACAGAGAACAGAACCCCTGTCAAAGCTGGTGCCAGTTTTGGAGCCAATAATGTTGCATCTTGTATGGTGGAAAAAGCATCAGAATCTCCTAGTAGGGGTTTCGCTGCACCTACCCCGCCCCCAGCTGGCCGTGTACACGGATGCATCGCTGGAGGGATGGGGGGTGGGGCCTGCCTGGGAGAACACCAGGTCTTGAGCACATGGACTCTCCAAGAGAGCCAGCTGCATATCAATCTGTTCGAAATGATGGCAGTGGAACTGGCATTGGAAAAGTTTCTTCCAAAAGTCAGCGGCAAGGCGATATTGATACAGTTGGACAACTCAACAGTAGTATCGTACATAAAACGCCAAGGCAGGACCAAGTCTCCCACACTATGTATGAACATTCGATGGTGCAGGAATTACTCGGTTGTTTTGAAATCAGTTCACATTCCTGGGCGATTGAACATTCTGGCGGATGCTTTGTCTCGGAGACAGAGAATTCTGCCAACAGAATGGTCTCTCAACACTCCAGTTCTTCACAGGATCTTCGAGCATTGGGGCAAGCCCAATGTGGACTTGTTCGCCACAAAGGAAAATGCTCAAATCATGACTTATGTCTCGCCGATTCCAGATCCAAATGCCGTCGATACAGACGCTCTGGCGATAAGCTGGAGAGGGATGCATGCTTACGCGTACCTAGCCACCATTCTTCTGCCGAAGATATTGGTGAAGATCAGGGAGGAACCGTGCCTGCTCATGCTAATAGCGCCCATTTTGCCCAGCAGGGCGTGGTTCACGGATCTTCTAGATCTGCTGGTGGACAATCCAGTGCAGTTACCCGAGATTCTGAACATAATCTTCCAGTCCAAGGGATGCTTCCTACAGGAGCGTCCCGAAATGTTCAAATTGACTGCGTGGATGTTATCAAACAACATTCCACATCGGAAGGCTTTTCTCGACAAGCTGCAAATTTCATCAGGTCAACCTTCAAGTCATATAACAACAAGGTTAACACATTTGCAGACTGGTATGAAGGAAAGGTATTGATACCTTTCAATCCACTATTCAGCAAAAAGCAGACTCTCTGTGAGCTGTTCTTTTCAGGACTAGCTCCTGTCACAATTGCTGGATACAAGTCAGCTTTGGCATCAGTTATACCTTGTGTAGTCAACAGGGATAGTCCAGAGGTGGCCCAGTTGAATGTGATGGTGAAGGCAATGAGCAATCTCCGACCGAGACAACTGGTAGTCATTCCAGCCTGGAGTCTATCTTTAGTGCTTAATGTACTGGCCAAGCACCCTTTCGAACCGTTGCGTTCGGCTAGTCTAAAGCATTTGACTCTAAAGGCGGTTTTTCTATTGGCAGCTTCCTCAGCTAGAAGGCGCAGTGAGATCCATGCACTTTCAGCAGAGAGGGGCCGATTTATTGTCTCCGGAAAGGGTCTGTGTCTACTGCCAAGAGCAGAGTTTATGTCAAAGAATCAATCTTTGAGATATCCCGGCAAATCGATCATTATACTGAAACTAACTAGGTTTGATCGTGATGCCAGTGTCTGGTGCCAAGTCCATGCTTTGACTAAGTACAAAAGACGGACAGACTCGTTACGGTCGAATGATAGACATCTGTGGATCTGCCATAAGAAGCCATATGGCGCCGCATCCATGGATTCTATCTCTCATTGGGTAGTCGAATGCATTCAGACTACCCATGAGATTGCGACTGGGCACCAGGTGCAATGCACACACGATGTATGAGGAATAGCCACCTCGACCGCCCTTTACAATGGTGTTCCGTTAGAGGACATCATGGCTGTTGCACAATGGCACTGTGAGTCCTCTTTCACGGATTACTATATGAGGGATGTGTCAGACTCCGCCAATCCACTCGCTTTAGTTGTTTTGAAACGATAGTTTAACGACCACACTGCTCTTCTCCATTTTTTGGCATTTGTAAGAAAGAATTAAGAAGCAGACATGGTCGAGCGAGAGGATGTCAACCAGATTGTGTCACTGATGGCCGGACAAGTGAATGGTTGGAGGCTCAACGTCTGAAATCCAAATATCATGAGGTAATTCAAGATTGAGAGTTTTTTGTATTATGTCTATATATCATGTTCATTCATCTTATATATTCATGCTCATTCCCAGGCTAATAATATATGCAAAGAGCAGTTAACCCTCTTGGCATATTTTTTTCCACTTCAAGAGTATACTTACCTCCCTAATACTCTTTGATATTGCTAAATATCGGCTTCCACTCAATAAACACTCAGAATAAAAACAGTTAGGTGCCCCTACTGGGCAGGGAGTCAGACTGCAGTCCGGCGGATGCCAGCCCCACCACCGCGCATGCGCAGACTAGCACTTGCTCTTTGCTAATTTATTGGCTGAGAGACAACTCATGTTTTCTATGCTCATAGGCTTTTCCTTAATTTCTGAAAGTTTTGGCTGTGTAGAAGTTCTATTTCTCCTGGATTAATATGGCAGAACGTGTTACTACTCCAGAGGAGCGCCCAGGACCTAGCCATCAGGTGACTTCTATTATATTTTAGCGAGTTTTTCCCGGTGTAATGTGTTTCCGGGACTCGCGTTTATCATGATAAGCGCCTAAAATAACTAGTTTATTTCGATATGGCGCTATGAAATACTAATCTCTCTGTGTTTATGTCCACAGGTATCTACCTAGGAGTGTTAGGACATCACATCTTCAGAGAGTTTGTTTTTCTCTCCACCATGGTTCCATTTCCTACTAACATTGTAAGGTTATCTAACCAAAAATCTTTTCCCAGTGAGTTGGAGACCTCGGATGAAGGTCTTCTCACTTTGCCCTCTTGATCCACTTCCTTCCCCCTAAGGTGGAGAGAGTTAAGAGGTCATAAGGTTGGTGGAGCGTCCGGTTCATCAGATCAGATGGTTTGTCTATGCTAAAGACTCGGGTACTCTAGTTATGATGAGGCATTTCAATTATATTTGACAATATTTATAAAATCTTACTGCCATTTATCATTGTTTATCTGATGTTTGTATAGTCTGTATGAACTATCCGGTCTAGTTAGAATGTTCTGGATATGTTTACTATTCGTCCTTACACCTGGAGGTTTTGTTTTGGATCGGTTTAACTTCTTATTTTTGAAGTTATGACATCATAATCAGCCTTGCGCCTTACAATCAGTTATAAGTTTTGTCCAACGCTGATTTATTATCATTATTAGCTTGGGTCTTATGGCCCCTTCCTCCTTGTTTATTTCGTGTTGTGTTCTAATTCAATATCTGTAATACTCATTGTCTTGTCCTCTGCTGTGTTTCAGAGGCCTGGTTGTCCTTCATGTGGAAGATTTATCCTTGACAAGTTCCTCCCCCATTTATGCTCCCAGTGCAGCCCATGTGGGCCATTGCTTAAATTACAGACCAGGGAGATGGCTCCAGAGGAGGAGAGGAAGAGTAAGAAAGAGGCTTCTGGTAAGAAGGGTAACAGGAAGGCCTCGTCCGCTATGGATATGGAGGCCTTCCGTATTGAGATGATGGGAGAGATGAAGAGGACAATTAAAGATTTGGTCCCAGAATTGCTTCGTGGCATGCTTCCTGGTCCAAATCTTTCGTTGTCCTCTTCATCTGCTCCGGAGCAGATAATCCCCGCCTCTGAATCAGTGCTATTTAGGGACCTATCAGTTTGCGACCATGATTCAGAGGTGGCCCTATTAGAGGGTGAAATCCACGGTAATAACACTGGCAGCAGGCTTGCCGCACCAGTTGTTCGTGGTCAGGTGTCGCTGGAACCTGCCTGCCTATCCGGCCAGGATTATCCGCACCCTGCAGGTACCAGTTCCTCCTATGGTACCTCTCCTGGCCAGTCCGGGTTAGCATTCTTTGCTAACCTGGAGTCTAATCTTTCTGGCCAGGAAGAAGAGGAGGATTATCTGCTGGGTTCTCCTTCTGGCGCCGTGGCCATGGACATTGACGTGCGTGCACCCCTCGCGGGGAACACGGGCGACATTGTCCACGGTACTACTCATGCAGGAGTAGTGTTCACGGCGCAGATGGTAGCCCGGGCTGGATCTGATGGCCAGTTTTACTGCATACCTCGGCTTGCTGAAGGTGTAGCAGGTGCTGGCCAGGGCCGTGGTGTGGCGAAATTTTCCCCACGCAATGCCACGGCGCCTGCTCCTGGTCAAGCCAGTCAGTTTAGTATGCCTGTTATTTCAGGCCCGCATGCTTTCTCTGGCTTGCCAGGCGTATCAGTTCCTCCAGCCACATACACACCTGTGATTGCTCAGGAGGATGACGAAGGCCCTCGTCTTGTAGAGCATTCACAGGTGGCCACAGAGGAAGACTTGTCTGACGCTTGTCAGTGGCTAATTAACGTCAGACCAGATCTTGCCGTGGTTCAGTCGGCCAGTCAACGGGACCAGCACCCGTGGCTGGCAGGTAAACCGACTGTTACCGCTATGCCATCTTTGCCGTTAGCTGATCATATTGTTGATATGTTCACTGCGGCGGAGACATCTATTAGTGCACATGGACATTTAGCGAAGGCCCCCCGCGAAGTGGCAAAGCGGTGCCGTATTACAGCTGATCAATATCAGCTATACGGTGTAGTACCGAAACCGTGCAGTGCTGGGTGAAGATACGCGGCCAGGTTCCCGGTCTGACACGGGAGCACTGTGTTCGAACGTGTTGCGTTCGGCTAACACCGCGTTACGTGATGCGGAAGAGAGTTCGAGGGCGTCTATTGCAGCGCTTTCACATGTCTCACAGTTGTTACAAGGGGTAGTAACGGCATCCGCATTACGTCAGCCTAGTCCGGTGACTGTCCAGAGAGCCATCCAAGATGGAATTAACTTGGCTTTGGACTGTTTAACCCGGTCTGTAAGCAGGAGTGTCCGGGTGAGGCGCACGTTTGCTCTTGATAACTTGTGCCCGTCCCAGGATTTGTATAATAGGCTGCTGCGTACGCCTATGACAGGGCCTGGTCTCTGGAGGTGAGGGATGTAGGCATCTCCAGGAGACGGTTAACCTGGTCAATAACCAGAGGGCATTACGGGAGCAATTTGAAGTGCTCCATAGAGAGCGCGTTCGCGCGGCTCCCCCTGCGTGTCATCCCCTGCAGGCTCGAGGTGGCCAGGTCAGAGGCCAGCCACCAGCGCAGCGTCAGCCACGGCCGCATGCGCTTCGGCCAGCAGCGAGGGGGCGCAGCCTGCCAGGCAGCTGCCCGCGCACCATGGTGCGCGCGGTGCGGGCCGTGGTGCGCGAGGATCTGGTCGTGGTAATCGTACCTGACAGGGTGATTACCACAGTAAGATCTACTCCAGTGCATCTGCACCAGGAGACAGTGCCACTCTTGCGCTTCTTATGTCCACCTCTCTCCCTAGGTGGACCAGTGGGAGGCCGATTGGTCAACCACATGCAAGAGTGGGAACGGTTGACTCAGGACCGTTTAGTCTTGCGATGGCTTTCAGTCGGGTATCATCCCGACTGGATAACAGGTCCACCATCACGACTGTCTCTGGTGCCGGTCTGGACTCAAATTCCAAGAGATCCAGATCAGCGGTTGTGTATAGAGGAGGAAATAAATTCCCTCATACACAAGGAAGCAATTCAACCTGCACAAAATTGCCCGGGCTTCTATTCAACCGTGTTCTTGGTAACGAAAAGCACTGGAGGGTGGAGACCAATTCTCAACCTCAAGCCATTGAACAAGCTCATAGACACACCCAGTTTCAAGATGGAAAGTGTGAGATCGGTGTTGGCGGGGTTGGAGAAGGGAATGTGGACAGCTTCAATAGATTTGAAGGAGGCTTATTTCCACATTCCAATGGCGAGGGGTTTCCGTCGCTTCCTGAGATTTGCATTCCAGGGCAGACAGTGGGAATTCAGGGTGTTACCCTTCGGAATTTCTACGGCTCCTCGAGTCTTCACCAGGGTGGTTCTTGCGATGACAGCATACCTCCGCAGGAGAAACATATCAGTCCACACGTACATAGACGACTGGCTGTTAAAAGTACACAACCAGGAAAGTTTATCAGCAAATCTGGAGATAGTTTTGAAAACTCTCACAGATTTAGGCTGGATAATAAATTTTCAAAAATCAGAGCTGACTCCATCCCAGAAGTTTGTTTACCTGGTAATGTTCTTCGATCTGGAGATAGGATATGTTTATCCTACTCAGGAGAGGGTACAGATACTCATCTCAGTAATACAGTCAGTGTGCTACAGTCGTCATGTCCTGGCACGGGTTTATCTGAGAATGCTGGGATTGATGGTTTCTCTGGAACCAGTCATTCCTCAGGCGGCCTTACGCAGGCGGCCGATACAGTTATTTCTCATGACACAATGGACCCAGAGTACAGGTTCACTGGACTCAAGCGTGTCAGTGTTGGAGCCTCTAATTCATCACCTTCAATGGTGGTTGAAGACAGAGAATCTCCTGGTGGGGGTAATGTTAACCCCTCCTCACCCTCAGTTAACGATGTATACAGATGCATCGATGGAGGGGTGGGGAGCTTGCCTGGAAGAAACCACCATATCAGGGCTTTGGAATCTGGAACAGTCAAAGGAACATATCAATCTACTGGAATTAAGAGCAGTAGTCCTGGGCCTGGAACATTTCTTACAGAAAGTTCAGGGCAAGAGTGTTCTAATTCGATCAGACAACTCAATAGTAGTGACTTACATAAACCGCCAGGGCGGAACGAAGTCGCCCAGTCTCTGTATGATGACTTGGAAACTGCTTTGTTGGTGCCTGGATCACAGGATTATATTGAAGGCAGTTCATATTCCGGGAAGGTTAAATCTGTTAGCAGACTCATTGAGCCGAAGGATGAGTGTTTTACCTACGGAATGGCAACTAAATCAATGTGTGGCGGATCGTCTGTTCGACCACTGGGGGAAACCCAACATAGATTTATTCGCAACGAAGAAGAATGCGAAGATGACGACGTGCGTCTCTCCGATTCCAGATCCAAGCGCTTTCGCAACAGATGCATTAGCTATCAGCTGGGTGGGAATGTATGCATACGCATTCCCTCCAGCAATCGTGATTCCAAAAATTCTTCAGAAAATCAGACCGGAGGAGTGCCAAGTGCTTCTGATCGCCCCAAATTGGCCAAGCCGATCATGGTATACGGATCTGCTGGACCTTCTGGTCTGCAATCCGGTTCCTCTGCCTCTGATGGACAATATTATCTTCCAGGGCAAGAACCTTCACAACAATCCGTCAATGTTCCAATTGACTGCGTGGATGTTGTCAAGGAATCTAGACTTAAGGAGGGCTTTTCTGAGCAAGCAGCCATGTTCATGGCAAAAGCCAGGAGGGTGTCAACCTCCAGAGCATATAATTATAAAATCAACAGATTTGCAGGATGGTGCTCAAAAAGATGTATTAATCCAATGGATTCATCTATTCAGGTAGTAGCCAATTTCCTCTGTCAGCTGTATGATGCCTATATCCTCAAGCCTAACTCTATTGCTGGCTATAAGTCAGCTTTAATGACAGTTATCCCTTGCTTGGCTAATAGGGGAACTGATGAAGTAAATACATTAAATACTTTAATCAAAGGCATGGGCAATCTAAGACCAAGGAATCCCCCAGTGATTCCGTCTTGGAGTTTATGACTAGTGCTTCAGGTGCTAGCTGATAGGCCGTTTGAACCACTAAGCTCCATTTCTATGAAAATGTTGACGCTTAAGACTGTATTTTTAATTGCTGCGGCCTCGGCTAGGCGTAGGAGTGAGATTCATGCCTTGTCAGCCGAGGCAGACCGTTTTGTGGTTACAGGGGAAGGCCTTAGGCTTCTACCCAGGATAAATTTCATGGCGAAAAACCAGTCTGAAATATCCGGGTCAACCGATAATTTTACCAGCTTTGACTAGGTTTGATCCTAATTCAAAACTATGGTGTCCAGTCCGAGCATTAATCCGGTACAAACAACGTACTCAAGATTGGCGGACGGACCCAACAGCGTTATGGTTGTCATATATTGAGCCCCATGGCAGGACGTCAAAGGACACCATTTCCAGTGGATTGTAGAGTGTATTCAGTTTTGCCATAAATCCGCCACAGGTAAACAAGTTGACATGGCCAGGGCTCACAGTGTCCGAGGTGTAGTGGCTTCCACTACCCTATTTAATGGGGTACCTGTGGATGACATTATGTCAGTGGCACTGTGAGTCAAGTTTTACCGACCATTATCTCCGTGACACCTCGAATCCTCTCGCCTTATCGATTTTGAAAAGCTAATCTAGGTGTACATATTTTGATGAGGTATCCTCATTTTTTTTATATATTTCACATTTAATCAATGGAAACATCTACTTTATGGGCTGCATCAGTCTTCACCAATGGGGAGATGATGATAGCACTAATCTTCCACAAGGTGAGTCTTGTGTGTGTTGTCCATGCTTTTTTGTAATGTCACGTGACCCTTCATTATTAATATGGTAATGGTACGTGTTTTTATGTGGTTCATCATTGAGAGTATACGAAAATGGAGTTTTTTTGTCTCTGTCCTATAGTACATGGCACTTGTACGTAGAGAGCATATGGGACATTGAGGTCATTCGAGTCTTCCTCCCAGGAAGGGGGGGCGGCGCGCATATGACATTCGGTCATCTCTCATCCATCGGTTTGTGTTAGCCGATGTTTTTTCAAATCCTGACTGTGTTTTCACACAGTTTCAGAAGTTTAAGTGCCTTAAACGCAGAAAAGCATATAGGGAAGAGCTGGTCTTTTGACCTCGCCTCCCTCCCGCCGAATTCCCTGTCGAATTCTGGCAATATCAAAGAGTATTAGGGAGGTAAGTATACTCTTGAAGTGAAATAAACGAAATCACGGATTTCTTTTTTCACGAGAGAGTTGATACTCACCTCCCTAATACGGACCCGGCCTTTCCACCCCACAGAGGCTCGGTCTTCAGGCTCTTAATAGTTGCATGTGTGTCAGCCAATAAATTAGTCAGAGGAAGTGCTAGTCTGTGCATGCGCGGTAGTGGGGCTGGCATCCGCCGGACTGGACTCTGACTCCCTGCCCAGTAGGGGCACCTAACTGTTTTTATTCTGAGTGTTTATTGAGTGAAAGCCGATATTTAGCAATATCAAAGAGTATTAGGGAGGTAAGTATCAACTCTCTCGTGAAAAAAGAAATCCGTGATTTCGTTTAGTTTCAGGCGAGATGCATGTTCGTGAGTTCTCTCCCTTTTCTTAGGAGAAAAAAGAGGGGAGGGGGGGCAGTGATGCGAATGTGATTCGGTTCCATTAATTTGCTGGTCTTTTTAAGTCTCCATTAATCAAGTTTAAGTCTAGCTCTTTCTCCAAGGGGCAAAAGTAGCAATTGATGGCTTGCCCCTTCCCACCAGGTTACTGTCTAAATCTGGTGTGTATCAGAAGTAATAGAATGGTGAGTATTGATCGAAGGAGAATGAAGGAAATTTCAATTTCCCTTTCTCTGAGATCTAACAATACTCACCATTCTATTACGGACCCAGCCTCCCAGCCCCATGGAGGCAAGCCATGGGTATCTCTTGTTTGGTGGCTATGCAAACAATATGAGCTTCATAGCAAACGGGTACTCGGCAGTTGGGAGCCGAGTACCCGGTTCCAGCAGTCGGTAAAGCTTACTAAGTCTATACTCCTAGGGCCAGCTATTCAGGATAGCTTGTATCAGAAGTAATAGAATAGTGAGTATTGTTAGATCTCAGAGAAAGGGAAATTGAAATTTCCTTCATTCTGTTTATGTTTAAGTATGCCATTTAAATTAGGTTGTCCGACTATACTTCTAGGTTCCCCCATGTCTGTAAATTCTGTTGAAAATATGTATTGTTGTACATGTAAGCTACATGTACACAGACTACAGAATCCCTGTAAATATCAACTCAGCCATTATATTAACCATTTATCCCTCATATCAGCCAAAAATGGCTTCTGCAGTGGTCTTGAGAAACGTCTGTGTGCCATGTTTGCAGACCAAGAGAAGACTATTTTGAAAGTTTACCATTGGATGATGTTAAAACATGCATACATTTGTAAAACTGTACAAATTACAATGTTTTTAATGTCATTTGTATGCAATGTGAATACCTTTTGCTAATTGTGTCATGAAAAATATGACAAATTTGGCAATTACAACCATATTTAATGGACATCTAGTCAAATATCAGAAAAACAAATATTGATGACCGTTTTAAAATAAATTAATAATTGAAGAAAAAAAAAATTTCCTCCCTCCTACTGAAGTCTTTTTTCGCCACCCGGTTTTCAGGAAATCAAATTTTTTTAGGGATGGCCTAAGATTTAATTTTTTTTCAATGTAATTTTTTTAAGGGTTTTGAGAAAGATGTAAGATTTACACATGATTTAAAAAATGTATTCATTCCATGTGTAGCATTTGGTGAATATATTCATTACATGAAAGGATTAATGGGCCATGATATGTTTCTTGCATTTCAGGGTAGAGTTTGTTGTAGGAGATAAGCCAGTGAACAAATTTCGCATGATTGAGCGACATTATTTCCGCGAGAGGCTTTTGAAGAGTTTCGACTTTGAGTTTGGCTTCTGCATTCCAAACAGCAAAAATACCTGTGAACATATTTACGAGTTGCCGCAACTTACGGAAAGTGAAGGTAAGGCCAAAGAGACGATCAGAGATGGGGAAAAATAAAAATAATAACAATCTCAAGCTCAAAAGTTTTAAGCTATTACATTGTTAATCTTTTCATGATGTTAATTGTCGAGCTTGATCAAGAAAATCCAGAATATTTCCTCAGTGAGTGTCTATTTGCAGGCCAAGAGAAGACTATTTTTGAAAATTTACCAATGGAATGGCTCGTTAACAAGCCAATCATTCCAGTCTTCCAATCCGATTACGTTCAAAATATTCAATGTCAGTACTTTTTATTTTGCTTTTGAAATATGTTTCTGTTTTTGATTTGGAAACATGATAAGTTATTTATGAGCTGTACTGCGTTGTTTATGTGTGTCATATTTTCTCAGCCGAATATATATACACCTGTGCAAAAGTTAAGCACCAGCAAAAACAATAGAACGTAGAAACATGATGGTACAACTAGGCTGCCATACTTTTTGTCCCCGCGTTAGCTGACATAATTCCAAGTACGAAATGCACATGCATGCATGACTTCACGCCGCTTGATGTCCGTGCGTGGCGGGAAACAGCACACGTGTTCAGTTATGTAAAAGTCCAGTTTGAGGTGTAGAACATTACATACAGATTTAGGCGACAAGATTAGGAATTTTGTGTTCATGACCGTGGTTTATTTGTACAGAGAGAATTAGCTCTTGATTGTGAACCGCTATGGCAAGACGAAGGTTAAGTGATCGTGTGAAATGGCAAATCATAGGCATGCATACCACTGGTATGTCATGCAGAGAGATTGGCAGACAGCTGAACATTAACCATACTGTAATCAGTCGTTTGATTGCAAAACATGGGCAAACTAACGAGGTGAAGGACAGGCCTAGATCTGGAAGACCGAAGAAGACTACTGCCCGTGATGATTGACCCCTAGTACGCCTTGTTAGGAGATCTCCATTCACCAACAGCAGAGTGCTCAGCCAGCAATGGGAAACGCGCAATAGAGTGTCAATGTCTACCGTCAAAAGGAGACTGTATGCTGCTGGCATGAAAGCTAGGAGACCTGTCAGACGTCCTCTCCTCACTGCACACCACAAAGAGGAGCGTCTGAGGTGGTGCAACGAAAGAAGACACTGGAACATGAGATCCTGGAGACGGGTACACTGGTCCGATGAAAGTCGGTTCCTGCTTCATGCCACAGATGGTCAAACTCGTGTATGGAGGTCCAGACGCACGGCGTACGACCAACGTAACATCATGGAAGAAGTTCCATTTGGTGGAGGTTCCGTTATGATATGGGGGTGCATCTCATTTGATTGTAAGCTGGATCTGTTGACTGTACCTGGAACACTAAATGGACAAAGATATCAAGATTCCATACTGGATAGAGTTGTGGTCCCTCATTTTGTAAATCATGCACCTGGAACCCACCCTATATTTATGGATGACAACGCCCGACCACATCGTGCTAGAGCTGTGCATGAATACCTCCGCCAGAATGCCATCGAAACCCTACCATGGCCAGCAAGGAGCCCTGACATGAACCCTATTGAGCATATCTGGGACATTCTTGGAAACATGGTGAGAAGGAGGGATCCTCCTGTGCAGAACCTACAGGAATTAACAGACGTACTCCATCTTGAATGGCAACGAATACCACAATGGCGTATGAGTGGGTTGGTGACCAGCATGAGACGTCGTATCCAGGCCGTCATCCAGGCACAAGGTGGATATACCCGGTATTAATAATGACAGTCTCAAACTCGTGCACAGATGTTAAACTTCGTTTTCAGACACCATTAATGACAATCTAGCCACGTGTGTCAACTGTAGGGCAATAGTTGTCAGTTGTGTCAACGTAACCATATTCAGGCCTCGTTTTCAAGTTCAAACAAAAACATACAGTGTTTCCTCACCATCATAATCATCATTCCTCTAGTTGCATTATTACCTCTTGCACTAAGATGGATGGGTACATAAATGTTTATGCTATTGCTTTCTTCATAGCACATGAATATACCCTCGCATGTGCGTAAAAATAGGGTGGTGCTTAACTTTTGCACAGGTGTATATATATATATATATATATATTATATATATATATATATATAATAAAATCATGTGGGTTTGCCATTAACCCCTCTTGTGTCAACAGCGCCTGAAAGGGCTCAAAATACTACTTGTTATATCAATTAAACATTTTCATGGTCAATATTTTTCAAGATATTTTAATTTTAGAAGACTTTTTTTATAAATTTACCACTGGAATTTTGGCCGGCGTGGCCATCAAAAGAGTAATGTTAAAGAAAAGTTAAGTTTTTGCTCAGCCAGTGTCCATTTGAAGGTCAAGAGAAGTGTTTTTGAAAATTTACCACTGGAATGACTGGCGCTCTTACCGAGCCAGTCATTCCCGTAGTAAATATTAAAAAATACTCTTCTCTTAGCCTGCTAATAGACACCCCTCAAGACATAGCTGATTTGGTTGGTTTGAAATTTGAAGGGTTAAGTTGACACACAACGCACATAAACATGATAAGCTTGTATTTCTGCAAAGTAGACTTATGAAATTACGTGATAAAATCGAAAATCGTGATTATTCTATATTATAAAATTATATACCCGTACACTAAATATTTTATGCAGTAGAAATTATTCACGATTATCGTGCATAATTTCTATTGCATAAAACATTTCAAATTCTACATTTTAATTACTTTTTAGTGAGATCGGTCATTAAAATTTACTTTTTGCTTAGTGAATGTATGTGCATTTGTAAGCCAAGAGAGGACTATTTTTGAAAATATATTACTGGATTTCACTGGATTCTCGAACCAGACATTCCAGTGATACATTTTTAAAAATATTCTCTTGGCCAGTTGGCCTGCAAATGGACTTTTCTGAACACCATTACAGCTTTCGTTATTGATATGTCTTTTGTTGTTATATGTTGGTAATTTGCACCCAAGCTGATTAATCAAGTGATGACGAATATTCTTAAATACTCGATCATGAGCACTCAAAGCATTAATCGCACACGTGTGACAAGCATTTTGCAAAGTAGGTATATATGTACATGTGCCCTCATGATTTTATTACTCCTAGTGTATTACTTTATATCTTTTGTTGTTTTATTTCAGTTGAAGAAATGATTTCATATCCGTACGAGACACGCTCGGACAGTTTCTACTTTGTCGAGGACCGTCTAATAATGCATAATAAGGCAGATTATGCATACAATGGACGGACATAATAATAATAACATCCAACACAGTAACTAGATTATATATTGTTTCTTATTTATTGGATTAAATAATTAAATAATTTATTCTACAGTCAGCCTTAAATATATTGTTGTCTGTATATGTATTATAATAATAGTAATACAATATACGGCACATGTAATGATAGTTCTTGTTAGGAAGAGGCCAGTCAAAATAAGAAATTAACTTATTTATGTTTTTATTCAAGCAGTTTTAACCTTGAACACCTGTTACACCAGAAATCATTTCAAATGATAATCTCCTTATGATGCAGGGAATAATCTGTTGAATATTTTGAAACTAATTTGACTGGGAGCTATTGCTGCGACATGTTCCGGTCAAATTATCTTCAAAATATTCAACATGTTTCTTGTAAAGTTGTCTTGAAATTCGGATACTGGAATTTCAATGGTTAACCCTTTTATGGTGAAGCCGGCCAAAACCGGCATCTGTAGTGGTCTTTGGGAATGTCAATTTGCAGGCCTAGAGAAGACAATTTTTGAAAATTTACCACTGGAATGACTGGCTCGATAATCGAGCCAGTCATTCCAGTGGTAAATTTTCAAATACGGTCTTCTCTAGGCCTGCAAATGGACATTCAATAAGAAAATATTTTGATATTCTTGAAAAAATTTAGCCATTAAGGTGTTAAATTTGTAATGAGTACACATGTGGATTCATTGTTATAGATCTTCTGCGTACCATTCTCATTTTACATGTACTGTACTACTTATTCTGTTTACTAGTGTGCTATTGCGGAGGAGATAAATTTGAAAATTCTTAACCCCGTAACCTTCAAATTTGGTCAAGAAAGTTTCAATTTTCTCATTGAAAATGTCCATTTACAAAGCAAGAGATGTTTTTTTGTTAAATTTTTCACTGGAATAACTGGCTCCGTTATCCAGTGATAAATTTTGTTGGTCTGCTAATGAACATTTTTCTAAGATCACTGACTTTAGCGTGAAAGGGTTAAATATTTACCTACTCACTTACCCACCCAGCCTTATATCGAAAGAAATATAAATGTGTATTTGTTCCATGCTATTTCTCACTGTAGCTTTGACTAATTAAAACTACAATAAGCAGATTGGTAAATGAGATAATATTAAAATCAAACTTTCTTCTACTGCAATAGCCAGCGGCCATTTTTGTCTTGCCTGTGAAGCAGAAGTGAAAAATACAGCACAGCTCAAAAAGAAGTTAAAATGTTTCCAAAACAAAAACAGAAACATGTTACAATTGTACAATTTTAAACACTATGTAAGAAATGTTCTGTTGAATATTTTGGCCTTAATTTGACGTGTTTGATTGGAAGCCATCACGAACACCATTACTTAAGGTCATGAATTTGTGTATTTCTTGTCGTCAAAGTCGTGTATAAATCCTCTATAGATAGGATTTAGAAGCTTACACACAGTTGCTAATCACCTTACAAAATTATGTTACACATAACACAGGACTAGAAATTAATCACTGATCCAGTGATCCTTAGGCCTTTTTCGCATACGGATCAGTAACGGATCATTGCTTTAAGACAGTAAGTGATCCGACTGGATCACTGTGCTTCAGTAGGCATACAGTACAGCTCAGAGTTAACTTAGCGTACGAACAGGTCTGAAATGCGTGCATGATGCGTTGAAGGCCCGTTTCCAACGCATCGGTTTTTAAAACACAATGCATTCACAACGCATCTCGTTCATTTTTTGATGCATTTAATATAATAAATGTATGCGTTTAGAACGAGCATTAAATGCGTAAATAAGCAAGTTTTAACTTGTTTGATGTCCCCCAGAGATAGTGCCAAACGCATTGTTAAAAGCAAAATGGGACATACGCCAAATTTTAAATGCGTTTAAAAGATTCATATGTGCATTGCATAATACCTGGCGTACATATCAACTCCTCGGCTCCAACTACCCGAGATCCAATCAAACTGCGGTACATTACATTTCCTAGAAGGGGCAACGGTAAATATGAGAAAGTTTTCCTAAAAAAGACAGTGGGACATAATATTAAAAATCAAAATTATAAATATTACAAAACACAATGTCATGATTCCCGGTTGAGAATTAATGTAACGATGCGCCCCTGAACGTTTTGCGCCCCTGAACGTTTTGCATCTAGTGCAAGAACTGTAAGCATCGGTTCGTTTCGCTTTTAACTTTTATAAACATCGGACTGGCGAGATTTGACATAGGTTAATCATAGCGAAAATTGTCCGTAAGCAACTTCATTATCACTTCTACGCATCACCTGTGTTCGCGATGAACAGACAGCGAATAAATGCAAAATTATGGATTAAAGATGTCAAAATATAGCTTAATATGTACCAATGCTCGACTAATGTAGAGGCTTTTTATTAAAACATGCAGATGGTGTGGTTTTTATTGATAATATGACGCACAAATTAGCAGATTCCTGTCCGCTACCGCAATATCCCCATCGGTGCTCTACACGAAAAAAGACTAGTTCAGGGCTCGTTATGTAATTTGCGCCCCTAAAGCTGTAACATGTACCGATATCTCATTGGCTTTTCGCAGGAATAAAATGCCCGTAGTGATTTAATGATTTTCTTTTTGTGACATTTGGTAGCTTTCGGATTCACTATATTGCAATGTAATGTAGCCGAGTATAACACATTGTTGTTGCCTCACTCGGGAACCAGGCCGAGGAAATGAGCAATCGCCGCACCCCCCTCTACATAGCAATAACATAGCTAGATGATAAATAGTGCCTTAATAAACCCGTGAAAGTTAACATTATAAATAGTCAGGGAGCTAATTTCATTATATTTCATGAACCAGACATTGTTTGTTTTATTAATTTAAAAGTCAAAGTGGGCGTTAAGATATTGCTTTATTGCTTTTAAAAGCGGCACTGTGAATACGTGTACATTTTGCGTTGTGCCGTTGTTGATCGTGAGTCTCTCAGAGACTGGTTAAAATAAATCACGTCATCAATTCGTTATGAATGACAACGAGACATGTGATCAAAATTTTACTACGATAGTAATTTTCATTCATTCATAATGACGTCAGATGTCCAGCAAACCAATCAAATTACGGCTATGCTTTTCCGAGAATCTATGACTGCGCATAATTATCGATCGGCGAGACAGTCGCGCGAGGCATTTCTCATTAGTGGTGAATTTAGGCAGTGAATAAGTAACCGGGTTCATTTTGTTCTGTAAGAATGGAATGTTTACGTTACCAGGCAGCTGTATCGGAACTGATAATGCGACATACTGCCAGTTATTCAACATTGAATGAGGTCTCCCCCTAAAATCATGACAGGAATTTCGCGAAAATTCACGGTACCATGGCAAAATATAATTGTATAATGTGTGTATGCCCGAGTAATCGGTTTCACTTCTTGGTCGACTCGCATGTCGTTATACCAGCGCGGCGTAATTATGAACGCCTTTCCCGTTATCAGATTTCAAACTACTTGTCTAGCCAATATCATAAATGCGTTGTGTAATAAGTTCTGACGCGTTGTCAAACTGTTTCCAACCCATTTGTTTTACCTTCACACCGCGTTGTTTTACCGTTCACAATGGGAAAGTAATGCATCCATTATTTTAAAATAGACCCGCTATGTACGCATCATGCACGCGTTGCAGACGCATTTTATTTTAAGTTAACTCTGAGCTGTTCTGTGGTTTCATGACAAAATTCAAACAAGATTTACTGTACCTCATCAATCATTTGATACAATCTGTGGTGTTTTAACCCTTTAGTGGTCAAGCCGACCAAAAATAGCCTTTACAGTGGTCTTGAGAAATGTCCCATTGGAATGCCAGAATGCTATTTTTGAAAATTTACCACTGGAATGGCTGGCTTGATAAATGAGCCAATCATTCCAATGGTAAATTTTCAAAAAAAGTATTCTCTTGGCATGCAAATGGACATAATATAAGCAAATTTTTTGATCTCATGACAATTAAATGATGTAAATGGTAATTCAGTACTACAGTTATGACAGTACAGATCAGTACCAAATTTTTGGGATTTGTATATTTGTCTAGTGTACTGATCCATGTAGATGACGACGAAAAAAAGTTTAATTCTAGCCGCATATCACTGCAGATGCTTATGTTCTTTTAAAACACATCTGCTATTTTCACTTTCTTGTCATGTCATAAAGATCTCACACTGCTTTTCGTTGTAAACAACTTCCTGTAGTGACTTCAGTATTTAACGTCTTACCCCTACCTCAAATTAACATACTTTTTTTTATCAAATCCACATGTACAGTAGACTGATACTCAAATCCGAGCAAAATCTGTGCATCACAGTTTTGCCCATTAGTCTCAAGCACATGTCGTAGCGTTTTAATCCTCTCACCTTAAAAATTCAGATTATCTTGATTTTAGTGTTCTAACTAGCCTCTCCAATGGTCCTCAGGAATGTCCATTTGCAGCTCAAGAGAAGACTATTTTTTAAAGTTTATCACTGGAATGAGTGGCTCAGTCAACGAGCCAAGTGCGCTTTCCTGTGATAAACTTTCAAAAATAGTCTTCTTGATCTGCAAATGGACATTCAATAAGCAAAAAATTTAGTTTTCTTTATAAAATTAACCATTAACCCTTGCCACTCTAATGTCAAAATTCAATTTTTTACTGGTTTGATAGCGAAGAATCTGGTGTACATTTTCAACAATTTTGGTGGATGATGTTGCTGTCTACGACAGCACCATCTTCCACCAAATTTGTTGAACAATGAACACCAGTTCATCGTTTAATTTAATTTGAAAATTGTAAAGTTTAACATCAGAGTGGTAAGAGTTAAAGGGTTAATGACCTTTATGTAGTCGGGGGAAAAACTGACCAGTGCGGTTGTTTTAGAAAATATCACCTGGTTATTGCTCACACTCCATGTACAACGGCATGTTTCTTTAAGCACTACTGTGTTTGTCAGCATTTATCAAGAAAATCACCTGTCAACCATTTTAACAATCAGTTTCCATAAAATCACTCATAGTAGCTCTTTGGTAATTGTATAATAGTGTTTAAATTGTTTCTTTTGCATTCGTTTCATTATTGTAGACCATATTTACTATCAATGTCCTACTTTGTTCTTGGGCCCACTGTGAAGTTTGACTTATAGATTCATCATTCTCACAATGGCAACATTTCTTTAGTTCTTTAACCCTCGAATTTATTCAAGAAAATTTTAATTTTCTCATGGAAAATGGTATATCTACAGACCAAGAGAAGACTATTTTGAAAATTTCCCACTGGAATGACTGGAGCCAGTAATTCCAGTGGTAAATTTTCAAAAATAGTCTTCTCTTGGTCTGGAAATGGACATTTCCGAAGACCACTACATAAGTTGTTTTTGGGCTGATATGAGTGTTAAAAGTGTTAAAGTATCACTTTAAACAACTGCTTGGTCTAACCAATGCTATATTACCAGAAATCTGGTGTTGTTATGGCCGCTTTTCCGTTGCTGTTTTCTTTATCCACTTACACTTATACATACATATATGTTAGAGACATACAGTGGCATTGTTTCAATTCAGATGTGTAGGCCTGTGCTGTAATATTTCCTATCGTATTCTATTACAGGTTGCCTTATAGATCTGTAAGGAAATCTATGGTAACCTAACCATTAGAAACCTCATTGATGACCATGCTAAAATCAACGGGTAAAGTAGATCAATTTGCATTCTTAAATCTGACTTTAAAGTGCCCTCACGGAGGCACATTTCAACGGGTCTATAACAACACAGGTTTGAATATAGCAATTAATGGACCTTTTCAGTTTATCCATCCATCGTTTGATGTCATAATCAAGTATGCGATGTGTAGGATGATGTCATGAATGACATAGATAAGTACATCATGAACTCATAATTGAAGACAGACTAAGCGTTGTTGTACAATTTGTATGCCTTTACAACATAATAAACATTATGTTGAATATTTTGAAACTAATTTGACGGAATATGGCCGGGGCATGGCTAACACTGGAATGGTCCATTAGTGTATGTCCAGGCATAAAATATTTGTTTTGCGCCTCCGCTAAACGCTGCTAGATATTAAATAGGAACCACGATTGATTCCGTAATATGGTTATCAAATTTTTAACAAACGTTATTGTTTTCATTTATATAAAAACACGGTTGTTTATGTTACTATAATTAATTAATATTAAACTTATTATTAATTAATGTGTTATGTTTAAATATAATTAATTTATTCTCAACAATATAAGATTGATACAATATATATTATATAAGACAGAATGAATCTCCAAATCACTGAGCAAAGTTTATTGCTCAGGACCTTTCTAATTATTATTATTATTATTTTTTACATGTATTTTGTAATACATGTGTTCTGCACATTTACCCTGTGTTATTCTGTGTTCAGAATACCAAACCCTGTTTCAAGTCATGAGCTAAGTTTCAAATACCTTGAATATCCTTGAAGAATGTCTGAATGAAATTTGTCGCTGCGATAGTCAATAACACCTTTCAATCAAATTATTTTCAAATAAACTGTATAACTTGGACTGTTATGTTCATCTTTCAAATAATAATATCAACAGGTTTATTGAAACAAATTGATAAAATATATATTATCGTGTCAATTTGAAGGCCTGTGGATTTTCTGAATAAAGAAATCAAATTATAAAAAGAGCAATTTCACCATAATCATTTAACCCTTAGCACTCTGGTGTCAATATTCTACTTTTTTACTGTGTCAATAGCTAAGAAACTGGTGTACAATTTTCAACAATTTTGCTGGAAGGTGGTGCTGTCTACAACACCAAATTTGTTGAAAAATAAACACCAGTTCATCTTTTACTTTAATTTGAAAATTTAATTTTGACATTAGAGTGCTAAGGGTTAAACAAAATAGATGAATATTTTATCTGTGTATATGGTTGTACAAAATGTTGTGTTATATCTATATGTGATTGTGTGTGTGTCAATATGCCATATTCATGCTCTCAGTGTTATAATATTAATATATTTTCCAAGCTAAGCTTTATTATTTATTTAAAATTATTGTTCAATTATACCATACTAGTTGTGATTATGTTATTGTCATATGTTCAATTATAAATATATTTTGCATTCCCGAGCTGACCAACATAATGGTACCATTGCTTCTTAGCTATGGTGGGTATAAAATCATTCAGAATTATTTTTCTGAAGATAAATCGTATATTATTATATGTAAATAATATCTATATTTAACTATTTAAAATTACAAATAGATTATCAGAAGCTGTCCTTAATTTTCATATAAATATATATATATATATATATATATATATATATATATATATATGTCCTCTTTTCATCCTTTTGATTCTAAATTCGCAGTTTTCAATATAGTATCACTGACTGCAGATAAACGTCAGACATGATGAATAGTGGACATTTCCAGTTTATCCATCCATCATATGATGTCATCATCAACTATGGGGCATGTAGGGTGAGGTCATAATCAATGACATCATGTATGGCGTAGATACACATAGTGCATCACGAATGCATAATTGGTGATGGACTAAGGGCCACTGTATGAATTGTCTCTCTACGATTTAGTAAAGACGCTGTTGAATGTTTTGAAACTAATTTGACTGGCCGCTATGGTAGCAACAGCATCCAAGCAAATTAGTTTCAAAATATTCAACAGCTTACCTGTATAGTTTTCTGGAAATTGATAGTCAGGGAGTTCAGAGATGAAAATGGAATGTTACACAATGGAGGAATCCGGTTTTAGCTATGCCCCAGCCATCTCTAACTAAGCTCCACCCACACTTCACCATGTTGAGATCGATTGATCCCTGATCTGCCTGACTCAATTTCAGTCAAAAAAGACTGGTGGTCAAATGACTAACATTTGTAGCGAAACACCATCGTTTGACTACCAACGACCATTTCCAGATTCCACTGTGAATTTTGTTATATAGGGTCCAGCTCATAAATAAGTTAACATGTTTCCAAAATAAAAACAGAAAGATGTTAGTTAGCAAGAAATGTTCTGTTGAAAATTTTGAGCATAATTGTATTGGAAGACATTGCTACCTTAGGCAGCAGAGTCTTCCAATCCAATGGACCTTCCCGGTTTTAGCTATTCCCCGCCCATCTCTAGCTCAGCTCCACCCACACCTCGCTCGTGTTGGGATCGATCGATCTCTGAACACCCTGACTCAATTTCCAAATGACTACACAGGTAAGCTGTTGGATATTTTGAAACTAATTTGACTGGGTGCTGTTGCTTCCTAAGGCAGCAACAGCAAATTAGTTCCAAAATATTCAACAACATTTTTAGTAAGTAGCAAAGAATTACAAAGACAAAGTATAGAATTATAAGATACCCGTTTCCAAGCCGTGAAATTTATGGAAAATTCATTATTTTCTGCTAAATGTTTGCAAAAAGTATGGGAAATTTATATATTTTTAGATGTGATTCTTACTTGCAAAGTAATATAGATAATATTCAAAGTAATGATAACCTCGGCTACTAATGGACCTTCCCGCTGTATACATCCATCATATGACATCATAATCAACTACATGACGTATAGAATGACGTCATGAATGGCGTAGATAAGTATGTCACGAATGCATAGTTGAAGACGGACTATGCGCTGTTGTACGAATTGTATGGCTTGACTATTTAATAAATATTCTGTTGAAATATATGAAACTAATTTGACTGGACAGTCAAATTAGTTACATAATATTCAACAACTGAATTGTGTCATTTTCAGGAAATTGATAGGGCATTCGGGAATCGATCAATCCTAACATGGCAAAGTGTGGCTGGAGCTTAGAGGTGGGCGGTGCAAAGCTAAAACTGGAAAGCTCCATTCCGACAGTTTCCTGCAAAAGTTGTCAGTTTTGAAATGGACACTGATTGGAGACATCATAAAATGGATCTGGAAATTGAGAAATTAGGTCAGGAAAAGATATTGAAAAAGTATGGAATTTTAAAAAGGTGTATGAACCCTGATGTCAACTGCAGTTTTAGCAACTATAATCGCATATATATATATATATATATATATATATATATATATATATATATATATATATATATATATATATGCTGTAGCAGGTCACTTAGTGGGTCTATTGTAGTTAGAATCATGTGTTTCGTTAAAGCGTGTCTTGACATCGAGAAGTGATATTTCTTGCTATGATCTTGCTCAACTATACATGATGCTTAATGTGAGTTAACAGTAGAATTCATTAAAGTATCAGCATACACCAATATCTAAGCTTTTTCATCTCAATTTCAATTTCAAATCACCAATACATATAAGCTATTGGTTATTTTAAAACTTATTTAATAGCAACAGCTTCCAGTGAAATGAGTTTCAAAATAGTTTTATATTTAAGTAATATCGTTTATTAGATGAACCATGTTTTTCCATTCAGTTGTTAGCTTATGCTGTGGTGATTAAACGACTTAATCTCAAGAACCGCTGGGCCGATTTCAATTATATTTGGCAGGAAGTATCATTAGGACATAGGGATCCAAGTTTGTTCAAACGAAGCCGATCGGCCATTTTGGCCAGCGGCCATCTTGGATTTTTGCCGATTTTTAGAAATGTGTTCTCCGAAACCGCTTGAGGGATTGAAGCAAACCTCTTGAAATAAGATCTAGGGCATGAGCTGAACCAAATTTGTTCAAGGGAAGTTGATTGGTCAAATGGTTCGGCAGCCATCTTGGTTGACCTAGTTTTAAGGAAAATAAGTTCTCCAGAGCTGCTGAAGGGATCAGGCCGAAATTTGGCAGATATGATTAGCGACTAAGGGCCATGAAGGTTTGCTCAAGAGAAGTTGCTCTGTCCAAAAACATGGCCGTCGTGGGCCAATCAAAATATAACATGTTTGGCGGGCACATTGGATTTTTTTATTTGATGGATTTTGATGCCGAAATTGGTTTTATATAGGGTTTTGGGTGTTCCGATCTCAAATTTGCATTTAAGCAGCTTCGGATGAACGGTTTAGTGGCCATCTTGGATCATTTTCCCGCCAAAAGCTCCTATACTAAAGCAATGGGAAATTTAAAATGGCTTCTCGAGAACTACTGGGCCGATTTCAATTATATTGGGCAGGAAGCATCCTTAAGGCATAGAGATTGAAGTTTGTTCAAACGAAGTCGATCGACCAATTTGGCTGGCAGCCATCTTGGATTTCGTCCAATTTTTAGAAATGTCTAAAAATCTCCGAAACTGTTTGAGGGATCAATTCAGACCACATGAAATATGATCCAGGGCAAGAGCTGACCTAAGTTTGTTCAAGGGAACTTTATTGACAAAATTTGTGATATATGATGAGGCAGTAAGGGCCATTAAAGTTTGTTCAAGAGAAGTTGATCCATCAAAAAAACCTGGCCGCTGTGGACCAATCAATATATAGTGTAATTGGTGGCCATATTCTAGTTTTTTATTTGATGGATTTTGAGGCCGAAATTGGTTTTATGTATGTTTTTGCATATTGTGATTTCAAATTTGCCGTTTTCGAGACTGTCGGATAAAGGGTTTAGTGGTCATCTTTAGATCATTTACCTGCCAAAATCTCACATACTAAAGCAATGGGAAATTTAAAATGTATTCTTCTCGTGCCATCTTGGATATTGGTCGATTTTTAGAAATGTCTTTAAAAATCTTCTGCAAAATCGCTTGGTGATCAATTCAAAATGCATGAAATATCATCTAGGGCTAGTGCTGCACCAAGTTTGTTCATGGGAACTTGATTGGCCAAATGGTTTGGCGGCCAACTTGGATAACCTATTTTTTGCCAAAACAACTCCAGACCCACTGAGTGAATCGGGCCGAAATTTGGGAGATATTATTAGGCACCGAGTGCCATTAAAGTTTGTTCAAGGTGAGGAGCTACATCAGAAACATGGCCGCAGTGGACCAATCAAAATGTAGCGTGTTTGGCGGCCATATTGGACTTGCAAAAATGTCCACAAACTGATTTAAAAGACTACTCCTAAACCACCCACCAACAATTTTGACAAAAATGCATAGTGATCCAGGTGATTAACACATGCCCCTTGGGCCTCTTGTTATTAAAGATATGTAGCTACTCATTGGCTTCTGAGTGTGTAACGTTTTATTTCAAATGTTACGTCATAATTTACATTCATTCCTAAAATCCTATCAGATGACGGGTGCGTGTGCATGTGTGTTTCGACACTCGCGATGTGTACATACTGGCCTTGCCATATAAAGCTGTTTTCTGGCATTCAATCTATAAATGGTATAAAGATGAACCTCTTCTCAGTCTTCTCTGACTGCATACAGAATGAAATGTGTTTAATAAAATGTGTTTTGGTGGGTGTTAATGACATTATTCCACTATGTCAATTTAAAATTTAATGAATGTTTTTAATTAATCATTTTCTGATTACTTACAGTTGCAGACACATTGTAAATAGATACAATGCTTATTTATTTAATCCTTTAAAGGTCAAGAATGGTCAGAAAATGTAAATTTTTCTTCATACAGTCCATTTGCATGTCAAGAAAGTGGTATTTCTAAAATTTTACCACAGGAATGACTGGCACAATTATCAAACCAGTCATTCCAGTGGGAAATTATCAAAAATACTCTGTTTTTCAAAGGGCCAAACACCACTACAGAGGCAGCTTTTGGCTGACTTGACCAATCCAAGGATTAATGCATAGGATCTATTTTTCACTAAAACCAATAATATCGACATTCCATTCCATATGATTGTATCAGAATTCCATGTGTTTGTATAATGTGTTGTGTCCTGAATGTAACCTACAGTACAGCTCACAAATAACATGACATGTTTCCGAAACAAGAACAGAAGCATGTTAGTTACTTCAATTTTAACTCGATGTAAAAAATGTTCTTTTGAATGTTTTGAACATAATTGGATTGGATGACTTTGCTGCCTTAGGCCGACATGTTAATTTTTTTTGCTGTAGTCTATATCTGCGCGTTGCAACAAAAGCGTATACACATTTATATACTGACCATAGTATGGTAGAAGAATAAGTTGCCTTAGAGTATGCGCTACCCATAGTGCATTTGTCCACTTGATGTGTGCATGAGCCCCCCACCCCCTCCTCCCCATGAGCTATAACTTTGTATTTTGCTGTGTTTCCAGTGGGAACAGAGGGATCCATTTATAGCTATGCCCTACCTATTTCCTGTTAAGCTCAACCTTTATTTTTCTTCGTGTTAGAATTGATTTATATATACTTTGAGCCCTTATATTATAAGATGTATACATGTATAAGCTGTTGACTGTTTTGAAACTAATTTGAATGGGGCTGTTACTAGCCATGGCAGCAAAAGCTCCCAGTAAAATGAGTTTTCCAGTATTTAACAGAATGTTTATTAAATTGTAAATACATGTACATCAGACATAATTTGTACACTAGTGTCAGAATTCGATTTTCATGACATAGTTGTATGTCATTTTAATTCTAACGTCAACATTACTAGTGACATAATTTCTTATGACGTCAGATAATTTAACGAGAGATAGAACCACTCAATTTTGTCATGCTTCCGGCACGAGAAGACATTTTGCAAGAGAAACCTGGATTTAAGAAAGATAGCTGTAAGAAATATTTTAGAATCAATTTTATGAAAGTCATTCAGGCATGTTAGATTTCAGTCAAAATAAAAAAAAAAATTAGCAATTCAATATACATGTACATGGATATCTCTGTTCCATCAGAGTAAGCAATTGTATGTCCCTCATCGCATATACATTGTGCTAGATAGATGCAACAGTAAAATCTGACATATGATAAAGTGTCAGTGAGCTGAGAATCTCTATAGAGATTCTCAGCTCACTGACACTTTATTATATGTCGGATTTTACTGTTTGGTGTGTCCTGTTTAATGTATCTATACCTGAAATCATTATGGTCAATAGAGGAAGCCAAGCTGTCAGTCACATATATGACATCATAATGAATAATGACATGTAGGTTGATGTCGCAATCAATTACATCTTGAAAGACACATCTAAGTCCATTATATATGCTTAATAGGCTGTCAAGTTGTACGAATTGTATGTCCTTAGTATTTAATAACCATTCTGTTGAATATTTGGAAACTAATTGAACTGGAAGCTGCTTTCGATCGATTCCAACATAAGAAAAGCATAGGCGGAAGGTTGGGTATAGCTAATACCGGATTCAGCCATTACCAACATTGGGACCATTAAACATGCATTATGTTTTAACCAAGCTTGTATTTCATTGCATAACATTCATTATACCATCACATATCATTTTATATTCCACTAGTGGAATTAAGTCGCTTGTCAGTTACGCATGTCTCAGGCAATATATTACTGAAACCATTGTCATCGGGCAACGATGATGTAACAATGGTCCTTTCCATTTTTAGCTACGCCCCGCCCACACCTCGCGCGTGTTCCCTGACTCAGTTTCCAGAAAACTATACAGGTAAGCTGTTGCATATTTTGAAACTAATTTGACTGGGTGCTGTTGCTGCCTATGGTAGCAACAGCGCCCAGTCAAATTAGTTTCAAATATTGTTTATTAAATAGTAGAGATATACATTTCATACACCATGTCAGACTATTATGAGTTAAAGACATGCCATATAGAATCATTTATGACGTAATGATTATGACATCATCCTACACGCTGCTTAGCTGAGTATGACGTCAGATCATTGATGGAGACTGTGGAAAGGTGAATTCTGCATGTGACATTATTTTACTACTGTTAAAATGTTATAGTGTGTTGAATTTGAAAGCGGAGAAATTTTAAAAGATCAATTAAAATAATGTAAGACCTGATATAATAAGATGTTGCATATGTCAGTATATTTTGATGCATATTGTTTATAACTCGTAGCAGTGATGTGCTACAGTAATGAATGAAAAGATAGCTTGTAATGTCATGAAATAGCCAGAATCCGTATGAAAATTTGAAATAATTATTTATTGGTTAGGAAATTAGAAACTAGTTATTTCACATACCTCACCAAATGCTAAAGCTCATTCCAAATGAGATCTTACTAAGGTTGGGTGCTAGATTTTATATAAAATGTCAACTTGTACGATATCGTCTATTTATCTCACAAAGGTGGGCATATATACTGTGTCAATATATAAAATTGAAAGTGGTCAATATGTGATATATGGTAGCAGCACCAGGCAAGCATTTTGCAAATAAACATCCGGGAGATAACGACTATAATTTTACTGATTGTAACAGAATATTGGAAATCCATTTGGTGATGTATGGGAGTGAATGCTATTACCTGTCTGACCACCGCAAGTCACCAGGCAATAATTTCAATGGATGATAACTGGATATGCAGAATATTTTGAAAACAATCTGACTAAAAGTTGTTGGTGGCTATGCCACGAACATCTTTCAGTCAAATTGTTTTCAAAATGTTTAACGGGTCCAGATGTATTGCCCATTGAAATTATTGTCTGGTGGCTTGCAGCAGTTAGACAGTTAAACTTCACCTTCCAGTCCAATTAAGTTCAAAATATTAAACTTGATCATTGTTACATGACATACTATTGCTTGTTGAGACAAAATGTGTGCAAGTATAGTTTACCATTGTGGTGATGTTAGAAAAACAGTGTAATACGGATAAGGAATTCATCGGGAAGTGAACAATATGGAATCTATATGTTATATAACCTATCATTACAATGCAACATTTCAGATGAAATTTGTATCCCTTTAAAATTGGTCTGGATATGAAATCCAATATGGCTGCCAACTGGACATCTTGAAAATTAGTTTCATGAGATGACTAGAGCGTTGAGTGATTATCTCAAAACATTGGAAATTCATTAATTGAGGTGCAGAGAGAATCTTTCGTAAATTTTTCTGGATTTGAAATCAAATGTGGCATCTCGAATATCAGTTTCCATGGCTTTTACTAACTTTTTCAAAACTGGAAACTCATTTGTTGATGTGGTGTGGGACCTCTATCAAAGCTTATCTGAATCTGAAATCCTATGAGACATTTTAAAAATGTGTTCCCATACAGTAACTCTGTTGCTTTGCTTAAGTGACTCAGTACATGTTATTTGGAAATCCATTAGCTACGTTGAAGTTGAACGGGGGATCCATTTCACAAATGGTCAGGGAGCAAAATCCAAAATGGTGAGCGGTCGTCAATTCTGATAATTGGTGTCTCCGGGATAACGCTCAATAGCTGTAGCCCTTTAACCACGTGAGTGCCGAATTTGTGCGAACAACATGTTCCAGGGGATATAATTCTAGACTGGATGAATATTTTGAAAACATACAACTTTCAGTCAAATTGTTTTCATAATATTCATCCAGTCTAGCGTTATTGCTTATGGATGTTATTTTGAGGTGGCTTGCAGCAGTCGGACAGTTAATGGCCAGTAATCAAGAAAATCTAAATCTGTTATTTAAATATGTTCTTTTTCAATCCGAAAACTAAATTCTGCAAGAATTATGGATGTTGGGCCATTTATCTGCTTTGGTTATTATCGTTCACCTGTATAGATTACTTAATGAGACTGATGTATTTCTACTATGTGACTGTCCATTACAAACTTTTAATAGATTCTAAAAACCTTTATTAAACTCTAAAAACCGTTATTAGACTCTAAAAGGCTTTATTGGACTCTAAAATGCTATATGACTCTGACTAAAACTAGTATTGAGCTCTTGAGCGAGTGTTACATCATAAGAATATTGTGTCATAATGATTTATGAAATCATTTGCGGTTATATTGTTACATCATGCAAATGTTACCTCATAATATTGTTGCATCACTATGTTATTACCTAATAAATGAAATGCTTATACATCTATTGTTTGTGCTAAACATTCTGTTTATTCTCAGTAATTAGTAACGGCAGTTTTTATTGTACTCGTCCACGTTGTGTTAACATCTGTATTGAACACAATGTATATGGCATCTCATCCAATATGTGTTTATACAATAGAAATCCATCTTGGACGCTGAAATGTAAAGTTTGGTAACTGAATCTTTGCTGACAACATTCTCCAGGGGAGATAGCTCTTCACCTGCTGAATATCTTGAAAACAATTTGACTGACAGTTGTCGGTGACTAAGCCACCAACAAAGTTCAGTCAAAATATTCATCATTTCCAAATTTAGTGTCCCTAGAAATTATTGTTCAGCGACTTATAGCTTACAGACAGTTAAATATTTTAACATCTCTTATTTTAAGCATAGAAAGAGTCGATATGTTGGTGTGATGCGATTTAAAATCATTATAATGTTAATGTCTAGCTAGGTTAGTTTAATAGTTCAAATCTGTGCCCATTGCATTGACAAGTAAAAAGAAAAAAGACACGTGCAATTAACTATGTTCCGTCCGGTTTTATCATCATCATCATTTTTGTACAATCACACATTTTTATGGATAAAGAATATTACTGTATTTATGAAAAAAAAATGTTTATTGGCATTATATTTATATTAAATAATAAGTTTTCTTCGCTCTGCATAAAAGTGTAGTTCCATCTAGTTTTCGTGTATGTAGTTTTCTTATATAATGCCCATGACAATTAAATATATATATATATATATATAATGTACAGCCAAAACAAAATTGAATTATGTTTAAAATCTGTTAGTATTGAACAGAATTATCTGCCTGTTTGGTTTAAATTCATTTAAGGATTTGAATTTCGGTAATCTCTATAGATTTAGTGCCACACTGACGGCTTAGAGTTAGATTTTAACACAAAAAGAGTCACATTCAGCAGTTATTTTACAAATTTATCTATGGACTCCTGTAATGATAAGGTTAGACCAAATCATATTTCCTAAGGTTGGGATTCTTTAAAAGTGACAAGTCAGCTTTAAGCTTTTACCCATGGTTGGCTTGCACGTATTACACCACTGCATTAGGATTAGAATTCTACTCTACTGGCACAATTTGTCAGACTAATATTGTTTAAAGGTGCATATTCACACCAGAATGATTGAAAATAAAATTGTTAAAATTGCATACTTTCATAAGCTTAAATTATGTGCCTATGTGTAATGAAATGAAATAAATCTTAACATATGATAATTCCATTCCATATAAATTAATATAATTTTTTAAGTTGCGAAAATGAAATAGAGCCCCATGCCTCTATTTCAATTTCGCAACTTAAAAAATTATATTAGTTTATATGGAATGGAATCATCATATGTTAAGATTTATTTCGTTTCATTACATATAAGCTCACAGTTTAAAAGTGTATAATTTTAACAATCTTATTTTTTTGAAATTTGACTGTGAATATGTTTAACCTTTAATGACTCGAGAATCTGTATCAAATACAGAGCATATGTATCTTAGTGTTACTGTATATCCCTTAACTGTCTGACTACTGCATGCCACCACATAATTTTAATGGTCAATAACTCCGGACCTGCTGAATTATTTTGAAAACAATTTGACTGAACTTTTGTTGGTGTCTTAGCCATCACCAACTTTCAGTCAAATTGTTTTCAAAATGTTCACCAGATCCAGCGTTAAAATGCATCGTAAATGTACTCTGCAGAAATTCAGTAGGCAGACAGTTTATGTCGGGAAGTCATGAATGTGAATGCTATATGCCTTATTCTATCAATAAAAATGATATTTGGGGTGAGTGCCGCATTCCTTTAAAACAATGAATCTTTCCATCACAAATTGGATACCGTATAGTGAATGATACAATGCTTGTTTTACTGAATTGTGATAGCTTTAAAATACATTTAATTAAAATTGATGGTTAGTCATTAATGGTCAAATTTGGTCAAGAAAATCAAAGTATTTGCTGACTGAATGTCCATTTGCAGAAGACTATTCTTTGAAAATTTGTCTGTGGAATTATAACTGGTCGAGCCAGGTATATCATTTTAATGGTAAATTTTAAACAATAGTTTACTTCTGACCTACAATTTGCCATGGCTCACAACCACTACACAACATGAAATTGCCTAAAACCACAACCATGCATGTCTTCACTTTGATTCATGTGTATCATGTACTTTGCGAGGCTATTCAGTATTGCTAGTTATATTTCTCGGAAGGATAATGAACTTGAAGCATAAATATATACATATATATATATATATATATTTTACACAATTTTTGTATCGTTTGCAACATTGTTATATTGTCTTGGCTTTTTGTGCTCTAGCCATATGTATAAGTATACTGTGTGTATTTCTCTCTCATTTACGGACACACTTTTATGAATACATTAAAACATGCATGCATATTCACAAAGTCTAACCCATGCATGTCACTATTCTATCTCGATGTGACAAAGCTCAAATTGTCATGATTATGTAAATTAAAGAAATCTGAATATTTATCAGTTTTGTTATATTTTTATTCCATTTATATACATGTAGATAAATGGGGTGGGGTATATAGCATTTGCGTTGTCCATTCGTCTATCCATCCAGTTAGATAGCTCTAGCTCTACTCGAGCAACCTTCAACAAACCCGGGGGGTGGGGGGGGGTGGTGTGGAGTTGGTTTTGGTTGTCCGAAGTTTATTGATTTTGGGGACAAAATGTCAAAGGTCAAGTCATGATGACCCTATTAATGGCATGTTGCGTTTCTCGATGATAACTCAATTTCTAATGAAGGGATCTTTACCAATCTTGGATTGGGAGGTTGTTCTTGGCCTTCGAAGAACCCAATCGATTTTGGAATCAAATGGTCACGGTCACGGTTACCCAAGTACTGACATTATATTGAGTTTCTGGATGACAACTTTAGTCCTATTGTAGCAACCTTCAACAGACTTGGGGGTGGGGATTGGTTTTGGGTGTCCGAAGAACCCTATCGATTTTTGCGCCAAATCTTCAAATATTGCATTTTCGGTTTAAATAGAATTTATTTTTCATGAAATGGAAGCAAGATAAGACTGCCCATGTCTCCCATACAAGTAAACATATATGCAATAAATACGTCAAGATGACGGAACTTATTATAAAAATATATCTACACACAAATTTAAAATCCAAACAGATATATGTGGAATATGTTGCAATGGTGACATAAAGTATATTTTTACAAATTTACTGGCTGTGGGGTATGTCCTTATCACAAACTTATTCTTGCATTTTCGAATGATAGCTTGAGTTCTATTGAAGGGATCTTTACCAATCTTGGGTCGGTGGTTGTCTTTGGCGTTCTGAAGGAGTCTATCAATTTGAGGGTCAAAATGTCAAGGTCACGTTGAACCAATTAATTACATTTTATTGCGGATAACATTACTACATTGGGCCAATGTTGGTAATTGGTTGGCAGTCGTCATTGGTGATGAAGGGTTGGGCCAATGTTGCCATAACAGTGGCAAAATTACAGTGTGGTTACAGTGATTGGGCCAACAACTTATAGACAATGAATATTATAAATGCTATATACATACATTGGGACAATGTTAGCATAACAGTAGAAAAATTATGTTGAGTTACCATTGTTGGGCCAACATTTTCCCAACAACATATAGTGTATGTATATTATAAATGTTATATACATGTATTGGGCCAATGTTGGCATAACAGCGGCAAAATTACAGTTGGGTTGCAGTTATTGGGCCAAAATTGGCCCATTAACGTATAGCCAATGTATATTACAAATGTTATGTAGATGCAATTGGACAGCAGTGGCAAAATTATGTTGTGTTACAGTCATTGGGCCAAAACTAATAGCCAATGCATATTATAAATGTTATATACACACATTGGGCCAACATCAGCATAATAGCAGCAAGGGTACATTGGGTTACAGTGTTTGGGGCAGCCTTGTCCCACCTACTTATTGTCGATGTATATTATAAATGTTATATACATGGGTTCGGGCAATGTATTTCCCTAATCTTTATCTAATTCATTAAGCTAATGTATTTGATAACTAGGTGGCAAATCCGAGTTTATTTTTAAATGAATATTCACTTCTCACAGACAGCTCAATATTACATTATTTAATTGCTTAGATTAAGTTCGTGTTAGGGCTTATTGTTTCATAAGCAGTTCTATATCTAAAAACATCTACGTTGTATAAATAGTATCCGTCATCTAAATAATTCTATTCTGTAATATAATTTCAATATGTCTTGTGAAAAACAATCTCAAGAAATTGACAGTCTCCTTTGAATAAAGGGAATCTGTTATAAACTATCAAAATCTTTGCAAACCTTTGCCTTTACATTGTACTCGCTTCTCAGCGAGAAATCTGGCAAATGGGTTTGACATATTTCATAAAATGTCCTTTGCCAATTTGCTAAATATATTGCTCATATAAAATTATTTTAAAAAATAGTTCACTAATATGTATAGAATATGTAGGCCCAATGGTAGTAGGCCAATGAGCGGAATGATGTTGGTCCAACCTATGCCGTCAATGTTGTGCCAATCTGTACAGCCAATGTGCCGATATTACAATGCTTATGACACAATCATGATAATGGAATCATTTTAGATGTGAAAATTCCGTTATTTTCCTATATTTGTGTCCAAAATTTCCTATATTTATATTTTCACAAATTTCCTATGTCCTATGTTTGCCGAGGGTGGTGTGTAGGCCTGAAGTGTCTACGTAGAATTCAAGATGTTTTTCAAGGGTGCTGAAAATCTGTGAAAACATCTATTTTAGTGAAACCTTTTATTGCCAAATATGCTTAAACTACATGACACTGATAACGGAACAATAGTCAAGATTTATTGAGAAAATACTAGCACCCATATAGTAACTAGATGATCATGTGGTCTTGATGCGAATGATCAGAGGGTGTTGCTTATGATGATGTAGTAAACCAATGAATCAGTCGATGCCCTAATCCTGAGATGCAGATGGCTATAGTCTACGTACTTCCGATAGTCATTATGGCCATTAATGGACAATCTTGCCATTGTCGTAAGATGTGCTCTGACACGCGACTCTGTTGCCCATTGCTGCCACAGAATTTTACACATAATTTGACAACTCACTATCAAGACATATCAGTGAAGGCAAAAAAAATTCCAGAGCTGATTGTTAACGTAAATTTTGTCTTGATAAGATAGTCTGTGGGATTTTGCAAATAAAATCCCTTCGCTGAAATTCAGGGGCCCATGCAAAGCAGGTATCCATGCCATAATATTATATCTTAATGTATTACATCTATTTCCAGAAAACTATACAGGTAAGCTATTGAATATTTTGAAACTAATTTGACGTGTGCTGTTTCTGCCTAATATTCATCAGCACGATTTTAAAATAGTTGTCATACAATTCGTACAACAACACTTAGTCCGTCATCAATTAAACATTAGTGACAAACTTATTTACATCGTTCATGCCGTCATTGATTATGATATCATCCTACACGTCACTTAGTTCATTATTACATTATATGATTGAAGGATAACCGTAAAGGTCCATTGGATCATAAAATAAGATGTTTAATACGTACTATTTTAGTCTTGTAGCATATCAAATTAAAGGCAATAATGAGAAATTGTTAAATATACTGAGCCAAAAAAGTTTAGCAACTGAAGTTTGGTTTGTTGTATTAAAACTATGCGTCCATTTATAACCAAATTTGCAGGCATGTTTCGTCAATGTAATGTCTCGCTGATCATGAAGAAATGCAAATCATTTCTTGCATTTCTCAGCCGCACGTTTACTGCATGTGAAAATGCGTTTTTCATGCACTTGCCCACATTGGCGGGTAGCGAAGACAAAAATTCACCATATTGCAAAAGCAGATAACGAACGTTAACAGAAAACGCTTAAAAGTTTACCATACTGAACATGGGCCGCGCCCAGGGCTACCCGAAAATCAGCGCCATGAAGCAATGGGAAGACTCGCTGCTGGGCAGAGTTCACGCCTCAACCATTTCCCGTCTCCGCCAACGTGAACAGGAAAGTGGACATGTTAATGACCGACCACGATATGGCAGACCGAGAGCAACAACACCATGAGAAGACCGCTACTTAGTGACGTCATCACGACGTCGCAGGTTTGAGACTGCGCCGTGGCTGTCCCGTAATTTGCACACCGCTACCAGTGCATGCACAAACTTGCGAAACAGACTCCATGATGCTGGACTGCATGCCCGTCGTCCACTTGTTGCTGTTCCGCTAACAGAGCGTCACATCGAGAATCGGTTTGCATGGGCAAGAACTCATCAGCGATGGCGTGCTAAAAAATGGAGCCACGTTTTGTTCAGTGATGAGTCGATGTTTTGTGTGGATGTGGCGGATGGTAGGCAATGTGTTTGGCGACGTTCAGAACGGTATGAAGCAGCCAACATCATTCAGCACGACAGATTCGGTGGCGGCAGTGTCATGGTGTGGGCTGGAATCCATGAAAATGGCAAAACAGATCTTATTGTGATTCGCGGAAATTTAACGGCTCAACGTTACTGTGAAGAAGTTGTCGCCCCTGTTGTCATCCCTTTTATGCAACATCATGTAGACTTTATGTTCCAGCAAGACAACGCCTGTCCTCATTCAGCTAGGGTCACCAGTGATTTCCTTGAGGTTAACAACGTTCCGGTGTTGGACTGGTCAGCGCAATCACCGGACCTGTCTCCTATCGAACACGTGTGGGACATTCTTGGCCGTATGGTGCGTGAGAACCATCCACATCTTCACAACGTGCGGGAGCTGCACTGCTCCAGGAATGTGATGCGATTCCTCTTCCTGACATCGGGTGCTTAATTCGAAGCATGAGAAAGCGATGTACGGCGGTGGTTAATGCGCGCGGAGGTCACATCCGGTATTGACAGCTCAGTGTCATTATTTAAATTGGACCCTTCCTTTGAATGATGCGTGTTAACGGTGCGATGCTAGCATTACAGTAACAAGAGACTGTTGTTCAAATTGGAAAATGACCTATCAATTAAATAATATATTTGAATCAATTTATTGTTTTTGTTAAAAAACATTTATACAGTAATATTCTCAGTGTTGCTAAACTTTTTTGGCTCAATATATGTAGATGATTAATGATTACTCGCCTCTTACTAATCTCGGAAATCAAATAAGCATGTCTAAGTCTAGTTTACCATAGATTTCATCATAGCACTTGGGTATGAACATTAACATTTCTAATCCACATGATTACATGTAACCTAAATTAATCAATGTAAAGGTTAGGAAACTGTTTAAGAAGAACTATTTAGAACAAAGTATTTAGAAAAGCTGCCATTTGCATCAGAAGCACCGATCTGTGTGTGTGTGCTAGGCATTGTCTATTGCATGAGGATTATCCTGTCCAACACTCGTTGGTCCTAAAACCATATTTTACAAACCCAACCTTTGTACCAGCAGCAGGTGGCAAATTTGAAATATTGGGTACCGGCATTCCATTTCTCATCTCGACCATATTTACAGTGGTAGCATGTTAGGATTAGCTACATCAGAATATTGACATACCATATGTTGGTAGTGTGTAGTAGTGTAATATCCAATGTAGCTAAATAATGTCCAATAAGATTTTAATATTGATTTTTGGTCTTTGCATAAAGGTATTTGTCATAGGACCAAGAATAGGAATGTTGCTAACCACACTTACACTAACAGGTTCGTGTACACATGTCCACGTTAACTGCCGTGCTGTGTCGGCGCTGGGTAAAGATAAAGGCATACATTCTAAATCATACACTATTCTATCAGTTGAAAAGCGTGCAGCTCTGTTGGAACAACAATGCCAAAATTTTCTAATTCTTCAACTACCATGAGAGATACCCCTTTAAAATGCCAACTGGATACTGATCAATTTGTAACGTGTTACTAATTCTAATGACGTGTATAATGGCAGGCTGTAGGGAAAATCATTCCACAACATTCGCATCAGAATTTCTTCAGATACGCTTTAGCATTCGTGTCCAACGAATAATGACCTTTGGCCTCTTGACCTTCATTCTCATCATCTGAAAAGTAATTCAAATAAATACAGTCCTGGAAATTGTGCATTTTAAAAGATTTGGGTAGGATTGTCACGCAACCTCCGTGCTGCATTGAATAAATATTAATACTCAGACCATAAATTAGCTCTAATTGATCTAAATCTTTTAGAGGCACGCCCTTGAATTCGCAAATATTAAAATGACTGCGATAAATGTCAAAATAGCTGCTTGGATCTGAACTTTGTTTCTTTCTCGTATGGAAAGCGAAGCATCTGAAAAAACTAATTATCATTGTTTTAGGTAGTTTTCCAAAACCTTTCTTTTTCGGTGCAGAGTTATGTAGACAATTGGAATTTCGCAGATATTGTGGCAAATTTATCTCAGAGCCTCCTGCGAGCTTATTAGGGTTAATATTTAATGTTAGGAGTACTAAACACAAATCCGCCAATACCCACGCACTCGACGGCCTAGGGTCATGTGCGAATTTCATTAAACTCTTAACGAAAATATTCTCAAGAAATTCCTCTACCCTGAACGGTACTGACGTTTAAAGCAGTTGGCAGAATTTTCACGTTGTTACTAGTATAGAAACATTTACACTCACCTGTCATGCTATTATGAAGTCGAAATGTCAATGCTAAATTTGCTTTACGTTCAAAACTAGGTCGATCGATTCGCTTCGAATTATTCTAATGTATTTATGCTGCTGTATATTAGATGAAAGATCCAAGCGTATATTGGCCTGAACGTTATGTCTACTTGTATGCTGAATGTGGTGACCATTTCTGTTCCCTCTGGCGGTGACGATTTGGTAACGCACTCTGCCAAGTAAAGAAAACGCTCCTTGTTAGCATCAACCTGAAGGTATGTTGACCATTTGCCAGGCAGCGGGGTTATATCGAAACATGCCGGCGTTTCCCTGCCCCTCTTTTTTCTCGAACAGTTTGTTTGAGACTTGTTGGCAAATATCAACTTTCCTGACAGATTGCAAGCGTTTGTGTATGTTAGGAACAAATATGGGCATAGCATATTCATTAACATGTGCACCACAGCGGCACTGTCTAGGATTTCGGCACCTACACCTGGTTTATTTTCAGAGATCGTTGTATTAGACTTGTCGATTGGAGACAAACCAGTAAGTCTGACTTGGGTCCTTGCCTCATTTTACCCATGCTGGTGAGTGATGGTGGACATGTGTGATTCTCGTTTATGACGAATTCAGCTAGATTCCCACCACGTGATTGAGGAGTTAAATAAAGCCATGAGAGATGTGCACAGTTTTGTTTCAAAGACACTATCTAACATACAGTATTTGACGTTGATATTTTGGATGGTGTTCCAAACAGTGAAACTTTGTTCTTAGGTATGGTGTCAGTGAGTGGCACACAACAGCTAACCAAACCCTGTAGAACAAATTCCTCATAATGAGTTTGTCCAATAGACTCAATTGTCTTGACTGCATCTAGTGTCACTCTGTCCATGATACTGTTGGTGGCAATGTGATGTAACTCGCCACTGTCGTCAAGGAAAGATTTTTCCACTCTACAAAGATTTTGTCCAGCTCTTGGGTATGTGTCACAAACTCTTTCTGGGTTGCTTCAATTTGATTATGGGTTTTCGTTTTATTTTGAGCTGGTGTATCTTTGAATTCCTCGGCCAGTCTGGCCCCCTCCGGCCCACCTAACTTCCACCTTAAGAGCACACTAGGATTTTGTGTCAAGCCGATAGCACCCCATCTCCTTTCACCATTTGATTCAGTTGTTCATCACACTGGTCAAGGGCCATAGACGAGAAATTGTGAAACGTTTTCTGAACGATGATATGACCATGTATGAGCTCAAAATGAATGCTATGGCTAGTCGGTGTGATCCAGCGAGAACATCCATGAAGCCATCTTTCCCAGCCACTCTACATAAGGTTTGAATTCGCCATTTCTGTGAGACTATACAAATTGAAGTAGTAGGAGCTCCATCTTCATGATAATGTATCACTACTTGAATGGTGGTTGCGTTTCTTCCCGCATGACTATCAGTGTAGTTTTTATATGCTTGCTTCAGAAGAATGTGAAGAACGATAATGCTTACCCGGTGGGCCCATCGTGTTCGTGTTACATGACTGGCATTAATCATAGATTCTTCCCTGCCTGGCGCTGTAATTTATGCATCTACAAGTACCTCGTACCTCCCAGTCTCGTTGAACCATTGATAGAAAGCGTTCAAAACATTCATTTTCAATGTATAACCCATCATTATTACATAATGACCCTCTCCGTATTTATCTGGCCATATCTATTGTGCCTGTGTTGTCAAGGCATACAGTCGCTGGTTAGCCGTGGCAACACAAGTCTGCCCAGGATTAAGATGTTGCACAGCCTGACTGAGAATTCCCATGGAATGACAAACCATTGCGAGGTTATGGGCGCCCATGGGATGGTGTCCTTTTAGTTATAGACACCTTTCCATGCAGTTCTTCCAAATTTTTCAAAGCACTCTCCATAGCTACAAATGATTTATAAACTGCGGAGCCTAGGCATCGAATGCCCTGAACTGAAGGGACGCTGGATTCATGGTCTACAATACTAACAGGGGGCCGCAGAAAAATAATTTGGTATGAGACGTTTTGCTAAGCTGTTAGTGCTTGTATGTGGTGGCAGTTCATTACTCCTATCTTCCCCAGAGGCATCGACTGTTGGGTGCTGGCAAAGTGAGACGGCAGTCCCATGAAAACTGTCTTTGGCTGAACGTGAACTGGTGTTGCGATCAATATTATCGAAAGCACCAGTAGTGAACAACATTGCCTTTATGGTCGGGGGGGGGGGGGCACCCAACGTCATGGTCATGGTAATACTTGCACACTCTGTTAGCTATATCTGTCGATAGGCTCCGTAGTCTATCATATGAAATACAAATCCCGTATGAGGGAAGATCCTGTGTTAGCTCTCTGCTGTGCGTGTTAGTATTTATATGTAGGCCAAGGTATATGGGAAATGGCGTCATATTTTCCTTAATCTGTCTAATGTGTGATTTGGCTCCTGGTTTCCTCGGATGCTTAACACTGTTGAAAATCAGTAATTGGGATATATTGGGAACCTACTGACCGTTGCTGGTTTTCGGTTTGCTCCCTTATCTTGGGTCCCTCCAAAATCATATCTGCCAGTGCTCCTAGCTTGTGTGGCACTGAATTGCTTAGCCACTGTGCATCAATGGAGCCAGCAAATCTGTACCGCAAACATTCAGTGATCATATCACTATTTCAGCTGCCTTAGCAAGTATCATAGCATCGGTTTAAAGGTTTTGCTTGCAAGCTTTGCCTATGCTAAATCCAAGATCTTCATCAAACATGAGCTTTTAGATCTGGAACAATTTTTAAAAGCTCCTCTTTTAGTCGAGTGCTATTTACACGACCTTGTGCATTTCCTCTAATTGTTCCCTCGTCTGTTATACATCTGGACTAACTCAGACAAGGGGAACACTGGACACCCGTCTGGATCTCTCGTATATTCAATGTACGAACCCAACTCTACTAATACCAAAGCTTTCAATTTAGCTTCTATATCTGCACTAGTAGATGCAATGGGAGTAGTTCTCACATGGCTAAATAGTTTCTCTCTCTTTCCTTTCTCTCGCTCCTCTCTATCTCTCTCTCCCCGATCTCTCTCTCTCTCTCTCTCTCTCTCTCTCTCTCCACAGAAGAAGCACACATGAATGTCAGATGACCTGAGGAGACCAGTGCGACAATTCTGGTCTTAACAGGACTGCACTCAGTCTCAATGTCCCCAGATTGTCGATGGTTTTTTGGCACGATTGAGATGATACGAGTGAAAGTGAAACTGATTGAAACAAGTCTTATGCCAGCATACGTGATGTTTCTCAAGTGTCCGTTGGATGCCCCTATCATCTACTATATGGTCAAAACACCGTTCCCATATATAATATCTCTATGACGATGAATACTATTAATAGTATAATACCATGCCTCAACACACTAAACCGTTGCCGTGTAAATTCATAAGATGCGCTTAAATAATTTACCATATTATTCTGGCGGAAAGTCTGTTATAAAGATTTGAGAAATCTGTTTTACATTCAATAGCTGATTGTGTAAGGTGGCACAAATGCAGTTTATTTGACTATATAGTAACCACAGGTGTGAAGTTCGAAGTTGAAACTTTTTAACCCATGCAATAAGAATTACACTGGGACCTTGATAACGCAGGAAACTGATATTCTATGCCGCCATAGCGGCCATCTTGTATTTATGCAAATAGGACTGTTCCTATGACAAATTCGTCGGCAGTCTCGTTTTCCAAGTGCTTGCAACGGCCATTGTTCATGGTCTCTGAGAGAATCTGTAAAATTGAAGTGATACTTTGCATCAAATGAGTAAATTCACACCCAGATCTATATTATATATAATTCCACGAGTCTTGTTAAGATATCTGTAGACAGTCACTAAATATGTGTGTGTGTGTGCGCGCGCGCGTGCGTGCGTGCGTGCGTGCGTGTGTGTGCGCGCCAACGTCATGGTTTGAGGGCCACGTTTCCCTGCCCACCCACCCCAATCCCCCACCATTCAAGCGCTTTGATCAGTACTGTTTTATTAAGTCTGCTACTCCAGTGGCACAACTGCATAACAAGGAGATATTTGTCTGGGAGTTCAGTCATCCGTTGATGTTTATTATTTAGGGCTTGCCCCCTTGAAAGCTAGGAAAATTTGACTTTTGGATAAGCAATTTCTGCGAATAAATGAGAAAATTTTACTAAAATATAGTTCCCTTACATGGCCATAGTTGGATGCGTGGGAGACACCTCCCCCTATCCTCCTTAATCCAGCGCGTATTATATGGTTTACGGTATTGGAAATTTAATATAACTTTTCAAGAATTACCTTTTTTCTCACGGACGATTTAGCAAATCAGGCACAACCGTGGCTCTTAAATCTGGCCTATTCTCTCTACAATATTTATGATGCAAATTCGTTGGGTAGCATTTAATCAGTATTTTAAATTATTCAATAAATTGTTGACACCAATACTAGCACCTGGCTGCGAGGAATGTCGCTTCCACATAGGTTATGAAGGTGAGAAATATCACCTGCGTTCTTACAAGCAACAGTTAACAATAAAAGAGGAGACCAAATTCTGTGTTTATGGTGAGTACGGAAGAGCACGCTTTGTTTGACGAATGAAACAAGACTTATAACGTATTCATTTAGCAACAGAAAAATAAAATGTATTTACAATACACTGTACAATAACGGTGACATGAATAATAAATGAAAGACGTGGGCTAATAGGATTAGAGATGTATTGTATGGAAGGGGATTTTATTACGGATGGGAATAACAATGTGAACATGTTATTGGATGTGTTTTATTTTCATATCTGTATATAAATGTTTGGGCATAATTCTCTCCAGAAATAGAAACTAGTAGTAAATGTTACCTATATAAAATTATTTTTGCAGATTTCTCATTTAAATGCCATTTAGATGAGATCAAGATTGTCAAATATAGACATGCATTGTGGCAAGTTCGTATTGGAGCACATAGATTATATGTAAAACGGAGCAGAAACCAAATCTATGCCTTTAAAGGAGAGGAAATGCCCTTTCTCTAACTTAGACCTTCGCGAAAATATAACAAATCTTGGTAGAAATGATAATTCCAACAAATGGATCAGATTAAATGAATTAGAAACTGGCCATGCAGTTTCATCTACAATACACTTCAGAAGGGCAAACAGGCCATAGAATGGACATTTTCACCTCAAATCTAGTTGGTAATGGGTGGGTGGGTCTTGGCGGTAGAAATAAGAATGTTGTCAAGACTTGTGGTGGGCGGGTAGAAAAGCTCTCCGAAGCTAATCTTCTAAAACGTTCGCTACAAGTGTGTTATGCTTAGTTTATTTAAACATAGTTTATTTTAATATGTATGCCTATTTATTATTTTGATCAAGTGGAACCCGATAAGATTTAAGGCCGTGTATTATTACAAAACTATAATGAGACAAGTGATATCGTAAATCTTAAAGATGTAGAAACCGATGACATTACTGTATTAGAGAAGTTCATTTAATTGATGCAACATTTGTTTTAGCAATAGAGTAAGACAGGGAGAGGGCGAATGATTTTGAGAGAGAGGGAGAGACGTGTGGAAAGGGGAGAAGGAGAGAGATAAAGGGAGAGTGAGACGCAGAAAGAGAGAGAGAGAGAGAGAGAGAGGGGGGGGGGGGGGAGAGAGTGGAGAAGGTTGTAGATGGAGAGAGAACTGGGGTGAGGGGTGGAGGGAGAGAGAGAAAGAGAGAGAGAGAGAGAGAGAGAGAGGGGGGGATTGGGGGGATTGGGAGGGGGGAAAGAGAGGGAGAGAAATGGAATCTGAGAATATATAGAAGAGCTGGTAGCAGAGTTACTCATGCATGTACCCCTGATGTGGTGTGAGTTTAAGGGCGTGGGAAAGATGCTGTTAAAGGACAGTTCATTTGGAGTTGGGGGTTGTGAGGTGGGGGCGTTATAGATATGACAACAGAAGAGAAGATGTTCAGCTTGTTCCTCAGCGTGGTCACGTTGGCACTTGGGGCGTCAAAGAGGTTGTTGTTGAAGAGGTTACCGCATTGAGACCGATACAACCGTTGCGAAGGCTATACCGATTAAATTCGGCTGGTCCAATACCAGCAAAGATCCACGAAGCTGGTGAATGGGTAGGAGATATAGCTTTGAGTTTGCTTTTAAATTCATTTAAAGAGGGTGATGAAGTAAAGAGGTTGATGAAGTTTTAGGTGTGAAGTTATAAGGCTGGTCCAAGGAACGAACATTTGCTGGAAGAGGGAAGTTTTGATGGAGTTCAGTACGGCAACAGAGAGGTGTAACTGTGCTACCATGACGTAAGTTCTACGGGTTTATATTTTGAGTGAGCTGTGGGAGTCGGTCTGACAGAGTCACAGAAGTTATTCTATTAATGATCTTGTATAATCGTATTAGCCTATAGGTTGCGCGTCTTCTAGAAAGCGCTTTGAATCATGTTTAGGCATGCAAGTGATCGGTGCACTTACTACGAGGCAAGCCACTTATCGTTCTAAGCGTGTCTCTTTGTATATTTCCTAGTCTACGCACCAGACATTCGGATATGTTGTCCCAGATAATGTCGCGTATTCCCAAGGATGGTCTGATAAACTTTTATACATGATTTCAAAGCATTTCCAGTCTAGGATAAATCTGAGACCTTTAGGTATGGAAGGTTTGTGTTAAGTGTGTGAGAATGGGTTATCTCAGTGGGTGTGCCAGTATCATCTATTATTAAGATTAGTACTAAGATGCTTGTGTGGGGCAAATACATAATTTCCAAATTTAATAGGACATACGGGCGATACGGTAGGATTATTGCAAAGATGAATGCAAATGGGTGTGGTCATGGAGGGCTCACTGGGATGGTATTGTTTGAAGTCGTTGTCGATTGCTGTTGTGTGATGATACATAAAGGCATATGTCGTCAGTAGTCAATCTTATATTGCTTACAATGGGGCTTGGTAGGTCATTTATAAAGATTA